>JAPJYX010000034.1:7200000-7800000 GCA_030503985.1 Himalopsyche tibetana | reverse complement strand
GCTTTTGAACAGAAATCGATATATTGATTGGACACATAGTGTTCGTACTGGGACTCGAACCTTTGAGATCTGACACGGAAGCCAAATACGCTAACTGGTGCGCCATAAGACCATGCACACGTCAACTCGTTTAAAAAATGGAAAGGTTGGGCTACTGAAAAACAAGCAGTTTTCGTAGAAACACTCCTATTGAGATATAAAATACATTAGGAGTACATATTTTTTAAGGCATGGGTGTTTGTGATGTATTAATTTCCTTGCCACCCTTCATATTCTTCAACAACAGGGCGTAGCGAGAGTTAACCACTTCATAGTTCTATACTTTCTAGCCCTATCCGTCTATCCCTTCAACTATCTTTGGAAAAAGAGAGATGAAAAGTGACTGAGTAACAAAAAGTTCTCGTAGAAAAACTTCTGTTAAAATACCTCCATTAGGAGGCCATGTGCTCTAAATTGCGAGCGGACACGGATAAAAAAAATATTGATACTACTAAAAGAACCAGTGGCGGATTATCCTACAAGCAAACGATGCGTACGCTTGAAGCCTCTGAATCTTAGGGGCCTCAAAAATAGCTTAGATTTTTATATATTTCACCATTTTACTAGGTATTTCCTGACGTTTTTATGTTATCTGTCTGTAAATCTTATTGCATGTGCTTATTCCGCAAATGAAAAGAACATATCTCTGTCATTTTGGGCCCGCCGCGAAACCACTAGTATAGTCCGCCCCTATGCAATCCAATCCATTGGGTCGTGACGTGGCAACCGTGGCGTGACATCACTCCTGATACGTCCATTGTGATTCTCTCTCTTTAACGCATCCATCTTCTCTTGTAACAGCTCCATTTTTACATGTGCAGACAAGCGAAACGATCGAGAACGTACAATATCAAATATTTTTTTCGCTCCTTTCAATAGCTATACTGTAAGAAACTTTCAACATAGCAACTTCTTAGTATTTATTTTTTGATCTTAGCAATCAAAACTCGTACATAGAGATTTAAATATCGGACGTATTTATCAATACTGGTATTTCAAATTGAATTCCGGTATTCTTTCTTCTTATCAGAGCTTTTTTTGAAAACAAATAAGGTGCCAAAACTCACTTCTTGTCAAGTTTTATACGAAAGTTTTTTTATAATCTATGTCTGTTCTTAATGTGGAGCATATGTCTTCCTAATTGAGGTATTTCAACAGATTTGTTTTACGTTAACTGATTGTTACTCGGTTATTCAACCTCTGTTTTTAATGAGAGTAAGATTATAAGGTAAATGCTAGGATAGAATTAGTAGTTAAGCAAGCTAAGTTTTTTATTGGAAGGGTCTTACAAATGATTTTACCCACAATATTTTTGATCTAGTAGGTAAGTGCAAACTCCACATAGTTTTTAAATCTAGCATCCTTTTTTTAATTGACTCCAATAAAATGCAGAACGCCCACAGCAACTGCAGCACATTTGTAAAACGGTCTAAAATTATGTTTTATCTTTTCAAAAACTTGAATCAGTGCATTCAGTTTTTGATTTGCAATATGAAGATCAAAGGTTCAAAGAAATACCCAAAAAGAAGGCTATGGTTCAGCGTTACCCAACGTGAGACAGAGAGCCAATGGTTTACTAAAAACATCGAAAGTTTTCCTAGAATTTTTTCCGAATATTTGATAAACTAAAAATGCTGAGATAAAATAGATTGTTATGTATTGTTACGAAATTTAAAGTACACGTCTCTTTTTTAATTTTCCGTGAATATAACAAAAAATGTGAAGTAAAAAAATGAATTGCTCTTTCGTATAAGTCAGTTTTTCTGTCTCATTACGAAATAAAGATATTTTTAAAAGCACTTGAATATAATAAATACATTGATAAAGTATTTTATACAATCGTTTCTTTAAAATAGTTTTTGGTAAATGG
The DNA here is from genome assembly GCA_030503985.1 of Himalopsyche tibetana. NCBI lineage: Eukaryota > Metazoa > Arthropoda > Insecta > Trichoptera > Rhyacophilidae > Himalopsyche > Himalopsyche tibetana. The sequence goes on along the minus strand of JAPJYX010000034.1, from coordinate 7,798,091 downwards.
CGGCATATTTCACTGAATGTGCACCAATACAGTTCAAGGCAAAGTTTTTAATCACTCTAGTATTAATTTAATATTTATTTGTCAAGTAAAATGATTTCATTATAAACAATTCATTTACTCAATCTGGCTATATACATATTCACTAAATCACATAGATTGTAGACAAAATTCCAAGGTGCTCGTCGTTGTACTTTCTTCGGATCAAACTCCTACAATCAGCGTGTTATCTCTGAAGACCTCCAAAAGTAGTGTTAGAGTCCCAGTACGTCCAGCATTTTTTGATCGATTTCTGTTCGAAAGCATGGGTGTTTGTGATGTCTTCATTTCCCTCCTACCTTTCTGATCCTTCAATAACTGGACGTAGTGAGAGCTATTAGTTAACCACTACTGCCTGTCCTAGCTTTATCCTTTTATCCCTACTACTCTCATTGAAAAAGAGAGAATGAGCAACTGAATAATAATCAATTCTCGTAGGAAAACGACTGTTGTGATACCTCCCCTTCATTAGGAGAAGAAATCTTTGACTGAAAAAAATTCAAAAACTCAATGTTTTTGTATTGTGTTTGAAAAGAATTCAGAAAAGATTCGTTACGCATTTTACATTAACAATTATTGTAGTTCACTTTTAAGGTGTTCACTGTCAATACTTGGTGTGATGGCAATATAATAAAAATAATAAAACATTTTTAGTACTTTTCCCCACATAAAAATTATTAGATCAGGACCGGTTTCGCTCATGATGAGCATTTTCAACTGATAATAAATACAATGAAACAGTGATATTAATACAAAAGTTATGTGAGAAAAACAAGGTATGACAAACAATTGGTATTACATGGTATTACATTATATGGTTTTTGTTGTAATAGTTTTCATCGCTAAGCGGTCTTCAACTTTTTATTTATAGTTTATTTTCCTTGTATTTTGCTTCAATTCTTTTGCTTGGCTGTAATACCAATTGTTTGTCATACCTTGTTTTTCTCACTTAACTTTTGTATAAATATCACTGTTTCATTGTATTTCTTATCAGTTGACAATGCTCATCATGAGCGAAACCGGTCCTGATCTAATAAATTGTATGTGGAAAAAGTACTAAAAATGTTTTACTATTTTTATTAATTATTTTAGTGTTTCTAATCTAGCTTTTAACAAGCAGTTATTGTGGAAAATTTTCTTATGGATCAATTCATTAGGAGTACATACTACATATATTGGGATCGGGTATAGTAAAAAGACCTTTTTTTTAAATTTACTTAACCAGCTAAAAGTTTTTTTTTGTTTATTTTGAATGTACATAATTTGAACGATTCAAATTTAATACTAAAATTCCACCAAGCATCTTCAGTCGGAATATTTAATTATAGTTTTATTTTCATTTCATTAAAAACATATAAAAATTAATAAAAAAAACACATCATTTCAACAGAAAAAACTTCACAATATCATACCATCAAAACTTGCGGCTTGAACTGTACACAAGACAATTATTACTTCCGATATTTCTTTTCTGCACAGCAGGTCGTAAAAAATATGTAATATAAGAATAATTGCTGCAGACTTTTGAATGCATTCAAAAAATGCCAAATCGATTCAACTATCTACCACACTAACTCCACTCTTGAAACTTTCACTTGCATTCACAGTGCCGTATCTTTTTTCTCGTTTATTACCTATAACGTGCAATAATTAATATATATATTTTCATTATTTTACGTTCTTCGCAAATCGCTTAACTAATTGCACGAAACCGTCCAGTGAAATCGTATATTTCCCAACACACTAATCGGATAATCAAGTCACTTAAAATGTTTATATGCAGTACTTTTATTCCCATGTAACGCGGTGGAACGACGCTCCCGCAGTGCCGGCGCGAAGTTATTTGACGCTCTAGGCAACAGCTATTGCCGCGCCCTTTTCAACACATCGTCTCATTTTTTTCGAAATAATTTGGAATTATTATGTATTTTTTTTTATATAAAGCCATGTCCGCTCCCAATGTGAAGCATATAGCCTCCTATTGGAGATATCCAATCAGAAGTTTTTCTACGTAAACTGTTTCTTACTCAATCGCTCAACCACTCTTTATCGAATCACATAGAATACGATACATAATTACAACGAGCAAAAACAACCATCAAAATAAAGTATAACTTACTATTATTTATTATTATTAGAGTAAATAAAAACTTGACGCCTGTGTGGTCGAGTGGTCAACGTTGTCGGCTTCGGCTAAGGAGGGTCCGGGTTCAAATCCCGGTACGGACAGTTTTATAAATTGATTTTTCAATCGATTTATGAATTTCTGTTCAAAGGCATGGATGTATGTGATGTCTTGAATTCCCCCCTCTCACCCATCCTATACTATAAACGGGGCATATCGAGAGCGATAAGCTTACCACTAATCCTGTCCTAGCCATATCCTTCTATCCCTACTCTCTTTGGAAAAAGAGAGGTTGAGCAACTGAGTATCAAGCAGTTCTCGTAGAAACACTTCTGTTGAGATAAACTCCATTAGGAGTCCATATGCTTAACATTGGGAGCGGACATGGTTAAAAAAATATATATATAAAAATAATTCTAACACTCCATTTCCGCGCCCCCTAATGGTTTGCGCCCTAGGCGGTTGCCTATGTTGCCTGTATGGTGGCGCCGGCCCTGACGCTGCGGCACCTTTTTTCTCAACATTCTTAAGATTTCAAATCAATATTTGCAAAATTTTGTTTTTTGTTTTAAAATTCGTGACCTCTCGAAAAAGTATTATAATAACAGTAAAAAAAGAATTACCACAACTAAGATTAGATTTTTTTTACCATGTCCGCTCCCAATGTGGAGAATATGGAATTCTCATGGAGTTTATCTCAACAGAAGTGTTTTCTTCGAGAACTGTTTATTACTCAGTTGTTCAACCTCTCATTTTCCAAAGAGGGTAGGAATAGAAGGATAGGGCTAGGACAGGATTAGTTCATCTAATCGCTTTCGATACGCCCCATTCAAAGGATAGTATGGGTGGGAGAGAGGATTTTAAGACATCACATACATCCATGCCTACGAACAGAAATTCATAAATCAATTTATAAAACTGTCTGTATTGGGATTCGAAGCCAACGACGGTGAACACACAGGCGGCTGAATATTACCAAAGATAGTAGGAATAGAAGAATAGTGCTACGACAGGACTAGTGGTTAGCTAATAACTCTCGATACTCCCCGTTTATAGGATAGGATGGGAGGGAGGGAGGAAATCAAGACATCACATATATCCATGCCTTCGAACAGAAATTCATAAAATATTTGAAAAAATCAATTTATAAAAGTGTCCGTACTGGGTTTCGGACCCGTGACCTTCGTAGCCGAAGCCAACGATGTTGACCACTCGACCACACCACCGTACACTTCAAGGTTGTGTATAATTCATAATTTACATTTTAATATTTTTTTTACTGCTTTTAAATTTATAATTTGTCAACCTTGTACAATGTTAATGAAATAAATAAATAGGGCCCAAAATCATCAAAACACATTTTTTGCACCTCCTGTAAAATTTGATATGTGTGGGTAACTTCCATTATCCTTTTCACAGTCGTTATTGTTTTTATCGTGAGCGATATTTACTGTCTAAAGTCTCCGCAGGCTGTCGACTAGCGCCATCTGTCTTGTTACCGTAAAAATATCCATATCGGCAGTATGGAAATATTGGCAGCTAATAATTTGTACACAATCACCACTCTTACTTTAAAATGGGCAATAAATAGCCGCGTTATTGCAGTATTTTATAAGCGACCACAATCGAAATAACAAATCGACAAAAGCAAAAGTCGTTTTGATATTTGCGAATGTAAAAAATAATATTTCACGAAAACCGAGTCGGCAAGGCACGACCAGCCGGCCGGTTGTTTTCAAACACACACACACGAAAAAATAAAACGCAGCGAAAACAGGTTTTAAAAGTAATATTGTATTTTTTTTATTTCGCGAATTCTCCGCTAATTTATGGACGTTTGTTATTCAATTATTGGCGATATTGTGTTCACTAGAAAATCTGCGACGTCATAAGAACAAACTAACAATATATTGCTTTGATAAATCTGTGTGGATCGCACAGTTTACCCGTCATTTTCGGTTACCAGAGCTATGGAGTATATTTGGAGTGGAAATATATTTAATGATGTGTATTCAAACAAAATAGTCCAAAGTGTTGATATTGCATGCTTTGCTGACTAAAGATTACCTGATGGAATACATATCGACTGTGGAAAGGATAAAGGACGTAATTTATATTTTTTTTCCATAATCACAATGTATCTAACTTGATATACGTTTTATCAAAAGGATAAAAATTTAAACCAAGATAAAAAAGTTTTTCTAGACAATTTCTTAAATAAACAGTACATTAAGTCAATTAAAAACCAGTTTATAAGTCAAGCATTTCTAGGTTGTGTTTATTTCATAACTTGCATATGGCCGAAAATCATCAGGACACGTTTTTTGTGCCTCCTATAAAATTTGCTATGTGTGGGTTACGTTCTTTTTCCTTTCGACAGTCGATATATTATATGAGGGTATAACTTGCAATCCCGGCTCATTCCACAGTTGTTGAAACATGAACCATGAATGTAATTTAGTAGATAAAAATAATTTTTGAAAGTATTTTTAGAAATCAGTCTCAAACGTGGCTTGACAACATACAAAATATAATTCCAAAGTAATGTAAGACTAAATATACTTTTAAAATGTACATTGTTTTTCAAAATGAAATTCAAGTTTCATTTTTTAACCATTTTGGAATAAGCTAAAATGAAATTATTGAAAAAATCCCTTGGAGTTGGAGTCGTCTTTAACTTACACGATTTCATAGCCCTGGTTTTAATCGTCATTAGGAGATAATCGTTTATTCACTGGTAATGAAATATATTTCGGATCCTATGTTCGTTTGTTCCATATGGACCCTTGTTGAGAAACGCTGACCTATAGAACTCACAGAAGTCAGTATAATATCAGGATAGGCATTGGCCATATATTAATATTTATTGACCGCACTAAGGGAGTTTCTTTTTCGAACACAATTTAAAAAAAAAACCTTCTTTCGGTTAAAATTTTTTGCCTATTACGGGTTGATATGTACAAATAGTGTTGTATGATAATATAATAAACATGTAAGTAGCTTTCGACCCCTGGGGATTCCAACATTTACATACATAACGACTTGAATATCACAAATTTATTTTCTAATCTGTGCTTTCACATTAACCACCCGAGGCTGATGCGCAGTTTTCAAATGAAGATTTATTATTCAAAAAATGATTGTCAAACATGTGATTGATTTCTATCCTAAAGCACGTTGATGGGAAAGTACGACAAAATTTGACTGCAGGGAAATCTCGCAAAAAAAATCAAAAGCATGCAGCAGAAAAATTGATCGAGGATTTATTTTTGCCAACGTAATCACTGAAGAACCTCTCAATTCAACAGTTGAGAATATTATAGTGTACAATTTTTGTCACCGAATATTAGGCAAACAAATGTCTAAATGTTATAAAGCTGAATGTGTCGCATCAAGAATCATAAGTATAAATAATACCTTTTTCCAGCAAGAATTATAATATAAGTGTTAAAAAATATTAATATTAACTGATATTTCGTAGTATTACATTGCCATATCAAATTTCATTGACTTGAGAGGCAAAAAAATATCCGACTGTCCAATACTACCTCTAAAAATAATGCTCGACACAGCTGAAAATATAAAACTGACTTTAAACGTCGAAAAAAACATGCTTTATTGCATTTTTACTTACAAAAAAAACGTTACAAAAAAACGGCTCAACTTGCCTTTCTATATTCTGTTGTAGTTATCTGTACGTATGCACTTTACAAGGAATTGAATTAAAACACGGTCTGGTTGTTGAGTTTGTATACATTCATTTAATATAATCAAAAAAACAGTAAAAGCGAAGGTTTTGTTCGATTGATTTTCATTTTCATCGATTCTACACGAATAAAATACATAATGCACATAATTGCATAGGATTAATAAAAAATTCACTCATTCCACAGAACACTGAAGATTTTTTTGAGATTAAGCTACCTTCTTATTAACGTATTGGCAGCCCAACCCTGACTAAATATGACATAATATTTGAATTACTGTATTATATCGACTGTGGAAAGGAAAAAGGACGTAACTCACACACATCAAATCTTACAGGAGGCGCAAAAAATGCGTTTTGATGATTTTTGGCCATATGCAAATTATGAATTATACACAACCTTGAAGTGCACGGAGACTTTTAAAGTGGTGTTTAACCGACATAATCTAACATTAATTAAATAAATTATTTAGGAAAAACCTTTATTTCAGTCTTTTTTTTTGGTTTTAATTTTTTACAAGGTCATCTTTTTCAAACTTCAAGCTAAATTTAGATACTAAATCGGCATTTTGCATCATTTTGATAAAACGTGTATCAAGTTTGAAACATTGTGATTATCGAAAAAAAGCTGTGGGTTACGTCCTTTTTCCTTTCCAGGGTCGATATGTTAAGTGTTTTTCACCTGCTGTGGCCCAGTCGGTTATAGCTTGCTCTACCAATCACGCAAGTCTGTGTTCAATTCCCGGGAAGACCACAGTGACTTTGAGAACTACTCAATTCAAAGTTGTTTTCGAAGACTGGGTGTTTGTGATGTCAATTCACATAATTTCCTCTTCTTCCATTCTTCTGATCCCTTAATAACTAGGTGTAGCAATAGCGATTAGTCAATCACTAGTCCTGTTCTAGCCTTATCCTTCTTTCCCTTTGAAAAAAAGTAAGGTTGAGTGACTGAGTAACAAACAGTTCTCGCAGAAAAAACTTCTGTTGAGACACCTCCATTAGGAAGTCATATGCTCAACATTGGAGCGGACATGGATAAAAAAAGTGTTATTTATTTGAATCTGTTAACTATTCCTCAGAATTAAATTGAATAAAAAAATACATCGTCCAACTTTGTGTGGTTAAGAATAGTTTCTTTGCAAACAAAGTATAAATTTCGCTGTATTCAAAAGCCTTATTTACCGGATGGCAAATTTGAATTAGCAAATTTACCTGTGCCATGCTAATTGGAATGTATGTGGAACGATGAAAGATTCTAAGAAAATAACACAGTGACCGCACTATTTTGCAATCATTTCCGAGCAAGATCTACGCAGAAAAATCCCCATTCGTTTTCCCAGCGTTTGGTTGACTAACAGCGCAAACATTTATATTAAATTTATTGAATGATAAATAGTTGAGAGGAAAGCCTCGGACAAGGAAAATTTAGAATAAATTGTCAGTTACAATTCTCTGGTCATAATATGGTCACGTAAGTCATTTAAGAGTTTTAGTTTTGAAAATTGTATTTATTCAAGACAATTACGGTAAAAAATAAAATGACAAAATCAAATATAATTCATTGAATCGTAATTTCTTTGTGGAACTCTATTAAAATAAGACAAAACTATAGAGGTAGTTTTTGATATAAGATCTATATTAGTAAATTGATAGCTTCAAGCCGCCGTCAAAAGTACGTTTGAGCTTATTTTTATCTATTTCCACTCCCAATGTCGAGCATATGGCCTTGTAATGGAGGTACCTCAACAGCTCAACAAGGTTTCTACGAGAACTGCTGCTTACTCAGTCGCTCGACTTCTCATTTTCAAAGAGAGTAGTAGAGATAGAAGAATTAGGCTAGAACAGGACCAAATCTCATATGTTTTCTAAATTTAAGATTTCGACTGAAGGTGCTTGGTGCAATTTCAATATTAAATTTGAATCGTTCAAATTATGTACATTCACAGAAATTTTGTCATTAACGATCCGTGTTTCGCATTTCGACATCTTCAGGCTTTTAAATGCACGGATGAACTTGAACTGACGCTTAGTAAATTAATGTATCGTGTTGATATAAAAAATAAATGTATCATTAAGCTTAAAGCCATTACTGGCGAAAAGGATTAACCCATATGAATGGCTACAGATTTAAATGGTGAGTAGTTTTAAGAATTATATTTATTTTTGTTTGTTGGAAAAGGTTTTATGATTATTAAGAAAAGGTCATTTGTTTTATAAACAAACATTGATCATAAATGACAATGGCGTTCATCTTTACGTATCATCATCTTTTATAAAATAGTTAATTTAATTTTAAAATAAAGTATTAAATGTTACTTTGTGTTGTTCGACGAACAGGAAAGATGCCGTTATTATTAAATAATCGTAAAAGTAAAGTTGTTGAAATTTTAATGATTATGCGTAATTACGCGAGCCTCTTGTAATGGTTTCATTAATTGTGATGCTTTAGTATTTGTTTAGTAATTAACAAAGCAATTAACTTGATTATATCTTATTATTTATATGTGTTCAAGTGCATTTAGTCTTTGGGACTTCGTTGGAAAGATGTGATCAATGTTGATCAATTGGGATCGCTATACCGGACGAGTTAATCAAAATTCGTATTTTAATATTTCATACAAGACACGAATCATTAAAGATATATGATATATCATAAGCGAGTAATTTCGTTAATAGTTTACGGTTTCTTAAGATTATAAATAATACACCATTGAAGGGCTCATCAATTCTGGAACCTGTCAATATTGATACAACTGCTAACAGATCTAAAGTATTTCAATTCACCGCAAACAATTTTTATAATAAGTGGTATTTTTTAAACCCGTTGAACCACAAACTGTCATTCTTTTTTGATTAAAAGATTATAACTTACATAGTTTATTGTGGTCTTGCTTCTATTGACAGTAGGGATTACACAAAAACCAACATTTCAAAGACCCGGCTTAACCGGTTTCCGAAGCTTAACACAAAAAATAATTCAATTAAAATAGAGATAATATGTTAAAAACACCATGTTACTTTTTAAAAATAGATTATAGAGATAATAGAAAACATTTTATGATCTATTACTTAATAAATTAATTTCTTGAACTAGTTTGTATAGTTTTTAAGGCACTAAATAGAAGCTAAGGTTTGTGGGCTCGTTTATGTAAAATTCAGTGTTTAGTGTTTTTGAGTTTGATGCACTCAGTCTCAAAAGTATCCAAGTCGAAATGAAAAACAAAAATATTTTAAAAATAAATATTTACTAACGATTCAACAACACATTTCAGCTCGTTTTATTTGTAACTCTCTAGCGTCGATGTTTTATGTAACATACATAGATAATTATAATTTCAAAATGTAGATACATATCAAATGAGAATTTAAAATGAATTGACAGGGACAATTATTGTCTGCCTTTAAACCAGAATTAATAATAATTGCCTTTACATCAATCATCATCAGTTGAAAAAGCATCAACTGTGTCATTTCATAAAAATAATTGATATCAATTAATCTTTTGATATAATTGTATACTTAACTCAGTTTTTTTACTTAACAACTTCTGTCAAAAAGCTGGCAAATTGCTATGCTAGAAACCGTGTTACCAAGTTGAAAAAACCGATTTTAGTTAAGTGCCGGTTTTTAAAAACCGACATGCCTCAACTAATCGCTACTCAAACTTTAAAAACGAGCAGTAGTAAAATGTCATTTTAAAATATGAAAAATAAATATTACAGTTATACAAAAAGTTTTAAACTCCATCGCTTATCATTTAAATGAATTGGTTATACGCTCATTGATTTAGCTTCAACGATGTTTGTTTAAGCGTCGCGATTGCGATATTTTCTTACTAAACAATAATGAAATGGCAAACGTAAGTAATTAAAAATAAAACCAAGAAGAAACACTTAATAAATTTAACACACCTCTGATTTCTGGTAACAGTGGTTACCTTTTTTGTGAGATTAAATAATATTTAAAATTAATTTATAAATGAATTATATCTTCAAAACTTTGAGCAGCTGTTTAAACTGATTTATTTACTTACTGACGCATAGATTTGGAATTACAATATTATTCTGTTTTTAATCAAACATTTATGTATTGTGTCTACCCTATCTGAAAATACTAAAATTGATATATTCTTCTGTAATTACTACCCCTTGTTTCCATTATCAATTTATATCTACTATAAGCAGCGGTGGCTACCAATACGTTAATACAAAGAGCTTGCTTAATCTCACAGCAATTCTCGATGTTCTGGAGAGGAGTGAATATTTGTATCACTCCTATGCAATAAGCAATCGATTGTTACGTAATACACTTAAAATATATAACAATATGCAATTTTTCGTAAACTTATCAATCTTAATGGCTGAAAATGTACTACTGAGTATACTGAAGCTGTCGTTAATAATATGTAATTCATAAATTGCAGTTCTCAAGTGCTCGCCAGCCTTAGTAAGGGGCTTGTGCGAGCGTCTCCAAGCTCACCTCTGACTATTAGATTTCGGTTAAAATAAATGATCGCTGAACCTATCATACCGTATCGTTTTGCTTTGATAATAAAATTCACTGGTAAATTTTAATAACTGCAAAGAGACTGACAAGAAAGAAAATTTTGAAGGGTTTGCTAAATAGCTAACCATTTTCTCCAAACAAGGAGCAAACATAATAAAAAAAAGCACTTGTATCTACTGATTACTGAACGTTTAGGTTTTTCCTTAATGGTTATTTAAAACACTTACCCTTGTTTGAAAGCTTAATTTTTTTTAAACAAATGAATACAAAGGCTTTGTGAAATTTCAGTCGGTTTATATATGTATAAAGAAAAATACACTACGGATTCATAAAAGACAGTAGAATATTTTTTATTTAATTTAATCTGCTTCCAGTGTTGAATATGTGGTATCCTAAAAGATGTATCTCAACAGAATTTTTATTTAGTTCTCTCTCTTTTAGTTAATCTCTCTTTTTCGAATATAGTATAAGGGATAGAGAGATACTAGACTAGTGGTCAACTAATAACTCCCGATAATCCCCGTTCAGCTTAGGATTTGAATTCTAAGAAAGAATTTTCAGACATCACAAAAACCACATGTCTTTGAACAAAAACTGATAAATCAATTTAAAAAAAAAATGCTTTTCGCACTGGGATTCGAACAAGTGAGAACCGTCTTAGAAGCCAACGGACCTAACATACATGTTGTACGTTTAATTTTCACATTTGATTTATTGAATAAATAAACATCTTTGACTGATACCAAACCACTTAACGTAAAATACGCAAATAAAATTAAAAATATTTCCAATAATAAATTGTGTTAATAAAAATAAATAATCTGATATTGATTGCGAATTAAAGTTTATCTATGGCTAAATCAGGTAAATAATATTGCGAGATCAAACTGTCTGTCTGGTTTATATGAATAGATAAGTTGCAACATTTAAATTTCATCACTGATAACTTTTGTGTTTTTAATCAAATAATATTGGACTGTTTGACAAAAACGGAACAAAGAAATTGTGAAGAGGAATAATGATTATTTACAAATGTTTTTTTTTTAAATAATCTGCTTTTTATCGATGGCGTGACAGTTGACAGTGTTTTGTAATAAACAATCATGACAAATGCTAGTTTTTATAAGATGCTCGTTATATTGAGAGAAAATATTATTTTTCTAGAAATCAAAAATGAATCAATAGAATTATTCATCAAATCAATATTAAACACGTCAACAACAATCTTTGGCCGACAATTTCTTAGCGTAAAAATAAATTAGTATTTATTTATTATTTTATCTGTCACTAAGCAAACTAATTTTTATCGGGAAGACTGATTTTTTTACAGATATCATGTACCATTTGGCTTGCAAGCAGCGGGGGGTTACCAAACACATTATCAAGGGTTTTGGGTTATCTCAAAACTATTGGTGATGTTTCAGGAAAAGAGTAGGTTTTGTTATACAATTCTTTTTTAAATTGTTAATAATATCAATAGTGTCCTATGGCACAGCGGTTAGCGTTGTTGGCTTCCGTGCCAGTTCTTACGGGCTTGAGTCCCATTACGGACAGCACTTCTTTCGATTGATTTATCAATTTCTGTTCAAAGGCATGGGTGTTTGTGATGTCTTAAATTCCCTCCCACTTCCTACAATAACTGGGCGTAGCGTGAGCGATTAGGTAACCACTATTCCTAGTGGAAGACTTTAGGTCACAGTACAAACAGAATTATTTTCAATCGACTTTTGTTCTAAGGCATTTGTGTTGTCTGAAAATACCCTGCCACACATCTGATCCCAAAACGGGGCGCTGCAAGAGCGATTAGTTGGATAAATCTAGCCCTCTCTTTTTATTCTAACTCTCTTCGTAAAGGAGAGATTGAGTGGCTGGGTAACAAGCAGATATTTTATAAAAACTCATATAGATACACTCTAAATGAGAAGCGTACGTGCTTAAAAAAGGTAAGCATTTTATTTAAATAATATATTCATGTCTGAATTATTTGTCTCGATTTTATCAATATAATCAAAAGTTGACAAACTTTGTTTGATATTATACACGCAATAAGTATTGAATCGTTTTTTTTTTATATTAATGTAACATGTTTTGTAAATTTTATAGACTTTGCTCGGCGCCTTATGGTTGAAAAAATAATTCGAGATTGGCAAGTCAACAGACCTAAATATTATTATTTTTTTTGGTAAAAAATGTACCCTTGTGTTTTGCTGGAGAGGTCAACAAAGTCAATAAAGGTAATTTTATTGAATTTGATAATAATAATTATCAAAAGATTAAAAGCATTTTACCAATAAATCGAAAGGTTTATTTGATATTTTGAATCTTTTGACAACAGGCGAATTGATAGAATAAAGCAGATACTCACTTTAGCTTGCATACTTAAGCTAACATAGCAAATAATTTAACTTCGTTAAGACAATATGTACCTTTAAATTCAACTATCACATAATGATATTTTTTACTTTCCATAGTTTAAAACTAGGTTTACTCGTCCGGTATTACAATTCCTAAATCTTGTCAGAAAAGAAAAATTTCCAGTAGAGCAATTTTAAAATAAAAAATTCTTAGCTACAATTCTATTATTTTATTCATATCCGTTTTAAAGCATATGTTTTCCTAATGGAGATATCTCAACAGGAAAACTGAAATATTTCTATGTTAGCTATAGTTTATTTTTAATTTTATTTAATATTTAATTTTTTTGTAAATATGTATAGCATGGAGTTGAATTTCTCATAGAGTTTGCTATTTACCTTCAGATTCGGCTATATCCGGGTCAAATATCGTGACTTCAAACAGCGGATTTTTTGTATAGCACACCAAAACCAGTTGTGCATAAATTTTAAACTGTACATAGACTCTACAGCTGGTGGTATTTTGAAGTCCGTTGTCTATAAGAGATACACTCAACTTTTTTTTACACGATAGTTAACTAACACGGTCCACTAAAAATAACTAATACTATATTTTTACACGAATTGTTTGTTCTTACACGATTGCCGATTTTGACAATTATTTTATTGTTAATAATTATTGGCAACAAATTAAATGGTCAGAATTTAAATCTATTGTCGGTCAGAATAAAAATATTATACGGTCAGAATATTTTATACCACTTTGGTTAGGTTAGGTTAGGCTTCTTTTTAAATTATGACTATTTATTCTGACCGTATAATATAAATTCTGACCAAGTCATAATTAATAATCATGTAATCAAAAATGCAATTATATTTTTACCCCGGCGAATATCAATTTTCATAACAGTCAAAAGTGAATTTGAATATTGTCCAAATCAAGATTTATAAATACTCCAATTACCTTCCTTTCATTGCAGATTAGAACCACACCACAACATCCATTGGAAAAATTAGAAGAATGATTTTTATTTTACCATTAATTCTAAAAATCTATGTTAAAATTGACTTAAAATCTTGTACTTTTCGAAGTAGAAGTATCCATTTAAGGGTAAAATTCCACCGCTGTCAGTTTCATCAATTTATTTTTTGGCCGATTTACGGACTTTTGTTCGAAGGGGTGGATGTATGTGTTACCTTAAATTCTCTCCCACCTATCTTATCATCAAATAAGGGTTGGCTAACTATGAATGCTGTCCTAGCTTCCATGCATACTCTTTTCAAAAAAGAAAAGTTTAGCGAATGATTGAAAAAAGGTACCATAGAAAAAAAGTACTGCGTTGTGAACAAAGCAGACATGAATTGAATTGAATTTGAATTTTTCTTTACAGCGGCTCGTAAAAACAAAAAAAAAACTGAGAAAAAAACGTTTTTAAAAAGTATTGTATGATACCACAAAGTTACGAGTTCTTGGTTATGTTTTCAAAATAAAAAAAAATAATGAATATATCAGAAGACAGCTGACAATTAAAAAAATAGAAAACGAATTGTCGATTTTAAGCCATCGATATATTAAATATAATAATATTATGGCGTTAAAAAAAATGCTGTGGTGAACAGTTTTATAACACATCAAAATTATTATTAAAATTGGATCAAATTTCATAAAAAATACCTTTAGTTGTATTTTTAAAAACGATGTTTTGTTTATTCTTTTTCACTGGACTAATATTATGAGACATTCGTTAATACATTTAATTTTAATTTGTTGACATTACAACAGACGCTAAATCGATGTAGTGTTTTTGTATAACAATATTATCGGAAAGAATTATCGGCAGGTAAAAACAATGATGTCAACTTTAAAAAAACAATGTCAAACAGGGACAACGATATCAAGCAAATAAAGAAGGATAACTTCAAATAAACACATTAAAAATATCAAAGTATTTTAGTTCTACAGTTTTTAATAATTTTATGCGTTGATAGCTATTTCGGCTTTTGCCATCGTCAGAAATATCTATTTCTGACGATGGCGAAAGCCGAAATAGCTATCAACGCATAAAATTATTAAAAACTGTAGAACTAAAGTACTTTGATATTTTTAATCTGTTATAATGGAGTTCTACCAAGTAAATGCCAAATCAATTAATAAACTTAAAATTACTTTAAGATGTTGAGTTATTAGTGTTCTTCACTTCAATGGGCTAAATTCAGATTTAATTATTACATACTATGAGTTTTTTAAGCTCGTAATTGTAAGTGAACTGGAAATCACATTTCCTTACTTGGAGAGTTCTAAATTTATTCCAGTGCATTAAATTGACTGTGTTAAAAGCTTCAATTAAATTTGAAGGTCGTACAAGTCGCCAATGTAGCAAAAGCTTTGAAGGGAGGTGAAGTTATTATACATGTCTTAAAATATCATAAAAAATAAATAAAATCAGTTAATACAAACTGAAATAGTGTTGTATCCCTAAAATAAAAATATTCAATACACCATAACAATCAAGTAAAAACGTGATTGTACTTAAAAGTCCAATGGAAAAGATTTATCATTTTACTTCTTGGATCACTTCACCTCTCGAGATCTCATATGTGTTCTTAGAAAAGACGTATATTTAACTACGAAAGACATATATTTAACTACATTACAATAAAAAAATACACTCATTTTTTTCAGTTAACTGAAACCACTATTTTGGCTCTGCTTTATCGCTTTCTATAGCACCAATCGAATTCAACAATCACGAATTTAAGTAGACAGTATTAATTAAACCAGGTCCACAGCAGCAAGTTGTGAGCTAAATTTACTAAACCATGTTCGCTTCTAATGTGAAGCATATGGCTTTGTTGTGAAGGTATCTAATAAGAAGTGTTTTCTACGATAAATATTTTTCACTCGAAAAGAGTAGAGTGATTCACCTATTCTTCTTAAATATTATACATTTCGCAAAAGTGTTCTCAGGGAGGGGTGATTTTTTATCAATCTAATGCAGTTATATGTAATAATTAAATAAGCAATCGATTCTTACTATATATATATATATATATAATTTACTTTTAATGTGTAACAATATGCAATATACTGGAAAATAATTAATGTACCACTGAATATTAAAACTGACGTAGATAATATATAAGTCAGAAATCGCAGTTATGTATTGATTTGATCCGAGAGCACTGTTTTCTCTGAATTCAACAAGGAGCGCGCGCGAGCTTCTCCAGTCCACCTCCAACCTACTCTTGGTATTGACTACTTACTATCTGAAAACCAACTTACTTGACTCAGGAAACAAATCATCGACATATTTATTTGAAATAAAAGTTTGTTTTTAAAATTTCTAATTCTACTTGGTGCTTCAATTCTTTTTTTTTCCTCGTTCTAACTTTTTTTTTGAAGTGGAACTAGCTTGCATTTAAGAAGACAATATGCTCAAGATTATAAGCGGAGATAGTGAAAAAAAACGTTTTTTTTTAAGTAAAGGAAGCGCACCCTTTTTCTCTCTTCTCCATCAAAATAAATAAAAAAATATTAATTGAAAACAGTGTTTTTTTTCTTATTCATGTCCGTACCCAATGTGGATAATATGGCTTCATTTCAACAGAAGTTTTTTTAAGAGAACTGTTTGTTACTCAGTTCCTCAACCTCTCTCTTTTTTCGAGTGGTGGGGAGAAAATCCTGTTCGTACTGGAACTCGAATCTGTGAGATCCTTCACGGAAGCCTTGCCTTTCTCTTAGTGACCACCGAATAAGTTATTTTAAAGGATTGAAAAGCATCAAAGATTATACGACGAATTATAAAAAAGAAAAAAAGAAAAATTTCGAATATTGATTTGAAACATTAAAAAAGTCATGATAAAAGGTGCCGGAACGCCGTTCTAGTGCGTTACATGAAAAAATATTTTTTTTATTAAAATTAAATGAAACCTTTTTAATATTCAAAAAACTGTCGAATTATCAATAATATAGTTTTTTTTTTAAATCAACCGAAAATTCGTAGATAATAAAAATTATTATGAACAGCATGTAAAATATTAAAATAAAAAATTCACCTTTAGACATTCGATTAATCCTTTTTTTGCACTAACACCGATATTACTGTTTTAAAAACACTTATTTTTTATTGTATATAATTTAAATTATTTAATAAATGTACAAAAACACGTATAAACTGCTTAAAAGCAATCTTTGATATGATAACTAAGAACTCACTTGACAGGCGAAAAAGTACACAAAAGAGTATATGCTTTCTTGGACAAGTGCTTTAAACTTTCAACAGGTTCAAGAATATTTTGAATATGCTCCGTATGCAGCTGGTAACAACTCGTAACTGACGTTTACCGGGTTCAGGAGAGAACGTTGGTCGACGGAGGTTCGCGATGAACTGGCGAGCGGCGGCCCCTATAAAATTTACCCAACAAAACTGTAGGCTGCTATTGTCACAGCGTTCGGTTGCAAATCTCCGTAAATGCATATCGAAATAAAACAGGTGAGAAATGCGACTGTAAAAAATGGATTCAACGCTTTTTTTACATTCTAACTAAAATACAAAATGTTATTTTTATTTTTAATTGGAGCAGAAGACAAAGTCGTGGTATTTTTTCATGGTTACAACGCGCTGGTAAGAATTGAATATGATGTGATCAGTGATGCATTTGTAATCGATGGAAGGTCGTGACTTTGCTGGATGAATGGGGTGTCACAGGATTTGCTAGATGTCAGCGACTGGCGTAGAAGGGTGGAGTACAATGCTATGTTGAGAGTTTCACTGCGCGGAGAACTCAAAGGCTGGACTGGCCAATCCAACAAATGCGTGGCATAATTCGTCACACTTGATATACAAACATAAATGAGTGTATTAAATAAAATATAAAAAATAACATAACTCATTCTATTTTTTTTTACGTTAAATGTAATCAAGCATAAGCAAAATGAAGTAAATATCCAGTCACTTTTTTTTAAATTTTCTAGCTTTTTACGTCGTTATTTACTCCCTTTAGATCAATTTCTTGTTTCGTTAAAATACAACAATTTTATTCCAGTTGAATTATCTAAATGTTCAATTAGGGTTATTTCAATTGAAAAATATATTATTTGAATAGTTGTATTGGAGTGCACACCAACACGGAATGAGTGCGCTGGAGCTCTCAAATTTCTGCGTGGCTGAGCACGCGCGCAGCTTAGAGGAAACATTGCTGCTGGACCGTTCGTAATAGAGGAGATTAATTAAGGGGGCCAAGGCTTACCCTGGATATCACGACCATTTTCAACTGATAAAAAACAGGGTTCTCCAAACTTTCGAGTCTAAGATCCAAGACTTGAACTAACTCATCAAACCAAAATACTGTAGTCTTGAATACCGCGGGCCACATGGTACTGCTCGTTAGCTGGTGTTGGTCCACTGGCCGTAGTTCACAGACCTTAAGATAAAAATATACATTGAGATATATTGCAGATTTCCTTTTGAATTCATAGTTATTTTTTTTTACTTACCTGTTTTGCAATGCAATCGAAAATTAGTAATATTTATCTGAAAGAACTCTTCATTTTGTTAATTTATCATGAGTTTAATGACGTTTATTTATATTTTGTATTATTATGTGTTAAATCTTTTAATATTTGCATTGTGTACCAATTGTTTGGTACTCGTTACGAGAAAAACCAGTCCTGATTAATGAAAAAATAATAATTAATTTATTGCTTGAGTCTAAATCTTTTATTGAATTTTCACATGTTTAACATTCAAAGCGGACATGGTTTTAAAATATTGTAACGCGTTGGATTTTTTAAAATATTTAGATTGTATCATATCGACTGTGGAAAGGAAAAAGGACGTCACCCACAGTTTTTCCAAAACAGGTTTTGTTCGATATTCACAATGTATCTAACTTGATACACGTTATATCAAAAGGATGCAAGCTGCAAATGCTGAATTAGTATCTAAATTTAGCTTATAAGTTTGAAAAAGATGACCTTGTAAAAAATTAAAACCAAGAAAAAAGACTGAAATAAAGGTTTAACCTAGACAATTTCTTTAATAAATATTAGATTATGTCAATTAAACACCAGTTTAGAAGTCTCCGTGCACTTGAAGGTTGTGTATAATTCATAATTTGCGTATGTCACAAAATCATCAAAACACGTTTTTAGCGCCTCCTGTAAAATTTGATATGTGTGGGTTACGTCCTTTTTCCTTTCCACAGTCGATATTATAGTATTGACTTTAGAACAGGTAAAGTTCAAATCCTACGAATGTGATAATATATTAATCGGGCAACAAGGTGGCCTCCGTGAAATGCCAGCAAGTCATGTGTGTATGATGATGATGACCCGAACGTTCTTTTTTCAAATAATTTTTATTCATTCAATATGTTTTCATGCGTTCTATTTTCAAATCTTGAATTCATAGAGATTTTTATAATGTTGAAATATTTTTTTTGATCGGCTGTCGAATGAATACGTTTATTGACGGCTGTATTAATAAATAATAATTAGTCACAGTAAAAAGCATTTTTTTTTTGGAAATATACACATTAAGAGAATAAAATATTACAAATAATGCAGTATGTGACAGAAGAAATAGTTCGACCATTTTTTATTCTTACATGTAAAATCTTAAATATGAGCCCATGAGAGGTGAAGTGAGCCAAGCGCAATTTGTATCGTAAGCGTGAAGTAACCTTAGTAAATACACACTGCGATAGCGTCATCTTTCTGAAATAAAAATATGCAATCCACCAAAACATCAAGTAAAGATATGATTGCACTTAAAAGTTCAATAATTTCTTTTTAACATTTTACTACTTGGCTCACTTTACTTCTTGTGGGCTCACATCCAGTGTAGATTGTTTAATATTGTTTATTTCAACATTCGCAAATTAACAATTAATACTGGTGCATCATTTATCAAACTCTTTTTGAATGTTTTAAGAAAAAAGTTTGCCAACATATTTTGGGTAAAAATTCATATGACATAAAATTTTGCTGAATATTTATTTTTTATTATGATATCTGCGATTTTTTACTTCATTAAATTGCATACATCGATAACTATTGACTAACAGGCGACCTTATTTTTTAAACCATTTGTTCCATCTGAAAAAGACAATTTAATTTTTTGATTAACAGCCAGTCCTCATTAAAATACTTACTGGCGAAGTGTGTTATTAGATAAAGCATGGTGACAAAAATAGTATAAATCCATTCAAAACATACATACACGAAAACATTTTATTGGCAAGAATATTTTGTCTCTATGATATATTTTTTTTAATTCAATATACACTTTCACTGTCAATACTTGATGGACATAAATCCATAATTCGGATATTAGGGAACAGACACGACAATTAAAATCTTTAATACCTCTTAACTGATAGATTATACGTATATGCATTAGTAATCAACGTCGCTGGCTTCAGTTATAGAGGTCGAGGGTTCAAATCCCATTACAAACAACTTATTCCTTTGCATGGATGTGTTTGATGTCTTAAATTCCCTCCAACCTATCCTATCCAACAAACGAGCGTATAGAAAGCTATAAGCTAACCACTAGTTCTCTTCTATACCTATCCTTACTCTCGTTGAACAAAAAGGAGATGTTGAGCAAAGATGTTAAGATAAACTCCATTAAGAATTAATATGCTCCACATTGAGAGCGAACATATTTTAAAAAAATCAATTGCGTCAAAGAACAATTAAGTTAAAGTGGTTCGAATGTATTTCTTATTTTTGGAATTATTACAATATAATTTATAATTTAACAATCGAAAATAATAAATAATTCAAGTTAATTAATTATTTTTAATGTTGGCATTATGTCCAGACAATCCTAATTAACTGCTAAGCTCATTGTTAATTTCAGTGTAAAAATAATTATCAGGTACTTCACACTAATAACTAAGCCACTTTAGATAATTTTAATATGTAGATATGGTAGGGTTCACTTTGTGACTATTTATAAACTTTAATTAGTGAGTAAATAATTGCCAGTAAAAGTTTAACGGTCGCTGTTTTTTTTTACACCTGCGTATGGAAAGGTTAAATGAAAACCGGAGATAATTTTACACATATTAAATTTATTGCAAATAAATCTATCTATGTATTAAAATGGTCAGTAAGCTATTTTTTTTAAATAAATTATATGTTTACATCATAATTTTGTTTCAAATATTTTTTTATTAAATATATTACTTTACGACTTTGTCTCCGTTGCTCAACCCGTTTTTTTCGAATAGGGTAGAGGTGTATTGGGCTAAAATAGGACTTGTGATAAGCTAATCGCTTTCTTTCTGCCGTATACGTGGGAGGGAGTTTTTGTCATAAAAGACATTTATGACTTTGAACATTGAAAAATGTAACTGCCTGAAGTGGGATTCGAAGCCACGACCAAAACCAATGACGTTGACCAATAAACCATGAACTCAACAAGACCCTATGTGTAATGAGTTGAAACATTTCATTTTCAATATTTGTGTCTACTCGCACATGAGGTATTATTAATGTTCAAGAGTCACCGATAGCTGATAAGCAAATTATTTATAATGTATCTTCTGCATCTGGCTTCATCAGGAATTATATCACTGACATTATTGATATGAAAAAGAACGAAACTGGCTTACGTAAAATTACGTAAAATTAAAAGGCAGCGATGGACGTATTTAAGTAAGAAAAAACACAGTCAAACTTGTATTTTGTACTAAATAAAAGTCAACATGTTTTATTTTACTTTTTAAGTAATAGTTACATAGCTGATTGGATTGAAATTGTATTCGGCTATCCTTTGTAACTAAAAACATATCACATAAGTGTTACATTAAACCAAAAAATCAATATCCAAATATAAATAATACTAAACCATAAGGTAAATGAAAATTAGTTCCTGATTCTGACAAACTATCAAACTTTCAATGCAAAATGGTATCCAGCGAAAAATCCCTCCTTCAATAACTATTCAAAAGTCACCTTAAAACAGGCTTTCTATAGGAAAAATGAGAAAAGGAAGAAAAAAACTGCGATGGGCGGTTGTACATACCATAGATATTGACGGTGGTTATTTTCATTAGTCTTAAAATATGATATTTTAAATTATTTAAAATACTTTTATATTCAGAAAGTTATTTTAAATTATCACTTTATTGTGTCCACTGTCAATTCTTAATGAAAAAGCATATTATCAAAAAAATAAAACATTTTTTGTACTAATTCAAAATTATTTATCATAGATAAGGACCGATTACTTATTTTGAACATTATCAAATGATATATGTATAAAAACAATATGAAATTAGTACAAAAATAGTTTTATGTTTTAATAAAGTAAATCAGTAAAATCTCAAAGTTGAAGTCGTACATATTAATTGATTCAACATTCTTTATTTGGAAAGTAATAAAAAAATATATATTACTTAAATTTACTCCTGTTTATCTCAACCTTCCACCTTACCGCGTCCGGTAAATAGTCGACAGGCAATCATCAGGTAGATGGAAAGAGACGGAAGACCTCAATTTCAATTGGCGCACAATGCGTATGAATGAGATGACACTCCACCCTTACTAAGATTGTATTCACGATGAGCAACAGGGGGTTATGGCGATGATAATAAATTACACTACTATGGCAATTTTGATATAAGTGAGATGGCGCTATTAAATTTAGCGCGACAGAGTGGGATAAAATGTTTATAGTTGAATAATAGCTGTGTCTGGGTCAGTGGCTCTAAAATTTTAGTTTTTAATATATATTTGTTTTACTTATAATTCTTTGCCGGCCATTTTTTCATTTTGTATTTATTCCAAGTGTCCCACTTGCTCCAGCAAATGGCCTCCTAAAAGAGGTATAGAAGCATTTTTACGAGAACTGCTTGTTACTGTGTTTCTTAAATTCTATTTTTTTCGTAGACAATAGAGATAGAAAATTTATGACAACACTAGTGATTAGCTAATCGCTCTCGCTGCGAACCGTTATTTTAGAACTTGAAAGATGAGAGGGATTTTTTAGATATCACAAAAAACCATCTTAGTCACCCATTCCATGATATGTCAGTGATACTAAACCGTAACTCGTAAACAATTATATGACAAAGACATACCTTTGTTTCGATAGTTATTATGATTATAGCATTGCAAAAACCTTGCTTAATTCAAAACACGCGTTTTTTATTAAGCTTCTGTGACCCTAAGCAAGGCAGTGGAGTGGTCCAGAAATACGACGACCCCGACTACATAGCCCTGATTCTGTGCTCCAAATTGAATATGCACACGATATATATATATGTGTATCGTTTAAATAGTTTATTTGCTGCAATTCAATATGTATGGCCCTCCAAGATTAACATTTACAGAACCGCTGCTCAGCTCTTCTCGCTTATTTTTGACAAAATGTCAAAATAATCGATACAAAATCAAGTTTCAAAATACGTCTTGCGAGATCCAAACCTGTTTTTAAATGTTTTTATTGTGACAGCCGCTACTTTGGGATGAGATTATTGAATATATATTTTGATAACAGCCACTAGACTTTCGAACATCAATCAATAGGTAGTATTAAATCGAATCATAGAGTATCGAAAACCGGGTTGGCGCATACACTTTTGACAGGAAGTAGAATTCATCTCGAGATGTCCATATTCGGAAGACTTCAGAGGGTATACCTTGTAGCCAAATCTACAGTGGTATACAGGTATACACGACGTATACCCTCTGTGTATATAATACAATTTTAGCTTTGTTGGACAGCTGAATATGAGAACATAGGCAGTACCGCCGCGAGGTTATTTGGCGCCCTAGGCAACGGTTATGGGCGAGCCTTCTTTTAAGCAAATAGTCCTACTTTTTTTTCGAAATAATGAAAAATAAAACAACTTGGGATCATTAAAAATATTTTTTTTATATCCACGCCCGTTCTCAATGTGGAGCATATGGCCTCCTAGTGGAGGTATCTCAACAGAAGTTTTTCTACGTGAACTGTTTGTTACTCAGTCGCTCAGCCTCTCTTTTTCGAATCATATATAATACGTGTGAACAGATATACAAGCATCAAAATAAAGTAAAATATACTATTATGTATTATTAATAGGGTGTATAGAAATAGTTTTAACACTCCATTTATGCGCCCCCTAATAGTTTGCGCCCTAGGCGGTTGCCTATTTCGCCTCTATGGTGGCGCCGGCTCTGAACGTAGGCTTAGTTTAAGACTTGTATTTATCTGTTCAGTATTTAAATTAACTTTTGGACAGTATTTAATAATTCATGTTCACTCACAACATGGATAATGTGTCTTTTCTAATGGAGGTGTTTCAACAGAACTTTTCTTCTACGACAACTATTTTAGTTACTCAATTTTTCAACCTCTCTTTTTCGAAGAGTGGGGAGAGAAGGACTAGGCTAGGACAGGAATATTGATTAATGAATCGCTCCCGCTCCGTTTTTAAGGAATGGAAGGGTAGGAGGGAATATTTTCACATCACAAACGCCCATGCCTTTGAACAGAAATCAATTTAAAAAATGCCATTCGTACTGGGACTCGAGAGTGTGTTAATTAAACTAACGAACGGAGCGACAAAAATTTGTCTCGCCTTTATGAAACGTTATGTAATTGTTTTTTATAGATTCAATTTCGACATATCTTTTTTTATGAATTCTGTAATGTTGTTTAAACTATTTCATGTTGTTATCCTTAATTTTCATTTTAGTGCATTTTCGTTTTTTCTATTGCACGGTATGGTAAATTACAACACGGAAATAAAATTTTACTATATATTATGTTGATACGTTTGCTAGTTTTGTCAAAGATACATTATTATTCATTTTTTCGTAGCCCGCATATCGTATTTGAATATTTTAATATTATCCACAAAAATCACAATGGCGTACATATCGACTGTGGAAAGGAAAAACGACGTAACCCACCCATATCAAATTTTACAGGAGGCGCTAAAAACGTGTTTTGATGATTTTGTGACATATGCAAATTATAAATTATACACAACCTTGAAGTGCACGGATACTTCTAAACTGGTGTTTAATTGACATAACCTAATATTAATTAAAGAAATTGTCTCGGAAAAACTTTTATTTCAATGTTTTTTCTTGGTTTTAATTTTTTACAAGGTCATATTTTTCAAACTTAAAAGCTAATACTTATTTGGCATTTTCAGCTTCCATCTTTTAATAGAACGTGTGTCGAGTTGTATACATTGTGATTATCGAAAAAAAGCTTGTTTTGGAAAATTGAGGGTCACGTCCTTTTTCCTTTCCACAGTCGATATGATACAATCTAAATATTTTAAAAAATCCAACGCGTTACAATATTTTAAAACCATGTCCGCTTTGAATGTTAAACATGTGAAAATTCAATAAAGGATTTAGACTCAAGCAATAAATTAATTATTATTTTTTCATTAATCAGGACTGGTTTTTCTCGTAACGAGTACCAAACAATTGGTACACAATACAAATATTAAAAGATTTAACACATAATAATACAAAATATAAATAAACGCCATAAAACTCATGATAAATTAACAAAATGAAGAGTTCTTTCAGATAAATATTACTAATTTTCGATTGCATTGCAAAACAGGTAAGTAAGAAAAATTAACTATGAATTCAAAAGGAAATCTGCAATATTTCTCAATGTATATTTTTATCTAAAGGTCTGTGAACTAAATTAGTGATTTTTGTAAATTAATTTAGTGATTTTGTAAATTAATTTAGTGATTTTTTTTTAGTCCAAAATTCAATAATATCCATATTTTTATTATTATTTGAATCCGTCAAACTTTGTACATTCTCACATGTTTTGTCACTACAATCCAGGTTTTGTCTTTCGGCATCTTTAGACGTTTAAGAGCACGGATGAACTTAAATAGTATCGATCATATTGAATTGAAATCAGATGTTATAGTAACACCTGATTCCCTTCTAAGGAGTATGAAAAAAATACCGCTTGTAATTGATCGCTTGCAGTTTACCGCTTCGTCAATTTATCGTATAACTCATAAACTAGACTAAATTCATGAATTAATACATATTTTCAATGGATTCGGCGACAACTTTGTTAATCTGCGTGTGTTACAAATTATGACATGTTATTCACCCCTTTAAGAAACATCGTCAAACAAAATATTGCAAAGTTAACGAATATACTAAAAATTGATTCTTACTCTCAAATTGCAAATTAAAAAATGAAGGTGAGGGTTTTCATAAATACACTTGTTTTTTATAAGAGGCTGATGTGCAAGATTAATGTGCTGTAAGAACCAGAAAATTGGAAATATAATAATAATATTATATCGTCGGTTTTCTGGCAGAAGGCGTTAAGTCAATTTTACTTTTACGGCTGTTTTGATTTATGAATGCAGATAAATAGACTTTAGCACGCTGTATGTTCTGGAAAAACAAGTTAAGGTATTTTTCGTGTATTTTTACATAATTTGAACATAATATACATCAAGAGAATTAACATAACTCTTAACCTTTTTGAATATGTGAATCGAATTTCATTAGGTGCCGAAACCCACTTATTGTCAAGATTTCTTTTCTAACTCATGACCGATCTTTATGTGGAGCATATTGCTTCTTAATGTAAGTATTTCAACAGAGTTTTCTTACGAGAACTGCTTGTTACTCAGTTGCACAAACTCTCTTTTTTGTCTTCTGATGTGTAGCTCCAAGAACACGCGAATCTCCTACAGCAGCAGCAGCACGGGTTCAAATTATGTTTCCTCTCTTCAAAAAACAAGTGATTTTATTTATTGATTTGTAATATAAAATTTCACATTGATATCACGGCTAAGATCTTGTTAGTCTAAAATTAGTTCTGACAATTCTCGAAAAGCGTATAACACATCAATACAAAATTAATTAATTGATCTATTTTTTGTTGGAATGTTGTTTGAAACATTAAAAACGGCGAGAAAAAATGCGCTGGAACGCCGTTACCACCGCGTAACATGGGAAAAAAGCATTGGTTATATATAGTTCATAAATATAGATGTTAAAATTTCATGGTTATCGAAAATGACGATTGTATCAAAACAAGGTTCTTTTAACGTATCGCTTTCTGCCGGTATACTGACAATATTATAATTGTGTGCCCACCCAATACACGCCACTGGAACAGTCCGTTAAACGTGTTCGTATAACTGAAAATCGATTTTTTACAATAACAAAAATTTCATTTATACTACTTTCACCGTTTGGTTTGGCTGATTTCGAATTAAAACTGTATAATTATTAAGTTTGATAATCAGCCAACCAAATCAAATTGTCATGTCAACTAAACATATGTTTAGAATGTTTAGATAAATGTTTTCAGTACGTGCGTTGATTTGCAGTTAAGCTATCTCTTCACGTTATTTTCTTGCTGGTTTTTATTCAGTTCTTTTGGGCTTTATTAAATTGTATATATAACCAGGGCCGGCGCCACCATACAGGCAAAATAGGCAACCGCCTAGGGCGCAAACCATTAGGGGGCGCACAAATGGAATAATAAAATTATTTTTATGTAAAAAAAAGTAATACAGTATCTTATTTTCTGAAAAAGACGGTATGATTAAAAAAAAAAGAGGTTGAAGAACTGAGTAACAAACAGTTCATGTATGAAAAATTCTGTTAAGGCATTAGGAGGTCATATGCTCCACATTGGGAGCGGACATGGTTATATAAAAAAATACTATTTCTAATGATCCCGAATTGTTTTTTTTTTATTTCGAAAAAAATAGGACGATTTGTTAAAAAGGGGGCGCGCCAATAACCGTTGCCTAGGGCGTCAAATAATCTCGCGCCGGCACTGTATATAAGAGTTAAAGTATGCACTAAGTCAATGTGTACATTGTTCATTTTATAATCCAGGTTTGTGTGTCTGGGATACACAGCTGTTCATGTTCTGTCCAAATTCAGTTAAATATGGTTCCAGTTTTTCTTTATATACATAATATTAACGTATCGTTAGTGATCTGGCAGAAGTTGGTAAATAACAGGTTAATAGTTTCGAGTAAATACAAAATTATTTTTTTTTAGAATAAAGTCTCCACCATTGATATTTTATGTAACATATCGACTGTGGATAGGAAAAAAGACGTAGCCCACAGTTTCTTCAAAACAGTTTTTTTTCGATAATCACAATCTATACAACTTAATACACATTCTATCAAAAGGATGTAAGCTGCCGAATTAATATCTAAATTTAGCTTTTAGGTTTGAAAAAAGATGAGTTTGTGAAAATTGAAACCAAGAAAAAAAGACAATTTCTTTAATTAATATTAGATTATGTCAATTAAACACTAGTTTAGAAGTCTCCGTGCACTTCAAGGTTGTGTATAATTCATAATTTGCATATGGCCCAAAATCATCAAAACACGTTTTGTGTGCCTCTTGTAAAATTTTCTATGTGTAGGTTACGTCCTTTTTCCTTTCCACGTTCGATATACAATTATATATGTAATAATGCCGACCTGACACAATCAAGAGTTTAAAATTAACAGACAGGGAAATATTCTTACCTATAAACCAGCATTAATAATAATTGCCTATACAGATTAACTTATGAGTTATTCCAGGCTTTATATTCAAATACTTATTTGAATCTTTTAAAATCCATGTCCGCTCCTATTTTGGAGCATATGGCCTTCCAATGGATGTGTCTTAACAGAACTTTTTCTACGAGAACTGTTTTACTGTCGCTCAATCTCTGTTTCAAAGAGTGTAGTAGAGATAGAAAAATAAGATAATGGGACGGAATTTTTAGACATCACAAACACTCATGCCTTCGTACAGAAATCGATCGAAAAAATGCTGTTCGTACCGGGACTCAAAACCGTGAGATCCGGCTCGGAAGCCAAAAACGCTAACCGTTGCGCCATAGGACCCGACAAAATACCGGTTTTGAGTTGTGACTTATCAACTTCTGCCAGAACGATGAAGGTATTTTTTAATTTTGTTTCAATTGTTTGATTTGCCAAGTATTATTTTTAGTATCGCACATTTGACGTTTTGTTTACAAGAATTAGAAAATAAATACAAATCTGCAATTTGTTGTAGAGTTGCTGTGTGTAATTACGATATACGTTGCAAGGAGCGTGACATCACGTACTCCGGTAAGAAAGGACCTTTTCTTCAACTGATGGTCACACAGGAAGTCCGCGCGAATCGTCTTCTTCCGGTCATGGCAGTTGAGCACGCGATAGCCGTGTCTTAAGAATATACCCACCTGGACAAAGTGATAGCATAGTACTTAATATGTATAAAATACTGGAGTGAATTCGTGCTTGAGCCAGTAAATAAGACCAGACGGAAGTTTTATAACAGCCTTATTTTATATGCGTTGAAAACCTTTTTTTTCGATTCTTTAAAAGCTGAAAGTGCCACGAAGAAATACTTTGATAATCACAAGTGGCACTCAAAGCAGCGGTGGGCTGCCAAAATAATAACAAGGGGCTCGGTTGACCTGAGAGATATTCGCGGTGTTGTATTTTTTATCATTATTATAGGATGATTTGCAATAATTATGAAATCAATGGAATTTTTCTTAAAATTCTTTTATTATGTACAAATATATTGCTACATAAACTAAAAAAACTCATGATATCTGTTAGTATCCACCCGAAATAAATGTTTTTTACGAGAAATTTCCAAATGCAACTAAGTCGTTTATTTCATATTACATATAAACCATCTACAGCAATTACTTTTCATCTGAGAATATCTTTTAAAAAGGGGCTCGCCAGCCGTAGTCTAATTTAAGAAGGGGATCGCGCGATCCCCTTCGAACCTCCTCCAGCCCACCTCTGACTCAAAGTACTCCGTACGCGTCACTGCATTAAACTGTCAATATTTGATTGAAATGTATTATATTTATAATAAGTTATACAAAATGTTTGGCAAATCAGAAAACTGAAATGAAATATAGGGTCTTTCAATAAGTACGCTTGAAATTTGTTACGTTATAGCAGCCATGTTTTTAGCCCTTTCTTAACTAAGATGTGTAAATAGTACACATACCTTCATAATCATTAACATTTATCTGTATATATAATAAATACTTGGCCAAAAATTTAGGTATTCCTCCCTTATACATTTACGCATTGAGTAATGCAATAATAGAAATATTGTAGTAGTGTTATATAATTGTCATGATTCACTCCCGTTTGCCTGATGTATCACGGATATACAGCTCAGGAGCGCGTGCTTTTTTTTTGCATAGTAAGGAAAGGGTTAAAGTGACATGTGTCAAATTTGTTGTAAATTGTTTAGTAGAGTACCGCAAATCACCATGGAAGGTTGTAGCGTTGAAAAACGTGTGCAAATCATTAAATTTTATCATCAAAGTCTCACATTCGAGAAACGTTCGTCAAAAAAGACCCATTTTTGGACGAATGGATATGTGAACAAGCAAAATTATCACATTTGGGGCGATACCAATCAATACTAGATACAACATCACTAAATGCATCCCGTTTGGTGCGGATTTTGGTCTGGCAGAATCATCAGTCCGTACTTCTTCTAAAACGAAACTGACATTGCCATAACTGTCAACAGCGAGCACTACAGATTGATGATAAGCAACTTCTTGTGACCTAAACTGAATGATATTAATACTGATAACATGTTGTTCCAACTGGACGGCGCTACGTGCTACACAGCACATGACACGATAGACATTCTGCACGATCGAGCGTCCCTATTGAAAGACCCTTTACTTAAAAGAAACCACCTAGCTCATCGCTATCTAGCATCAGTAGTGTTTTAAAAGTAAAGCAATGCTGTGAAAATACTCCTATTTAAACATAATGTTCTTAAAGATCAGAAAACATTAATTTTGTTAAGAACTTATTTACCTGCCTCCATCTTTAAATTTGCATTTATAATAGGTATGCAATTGACAGTGAGTTGGTTCAAGCATCCGTAGCATTATGAGGCACGCGTCGACCGGTTTTAAATTATTTCAATTAAGAAATATACACATTAATTTTTTTAAAAAGCACCATGAATTTTGTGCTGGTTCTAAACTAGTGAATATTTTTTAACCAGTTCTCCGAAATATGGAATGACTAAAAAAAACAGAAACAGAATCAATCTTTTATGAAATAGTAAAGTCACAACAATTTACAGTATTAAAATCGGAAATAAAACAACAGGGATAGATAATTTATTTAGTAATAAATGAATTATTACTCACGATTTTCCGCATTGTTAGCATAAGATGATTAATTATTAACATTTTATATTATTTTAATTAAATATATTATATTATAATATTTAAGGTTCTCACTGTCAATTCTCGAAGTAAAAGCATTGTATAAAATAATTTAATTGATAATCTTCAAAATGATGGTCCTGATCTAAAAAAAAAATATGTCTGCTAACAATGTGGAGCATATAGTTTTCTAGTGGAGGTATTTAAACAGAATTTTTCTACGAGAACTGTTTATCACTCATTCACTCAACTTTTTTTTTCATAAGAGAGTTGTAGGTATAGAAGGATAAGGCTAGGACAGAACTAGTGGTTAACTAATCGCTCTCGCTGCGCCCAGTAATTGAAGGATCCGAATGGATGGAGGGAATTTTTAAAAATCACAAACACCCATGCATTTGAATATAAATCGATCGAAAAAACTCTGTCCGTACTGGGCCTCAAGCCCGTGAGATCCGGCACGGAAGCCCACAACGCTATCCGCTGGGCCATGTCACCCGCTGTGGTCTAGTTGGATAGAGCTTGCTCTACCGATCAGGTGGGTCTGGGTTCGATTCCCGGTAAGGTCAATGTCAAATTGGATTTTTTTCAATTTTAATTTGAGATCTAAGACATGGGTGTTTGTGAAGTCAATTCTCCTTGAGGTAATCTCATGTGACTTTTAAAAATTCTCATCGAGTATGTCTCGTATGATATTTCAACTTCAAAATATTTGACGCATTGGCGTAAGCTGTAATGTCAAATATTTTTTTAATAAAAATATGTGGATTTAATACTCAAGTGTTTCATTGCTTAATCCGAGATAATATCGTTGAACATAAAAATAAAAATTGAATAATGATTTGTATATTGGATGTCTGTGTTGTGATCAGATTTTGGGTTAAATATGCCACACATATACTGGATCTGTAAATCAATATCGGCATTTCGATATTTGATATAGAATACTGTCATTAAAAATATAGCGAATGATTTTCATAGACAACTTACGGTTTCATAAAATAATAATACACCGTTAAAAAAAATTATCAATTCTGGAACCAGCTGTCAATATTCACAAGGATCGCGCAGATTTCGTAAAATTAACCTAAATACCGAAATCTCGGTTTCGTTAATACTGGTATAGCAATCCTTAGTCACAGACATACTACTTGATTCAAGTGAAGCGCATTATTTGCAGATTAAACCCGTTTAAATAATATAAACTTTATAATGATGCGCACGCAGACTTATGAATAATCAATTTTAAAATAAATATTTGCACTGCTCGTAGGCATTACATTCGTAATAATCTTATACGCCGTAAATAAACAAATACAGTTTAAAAAAAACTGCTGAAATTTTCCATTCATTTTTTAAGCCGTATCTCGCCGCCCCACAAAAAATGGTTAAAACTACCAAGATATAATATTTGCATGTCGAAAAGCTGTAGCGGACGATTTCAGGATTCAAATTTGGAAAAAGATAATCGAACATTGAGCAGGAAAGAGAGTGCTAGAAGGAAAGCTTTCTGGTCGAATAATTTAACAAGTACCTGGAATATTATTAGCTGACGTGTTTGAGAAATGTTTGACTGTACGTATTTGATATGTCACACAATGATAAAAGGTTCTAAAGATTTGTTCCAACATCGTCAAAAACAGAGCCGCATCAGTATTTATAAACAAGGCTATGGAGTCGTGGAGAAATGAGACGATACGACTTAATTGTTTTTTTTAACCTTAGTAGCATGAAGTGGCGCCACTTCGACCATAACAATTTGAATACACATTTTTTTATAAGGATTCGAAGTTATTAGTTTTTTTTCCGACCACTACTCCAGTTAAGCCAGTCCGACTCCACGATTCCGACTCCACTGCCCTGCCCTGCTAACCACATTGAAGGATAGTAACAAAATATTAAGCTGCACGTCATATAAAAAAAAATTCAAAATTCAATCAGTTTGCGCAACCAATTTCAAAGTCTAGACCAGGGGTGGGGAACCGTTTCGTTTCTAAAATCCACATTCAACATAAGGCCGCAGTATAGAAAACGTTGACACCCCCGTCCCTCTTTATTCGACGGTCGAACATAAAATGGGTTGATTACGTTCTTTTTTCAAACGCTTACATATAATATTTTGAACAGAGTGAATATTTTTATCAAGTCAAAAGGCCGCAACAGAGTAGCCAAGAGGCCGCAGGTTCCTCAATTGGCCTAGACAGACTATTTCGATGCTTCTTTTAGACAATCCGACCAGCGAGCAAGTGAATAGAAACTGTTTATATTTCCTCAACTGAGTGGATACCCCACCATATGTATCACGTCTCCGCCCACGCACTTGGCATGTCTGAACTGACGATTGGCGAGTGGAGATTTCTTTGACAACACAGTAAATACACACGTAACATCTGTTTTGAGAAAGTAGAAGAATCTTTTCGTAATATTCATTCAATGTACCAGATCAGCTTCTTTAAACTCATTTAGCAGTCAATAGCTTTATCATCGTTCAGATAATTTGATTGACATAGCTACTTACTCCATGAAAAAAAATACGACAATTATTTTATATTTTTAAATGATGTTGAATTAAACAAAACGCACGTCAATACTTATACGCGTGTAGACACTCTCTCAATATTTCTGCTCGGCCGAGAACTCTCGGCCGCGTACTTGGTTGGTCTAAAAGAGGCTCAAACATGATGCTTATATCTTCGCAGGATTTTCAATGAGCAATGTGTCATCGGAGTGGATTTTACCTCCAACGTCGACTCCACCTTAATTAAAAATGAGAATAGTGATAATATAGCGCCCCCTATTTTTTACGCTCCGTGCACAGTCACGCTACTCTACATGCAGATTTTTCGTTTTTTTCGTTCAAAGCGTGTTTGAAATTCATAATTTATCAAAAGCTTGTATTTTTTATTTTTATTTTCCACTTTTAAAGCGAGTAATGTGCGATTGCTTAGAACAATAGATGTTTAATCAAAACACAAGGGTGACTGTCTTTTCAACAGCAATATGAGACCTCAAAAACGCAAGATTTCTCTCAAGATAATATTTGAAAAATTTTACCTCCGTAAATACTTGTTTCCAGCCAATAGCTATGTTTACCATCATGAGCACATCCTACGGATAGTACCCGAAGGTCTCCAGGACACCGGAATCCTACCAGTTGGAAGAAGAGGCAGGCAGAATTGAAGCTCTCCGGAGACGTCAACAGCACGTGACCCAGACTACCAAGTTGAAATATCTCTTCGTGGTCACTGACGTAACATGGAACTGTCTTGTACGTTGCCTAATAGACATATAAAAATACATTTATAAAATCTGACGTTTTTCTCTTAAAAAATATATAATATATGTGGGGTTATAATGCAAAACGTACTATTTCCAAAACTCAAACTTTTCAATAGACTCAAATACTATAACGAATAACACAAAAATAAATTTGCACCCCCTGAAAAATATGATTTCCAATTTGAAAACGACAGTCTTTTAGACATTTCATATTTAAACCAATATGATCAGTCGATTCCTTAGGCTTGAATTACTCTATCTACATACCTAACTCAATATCGCTCATTTTGGAAATAGTACGTTTTGCATTTTAACACCACATATAAAAATATTATAGATAAGAAATCGAATCAATCAACTGCTTAAAATCTCAAGACATCAACCATTTCTCGAAGAAAAACCATCTTCAATTGTATGAAGAAAATGTTCTCGATAACACAGGAATCTGTAATTTTATATTGGTCAATCCAAATTTTTCTAAATCAGGGTTTCCCAAAATTTTTGACTCGCTTACCACTTGGTAGTTCGTCGTATAAAATGATTTTATTGCATGAAATTTATTATTGCAAGTGAGTAATTATATTGTATTTGCATGGTAAGAAATGTGAAGACATGGTAGACGCAGTGAATCTGTTTTGATTAGAAATTTAGTTGAAAAAGTTTATTTGCAGAGTGATAATTATAATATACTCAAAGTTAATTCATTCCTGCAACAACCATCAACCTCATACTACGGGTTGGGAAACCCTATACTAAGTGGTTTATTTGACTTTTATAACTACACAAAAAAGAAGCAGTAAATTGTGTTCTTTTAATATCCACAGATGACGTCTATAAGTTACATCATAAAATTTTAGCCATTTATGACCACCACTCTACACCTATCGTCCCGTTTCGCTATAAAAACTTTGACCCTGTCTCAATGATGGCACATTTATTAACCAATAACCTTTGCTAGGGTATCCCTTAAATGATATGATCAATGATGCAAGTGATTGAAATTCTTAATATATGTGTCACATTTCCAGCCTCCACTCTTCCTTTTTAATTGTCTCACTTTGCATGATTCCCCTCCTTCCCAGTGCATGACATGCTTGCTTGCTTGGTGTATTTTCATATTTTTTCAGGGATGGTGGAATCATGCTCTAATTTACCTTTCTTCTGAAGTGGTTTGATGATTGCCTTTTTGTCCCATTTCGAGTCGTGATGTGATATACGACAACTTTACAACAAAATTTTATAGTCAAATAATTGTGGTAAAAGTGTATATAAGTAAAATACGGCAACATATACGTAATGAGCAATGTTCCCGTTAAGGTGTGCGTGTGTGCGCGCGCACACCTCCCAAAATGTGCCTGCACATATTTTTCCATCCCCGCACAAGGCTACGCATAGAAATATTGTAAGAATAAGTTTGTTTCACCAATTTTTTATATTTGAGCACATTTTTTATTTTGCTGAAAATGTACTACTCACAGATGTTGATCATCTGCACAAAGAATAAAAAAAAATAGAGGGAACGTTGGTAATGGGTCAAAAAAATCATTTTTCAGCTTAATTTATAAGATAAAGGCTCACTTGAATAAAAAAAAATACATAAAAACCAGCTTAAAATAACAACCAGTTTAATATCGTAGATAAATTTCCTTTCACGTTAAAAAAAATGTGGTCACCCTAGTTAACATTTGCAGTTGTGATTGAATGGTGTTTATTTTTGTTTAACGACTCATTGACTTGATTCAGGAGTATTAAAGCATGAGTCACAATACTTCAGAGAATTCTTGCTATATAATCCAAATAAAAGATTTTTTTAAGGGTGTGTGTAGTGCTCTACAACGACACTTATTTACAAACATTCATGTAATAGATAGAATCTAGTTTAATAGGATTTTCAAAACATCCCAGTTGCGTTAGCATTCTTTATTGTTATATTCCAACAAAAAAATCTGTAAAAAATTAACTGGCAGTTACATGCTTAACCAGGAAGCCTGGGGCCCGATTGGCTGTTTTATATTATAATATTAACATTAAATAATTTATAGAAATTATGTTTACTCGTAAGATTTAACTATAAGATTTTTTTTAAAACCATGTCCGCTCCCAATATGGAGCATATTGACTCCTAACGGGTTTATCTCAACAGAAGCGTTTCTACGAGAACTGCTTGTTACTCAGTTGCTCAACCTCTCTTTTACCAAAGAGAGTAGGGATAGAAGGATAGGGCTAGGACAGGATTAGTGGTAAGCTAATCGCTCTTGATACGCCCCGTTCATAGGATAGAATGGGTGAGAGGGGAGAATTCAAGACATCACATACATCCATGCCTTTGAACAGAAATTCATAAATCGATTGAAAAATCAATTTATAAAACTGTCCGTACCAGGATTTGAACCCGGGCCCTCTGTAGCCGAAGCCAACAACGTTGTTCACTCGACCACACAGGCGGCAAATAACATATAATGTAATGAAATACCTTTTATTTTATTTTTGAAGTTGCCTAAGTAAGGAAAAAATTCTGAATATTTATTATGTACTTTATTTGTATTTCAAGTATTCTTAACCTAACATAAAACCCGTTCCAACAAAAAATATAATCATCTCTGAGTGTTGTTTTTTTCATTTGCTACTTTATTGTTATATTTGTTGTTTGAAGAGTTCAAATAATCATGACTGTTTCTCTTAGAAAAAACACATAACACATGTTAAAATTCTACAAATATTAAATAAAAGTCGTCTTTAAAACTAAACAGGTAAATTTAAAACAATTAGCTGTTCATAATATTTAAGAAATTAATAATTAAATAATTATTTCGGTGTGATTGTTCTAACAAAACACAGATGGTGTCTGTACAAAATGCTTAAAATAAAACATTTTTAATATTTTTATCAAAATATCTTTCATTCATCTATGAATAGTATTTAAAAGATTAATTCTATTCACATTAATAATATTTATAAATTTATTCTTATCAACATAAAACTACACTTATGAGAATAATAAGTCATCAGCTCAAGGTTGTCGGTAGCGGTCAGTTTCCAGACTTCCGTATGACCGGCAATATCTTCCACCGTCCTTCCGCCATGCATTGCGCCTGAAATTTACGAAAGAATATTAAACAAAATTACGTATTTTCTCTATCTAAACATTTAATGTGCTATTGAAATATATATTATATTTTCTTCCAATGAAGTCAATTCATCAGATATCAAAGACAATAGAATAGGGTAGAGTGTAGAGAGAGCGATAAGCTAACCAATTGTGCTGTCCTAGCTCAATCCTTCTATCCTTTCTCCGCCCTAAATAGAAAGGTTGAGCGACAAGTAGAACCACTTCTGTTAAGATAAGCTCCATTAAGAATTCACAATTGGAAGAAGACATAGTTACAAAAAGTAAATTGGAAATATTACAAACCTATTTTTGAAGCTGTTGCACGCTATCAAACTGTTCATTCCGGATGGCCGCGATTGTTCTATTGATATTGCCATTTGTGATTTTGCACTGGAAGATATAAATTGAATGAAGTTTTTCAGTGAAATACATTACTAAAATCAATTAAAACTTAGATCCTCAGCATTATAACTCCTGATTCATAAACTCACCGCCTCCCTGGTGCATACATATACTAAAAAAGGATAGTTAATAGAATATAAAATAACAACTACTGCTTGTTTACTCCAGTAGAACTTTAATAAACTAAAAGCAATGGCGTCTTGTCTACATACATTTCGAAGCTACAACATTCCCAATGAAATTAAGGAATAATACAATTTCGCATGTCAAATATAAATACAATTTTATTTACATTTTTATTAGTGCGTACATATGCTTGCCAGGATACAGTTATGTTTCAAAGAATCAACTCTGCTACACATATTGGAGGCAAGGTACTATGTTTAAACAAAGTGCGCTTCATTCCGCCTATATAATGCTGTCACAATTTCAAGTTCTCGCCTTTTTAGCGCAGTCACTCAGTGCAGTGTTATCGATTGTCTTTTACCTTTGCGTCAGCACGGTTGTTTAATCTCGTTGAATCGTTACTTTCTGTTAATGTTTTCTTCATCTTAATCTTTGTGTATGTCTCCACTGTTTTTTTTTTATTAAATGACGATATTTGCCTTTATTTAATTGATATTCTAAATAAATTATTAGCTAAATGTCTTATTTTTTTTTATCTATGAATAAAGGGTAAAAAAGCAAGATGTTTATTTCCACAATATGCCGGCAAAATACAATTTCCAATAATATATGCATGCATCCTTATAAATACCACTTCTGAAACTTTTAAATGGAGGGATGGGAGCAACCAATTTCTTAATATGCAAGATCCAGATGGGCACTTAATGAAACAGAAAACAATTTGCACGTGTCCA
Organism: Himalopsyche tibetana; assembly: GCA_030503985.1. Lineage (NCBI taxonomy): Eukaryota > Metazoa > Arthropoda > Insecta > Trichoptera > Rhyacophilidae > Himalopsyche > Himalopsyche tibetana. The sequence continues at coordinate 7,759,514 of JAPJYX010000034.1, read as the reverse complement.
CAAGTTGGAAGAAAAATTGTGTCCATGATTTAAATAGAAGTATTTAAAATACAACATTATTAAATTACCTAATATTTATAAATATTTAATTAAATATCACATTCGACCACTCATACCATCAAATTATGGTATGAGTGGACTGCTTAAAATTCGAAACAAACAATCAATCGGTGATTTTTATTTCTTTACCTCTTGAGGGATCCATTTCCAACGATGATTGAAGTGTCAATGGTTCCATCATTCTTCACCAAGTGATCGGTATCTGCTCCCACCCTTGCATATTCTCCCGTGTGCTGACGACAGCACGCCAGGTATATAAGGACAATCACTCCCTGGAAGAAATAAACATTAATAATTACCACTAGTTTTAATGGTATTTCAAAGGATTTTCAACAGTGAAAGTTCAATATCACACTTGAATCGTTCAAACTATCTACTGTAAGTTAACATGTGCACTCACATGCTTGAAGATCTCAAAAAGTGTAATTCAGGGTGTTATTGACAAAGCATATAAAAATGTACAATATTTGAATGATTTAAATACAATAAATTGATAATATTGTCACCATTAAAGTGGTAAGTAACAAATTGATAATTCTGAATAAACAGCAATTGAAAGTTTTGAGCTTCCAGGATAAATCCTCTAGCCTCAATATGTTAGGTAAACTATAAAAGACCTGACATAAATAAAGTTAGAGACGAATAGGCAACAACAGTTGTTTACATTAAAAATCTATATTAACAATGAATAATTCCACTTTTTATTTAACCATATTTGCTCCCTCCCTATGTGGAGCGTATGGCCGCCACGCGGCACCTCCATGTTTCACTGTCTCCCGACAATGGCTTTGATTCCTCCCATGAGATGCCAGCATCCCTCAGTTCCACCGAGTACATCCAATGGATAGTATCCGGCAGTCATCCAGGACGCCGGAATCCCACCGGTAGAAAGAAGAGGCAGGCAGGATTTGAATAACAACAGATAAAAAAAATTGCTGTTTTTTTTCCAAACTGGTTAAACTGAGTTATTCCAGACAAAAAATTGATATTCAAGAATCTTATTATGTACTTTTGTTACTTACAAATTTCTGCAAGTGCAATAATATTGTGATTTAGTGAAGGAAAAATGAAGCATTTACTTACAGCAACTACGTGCAGTACAAAAATAAACACAGTGGATTGTCTGAAACCAATCTTGTCGAAGAGAAAGCCGGAAACTGTCGGCCCAATGAACGCTCCCAGAGCAAATGTAGATGTCCACAGACCAGAAACCAGTCCGTATGTTTCGATAGTGTTTGGGAAACCATTTCCACTGTAAAATAAAAATTATATAAATAAAAAAATTTGTCAATAATGACTTTATTTGCAGCATGGCACAGAAAGGTAACAAAAGTAAAAACAAAAGTAAACAATGTAGTCTTCACTGTTTAATCAGTTAACTGCCACAAGTGTGTTAACATGCTCTTTGATTACGTGCCCACAGGGCTGGCCATACATAATGAAGATGTTTACACGCTTGAATTTACATTCATCATATTAGGCCAAGATCAATTATTAAAAAAAAACAAATATTTTTTCAAACAGGGTTGGGAAACGCATCATTACTACTTGAAGATTAAAAACTATTTTGGAATATGTTAGAATCCCTCTTTAGTTAAGTCATGATTTTTTGAAATTTTGTTGTTATTTTTTATTATTTCAAATAAAACGTATGTATGCAATTACGTTTTATATATAATTAAGTTTACAAATTTTCTATGATCATGGCAGCAAAAACGACATTCTAGTCTATTTGGTAAGTCTTTATGGCATACTTTCAATATATTTACAAAAAAAGGATTTATTAGGTTTTATTAATCAAAGAAATTCAAGTCCTGCTGGGTATCGCCAAACTATTACGGGTTAAAAAATAATTTAAATCAAGAACTGTCATAAAAAAAAACAAGCACAAAACAATCAATAATATTGATACCAACATAAAAAGCAAGTTTGTTCACTTCATATTAATTGTTTATGGCAATTTGTTATCACTATTGATATGAATTTATCAAAATAAAAAGTTAATAAATCAGTTGCTTTGCCTTGGTATTCTTGCACAATTCTATATGAACAATCACAATTTGACTGTCTTTATTAAATTCCATAAATAGAATAGGTAAATATTTTTACCACAGAAATGATAAACTCTTTCATGTAGTTATTTTGATAGGGGGTCCATTTATATGTAGTGAGTAGTGAGTGTTTTAAGCATCCATGCAAGCTTAGAATATTATTTTACACAACGGCACCTGGCATGAAAAAGAACATCCGTCAGAGGAGAGAGGCGTTGGGCTCAAACTGGGAGCATTACGTTATTCGTTGGAACCGTAAAACAAAATTCTAGTAGCTCTCAAAGTGTTAATCAAATAATAAATTATTATAAAGTATACTATATAACATTAATATCAACGTTATCGCTGTCCCTGAGACTGAAAATCGACTTCAGGTTGCCGAGCCTGAAATTAAAATGATTAGTGACTCAATCAACGCATCATCTGGCCAGATTTAGGTCGTAAGCTGTAGTTTGCCGACCTCTGAATTGGATCATTATTACATTACTGACTAATAATTTTTCTCTACCATTGGTACACATTTTATGCATTCATTCTATTTATTTAATATTCTGAAATTGAAAACTTACATAGCTGTTTTGAGAGCATCGGTGAAAGAAGCCACGAGTTGGCAAGACATACCAAGTCCATGCAGTACCAGCCCGACAATACAAAGCCACACAGCACTGAAAAAAGTAATCATAACAAATATTTCATTTCTTCCAAAACAGTTATAGTTACATATTGTCACCTTCCTGGCAGAAGTTGGTAAATAACAAAACTGACAAAAATAATTATTTGATGTGAACAGGTTGGCGTTGAATTCAAATTTATGTCATAAGATTCTGTAATAAAATGGTTTGAAAATTGTGAGTCTGATTTTTTATTGTTAAAAGATCTTATATACTCTTTAGCTCGAGTTGATATATTATACGTCTTAATGCACTTGAGCAACTAGAAATTAATAGGCATAATCAAGACATCTTAAATGAACAAACAATTATCAATACATCACCGTTACTAAAACCCCTAATGTAACAAATAATAAATATCAGTTTAAATTATCCTAATTTACCTTGAAAAATAATAGACTAATATTTTATGTATCTATGTTCTTTTTTCAAACATTTTTTCAAAACAAATCACAGTTGACAGTTAAAAGTGTAAGATTATGTTTTTACATTGGAAACTCTTATTATCATGAGAAAGTTATCCAAATCAGCTTAAATTCTGGATAATAAGGAACCATAATATAGAAAAATTGGCGTTCTATTGGGTACAGTAATTGGACAATTAAAAAATGTTACTAATAGAATGGTTATACCATAAAACTTCAAGAGAATTAAACAAAATGTTATTGTCTGGATCATAATGCAAATATTTATGTCCTAATACTGAACTTGACCTAAATACCTAATCTTGTACATTTGTCGATAAAATGTATAAATCTCGGACACAGATGAATAATACTTAATTCATGGTGAGTGACCATTTGAGTATTGCTTTTCCAACGATCTCCAGACAGTTTATTCAGAGCTGTCTGAATAAAGAACTGGACAATAGATATGTTTTACAAATCTTTAAAATTTTGTGGGATATGATATAATCTCTCCCAAGTCTAGACATAAATTGTATATTATAATTGTCATTATCAAGTTACTTACGTATTTTTTGCTATGAACGGTACAGGTCCAATGAGTAAGAATGCACAAGAAACAAAGATACACCCTAAGACAGTAATCCACTTGGGGTTGAAGTTACGGTGGTCACATGCCCATCCCCAGCCTGGCGCTGTTACGGCATAAATCCCTCCATTTATGATAAACATCAGCCCAAGCACAACAGGAGAAAATCCAAACTAGAATCAAATGATGAAGTATTAACACAACGAACAGTAGGAATGAAAGTTTCATAAGATGTAGTAAAATTTAAAAAATCATCTTTAGTTTCAGATATGTAAGATTCCTCTTAGCAGACAATGCAGTGTGTCTTCTGCATTCATCGTGGTCTATAAACTATGTCAAAGGATACACCGCTCGTTCTGGTTGGCACAATCCCATGCGACCTGCACAATACTGTTTTTTTCTTGAGAAACGTGCCAGACTTGGTATGTTAAGAAATGCTCATGCATGGAAACTTGCAGTTGGTGCTACATTAAATATGCAGTAGGCACGGTGAACCTTATTAGACAAGGGTACCCAAAATTATCTATTTTTTCTAGATATCAAGTGGCAAATGAATATAATCTGAGATAACTACCTATATTGAATTCAATAATTATATTTAAAAAAAAATGATCTTCAGCTAACAATGATTTAGACAAGAGTCATTTACCTGGCGAAGATGTGGTTCAAGGGTAGCTTGTAAGAAACCGATGCTGGTACTCGTTATGATGATACTCATGGCAGCAAGAAGCACTCCAGGAATCTTCAGTAACGACAGCATGGACGCTAAGAATTGTATATTGAAATAATTAGTATTGTTACATTTTTTAAGCCATATCCGCTTCCAATCTGGAGCATATGCACTACTAATGGATCTTATCTAAACAGAAGTGCTACCACAAGAACTGCTTGTTACTCGGTTCTTCTACCTATCTTTTTTTAAGAGAGTAGGGATAAAAGGTGAGGGCTAGAACAGTACTCTCACAACGCTCCGTTTTTACGATGGGTGGGGGAGAATTTTAGACATCACACACCCATAACTTCAATCAGAAATGAATAAATCAATTTATAAAACTCTCAGACTGTGACTCAAGCCTGTAAACTCCATAACCGAAGCCAATTATGTGGACTTCCCAACCACAGACCCGATAATAATTATTTGAAAACTTATTTACATAAGTCTTAGGAAATTCAAATAATTGAAATTATAATTGATTTTTAATTTAAAATTTTGAGCTTCTCAAACAAATCAACATAAAACTATTAAATGGCTCTGCCATCTGTTGGTGAAAAATTGTAGATTTCTGACTGATTGATTTGATAGGTATAGCGTAATCTTTAAAAATACCTGTGGATTCAGTATCGTCATCAATGTCATCATGAACAGGCAATGCAAAGTAGCTCATTATTGCAGCTGCAAAGAGCACTGCTCCCATTATAGCGAACGGCGTTGTGTAGCCCCCGAAAGAGTAAAGAGTGCCCCCAACCGTGGGTCCTGCAATCAATCCTAAGCCGAAGCACGTCTCCAGAGAAGCCTGCAAAATTTTATCTTGGTCTGAGATTTATTTTAACGAATGTAATTTTACGAACCGCTGAAAAAAACCATTATGTCTAGCATTATCAAATAGTATAGCTCTCTTTTCAGATGGTGTACAAGGTTGGAAAAAAATGAATGGTTGCAATCTTAATATGTATGATCAGTCCAGTATCCTTATCTATTGTTTCGTTCAAGCTGTCAAACTACATGGCCCCTTCAAATCACATGGTAAAGGAAACAAAGAGTTTATCTTTAGCTCTTCAAGGATGCAACAGTGCGTGGAATCAATCTGAAGTCCCATATTACAAGAGCATTCAATCTCTTGTCATCTTTATGCTCTGTGTTTCTGCTCCTTGTGATAAGCTTATGAAAACCCTGCACTAAGTATATTTAAATGAAAGAAGAAGATATATATTTATCTATAATAATCGATTTTAATTTTGATATAATTTTCATTGTAAGACAAACATTTTAGTAAAAAAAAATGTTAAAATAGAACCGAGATATGAGTTTTCGGCTTGGTAAGGACTTAAGCCCTTGCTTATGTAATATAAATGTGCTGCACCATCTTTCTACGGTAACAGATAGTACAGTAGTAAAAAATTAAATATTGTAATTACTTCAAAATATTATATTTTGTAGTAACATTGTAATGACAAACTTACAATTTAGTAACATTGATGTGTAAATTTTACTTACAAACATTGTGGCAACGTTATTTGGAAACTCCTTGGCAATGATGGCAAATGATGCTGTAAGGAATGCAGCATTTCCCATCGCTTCTATTATCCTGATGATGAAGCTGAGGATGATGAAAGGATAGTGACCGTCCACCTTATCCAGGAGACTGAAAACACAATGACAATAAGATAATAATTATGACTGTGTTTGTGAAATAAAGTTTTTAGTCAGTTTTAATTAAGTAAAAATCATATTTATATTTTTTATGTAAATTTTATGACTGTTTGATGTAAGTATTTAAAGCTGTATTGAATAAATTGTAATAAAATATGTTTTAAAGACAGGGTCGTCACAAAACAATGAGATAAAATGTGATTGCTTTATTAGCAAGAAGCCTGAATTAATTGTCGTTAAACATTAGGTGATTGACTGCAACTTTTGTAGCGCAGTGTCTAAAGGAAATAATGGATCTTATAAACACAATGCTTAATAACACTTATATTTTTCAAAAATATTACATACGATATTGTCACTTTGCGTTCAACACAGCAAACTCAACTAAGCAAAATGTTCAGTTTTCTTTACTTTTTAAAAAATTGGAGGGGTATTTGTTAAGATGATATTAGGGGCTGCTGCTGGATATGGGTAAGAAGAAAGAAAAGGGCTCACCTAGCCAATCACCGGTACGAGACTAAGGTAAGATAAGGTAGGGTAGGTAATGTTGAATTTATTTTGAATCAGAGCTTTTTAACATAACAACATTATTTCATCCATAAATTGCTATCCATGGAGAAGAAAATATTTTTCAGACGTCAGTGCAATTTGCTGAACAATTGAAACGGTAACAATCTTAATTTCCTATTTCTATTTCTTTTAAATAAATCAATAGTTAAAAATAACAATTGCACAAGGATGTTTTTTCATTCAATCAACAACAAAGAAATAAATCATATTTACAGTAACGCAATAACATCTTCGATTTGTTATTTAAGTTGAAGAAATAATTTTAATTGAATTGATGTAAAAAATATTTCTTACTGCTTTTTAATGAGTTTTTTTTTTATTACCATATCTACTTTCAATGAGGAGCATTATGAACTTTTATGTTGTTTACTTGATAACTGCTTGTTTTTTAACAGTTTGTACCTCAACCTTTTTTTTCAACGAGAGTAGGGATAATAGGGCTTGGACAGGACAAGTGGTTAACTAACCGTTCTAATTACACACCATTTTAGATATCAGATGGACAGAAGGACGTTGCAGACATTCATGCTTTTGAAAAGAAATCCGCATCTGTAATATTCCATAATGGGATTCAACCGGTGAACACAGCAACCGAACCTAATAGAGTTTACAAATGAACCACAGCCCTGACAGGGTCTTCTTCGTTTTACTTGCCCATTTAGTATTTCATACTAATGCTGGTGGGGGGGGGGCATGTTTGGAGTAATAAATGCAGCTTTATGAAGCAACGACCAACGTTGCAAGAGTCAATGCTATGTTCAGTCTATTAACTTTTCCGGTTCTAAGCTCAAGAAATGCGACCCCAATACCCACATTTTCTTAAATATCTATTTTAATATGGGTGATACAATGTTTATAATTAAGGTATTCTTATATCATAGATTTTTGGACCTTTTGTAGTTTATATAAATACGCGATAAGTTATCGTTCGTAAGATAGCTGCGCTAAACTCGTCAGTTGCAATTTCATATGTGTGTTGGGATTAGGGCATCCAATCCCGGGATCCCGTTCAATTTTCTGATCCCGAAATTCCGGGATTGAGATGGCCGCGATCCCGGGATTTCGGGATTGAGAAATTTCTAGCAAATTCTCGAAATTTATACGAAATTGGCAAATCGGGGATTTCAAATTCCTCGGTGAGCTAAAAAAAAAAAAAAAACGAGTTTCTGTGAGATTCTGGAAAAAAGTATACCAAATCGGAGATTTCAAATTCCTCGGTGAGCTAAAAAAAAAAAAAAAAAACGAGTTTCTGTGAGATTCTGGGAAAAAGTATACCAAATCGGAGATTTCAAATTCCTCGGTGAGCTAAAAAAAAAAAAAACGAGTTTCTGTGAGATTCTGGGAAAAAGTATACCAAATCGGAGATTTCAAATTCCTCAGTGAGCTAAAAAAAAAAAAACGAGTTTCTGTGAGATTCTGGAAAAAAGTATAGCAAATTGAGGATTTCAAATTCCTCGGTGAGAAAATCTCAATCCCGGGATTGGAAAAAGGCTTCGGGATTAGATACCCTAGTTGGGATGACACGGAAAAAAAACACGGATTTTTTATAAAAAAAAAATGTATGAGGAATGATGCAAAGTTATATTTTTATTAGACTATTTTGTTTTGAAATTCATAAGAATAAGGCCAATAATGAGGAAACCACTAGGGTCCCTAAATGATCCCCATCGGATGAGATGTATTTTTTCTAGTCTCCGAGCCGCGAGAGTTAACAGGGCAGTATTTTGACTTGAACTGGAGTCCAAGAAGTATTTTGCGATTGTCATTAGCAGAATATTGCTTACATACATATAACAATCGATAATAATTTTTACATTTGACCAGATATTTTGTTCTATAACGATGGAAATGAAGTTTTCTCTATTTTATTGCATTAGATATGAGGGATAGAAGCATTCTTAGACTAACATACACTAGGACTTGTAAGTTCACAATGACTGTCGACTTTATTATTTACCCGAACAATATGGCACAGGTTCCCGTGGTCAGTATCCCGCCGTTGAACAGCAGCTTGGGCCCCACCTTGTTCAAATGAGCCCCATAAAGTGGGCTCACTAGGAAGACAACCAGCTCGAAGATTCCGAAGACCAGCCCGTACTCCGTAGCTGAGCATCCTTTTCTTTCAGCCTGAAAAAAGATTATATCAATCAGTTTTATCTATTTTAATATGTTTTATAATAAAAACATGATACTGGTTTGATCTAATTTTATTTTGGCCTAATTAATTAATTATTTTAGGACCTCAATATACTTTTTTCTGACATAGATAAGATAACTTTAGTTTATTTTTTAATAACAACAAAAATATCTGTCATCCACATGACATGATTTCTCATCAGATTGAGAACGTTAATATGTCGGTAACAATAATCACTATAACCAAAATGTTGTTTTACTATTATTATTTATTTTACAGTGTTGCTTATCTAACAGAAACTTTTTCATGAGAATTGTTTGTTACTAAATTGTTCAGTCTTTTCTTTTAGAGTAATAATAGTGCAGATCAGGGGCGTATATTCAGGGTGTGTAAGGTGTGCGTCACACATCCTGAATATACACCCGCAAAATCTAGAACATAAAGCGATATATTTTAGCTGTATTTATTGAGTGGTAGTATACCGTATTTGCAAAGGCGAGCATTATGCCTTGCTGCACTACCTGCCTTCCCATACAACTGTATATAGTCGTGCAGTGGAGCGAATATTATTGTACGCAACTTTAAGGTCGAAAGGCGTCCTGTTTTTTTACAGCACACACGTATATTCAGTTTCTCAGACGTTATAATCAATGCACCATCAACGATTTTATAAAATATACGCTATTTTGAGGTCTATTACATTAGAGACCCCAAGGGTCAGGAGTAATCAGCCACTGTTCACATGGGGTGTAAGTGTTGAGGAATTAAAAATAGGTGGCGCTGCCACCTGCAGTATATCTATATATTAATAGTCGATAAGGTCCGTTTGTAAAACGTCCGCAGTAAGGTACAGACCAATGATTTCGATTTATTTTGAACAGCACATTTTTGAAATGTTGTTCTATCCAATGGGAGCGGCTTATTTTAAACCGGGCGTGAATGTTCTGATATCGCCACGTTTGAAAATTTGATATTTCTTGGTGTAGAGCTGAAGTATTGTATCACCATACATCATAATATTCTAATAATCAAAGACTTTAATTCGACTATTGCAAACTATGATTATAGGGCTATCGAAATGAATCGTTTGATCGTGTGAGTCGATGTGAGACTAATATTTTTTGGAGCGGATTTGATCAATTGAATCATAATGATGAATCTTTTCACGTCTGACCTTGAAAATCTGTTAGAATTCTTTAATACATTAAGAATATTCAAATTATGATATGGATATATCATAGAATAATATTTTGCTTTTTTCATACACTTGGACAAAATGTGCAACTGATTTTTTATTGAAAAATTGGATTTGATCTTTTGATTTTTATTGGAAATAATTGTTAAATAATTTAAAATCCGAAAAATAATTGTTGGCGAACTTAAACATTATTCCAAAAATTAAGTAATCTATATATTAATAGCCGATAAGGTCCGTATGAGTGTCTGTAAGGTGTCCTCGACCTCCCAGTCTCCTCTTTTTTTAAATAAAATAAAATAAAATAATATAAAATAAAATAAAATAAAATAAAATAAAATAAAATAAAATAAAATCAAACACAATGCAACAAAAATCTCACGTTGCTGGGCAACGGGCTTACAGCTATTCTATATATTAATAGCCGATAATGTCTGTCCGACCACATTTCAAACCTTCCAGTCTCCACTTTTTTGAATAAAATAAAATAAAATAAAATAAAATAAAATAAATTAAAATTAAATTAAATTAAATTAAATTAAACTAAATAAAATCAAACACAATGCAGCAAAAATCTCCTGTTGCTGGGCAACGGGCTTACAGCTAGTTACATGTTAATCAATACCAAATCGAATATTTTCTGTCTGAAAGATGTTTTTACAACATGCCATCGAAAATACTAATTTATGAAAACGTTAGTTTCTTTGAAAGAAGAAATGGAAGATGTTCAAACAGTTTAAATATGATAATAATATTTTAGTGTTAGCTTCGAAAATTGAACCACAAAGAAATCATTATTGATTGTAATTTTACACAATTTAAGTATTTTTTCGAATGTTTTTACTGGAGTGAAGATGTTTTATTATAATATCTGTGACATGCTGTCTTGTAACTTAGAATGCCTCTTTTGTATTTGTGTTATAGATCACTGACTTAAATAATCTGCTCAAATGCTATATGTGTTTTGTTTATTTTTGGCGAACAAAATAAATACAAATTTAAATAGGCCGGAGAAATTGCGATAAATAACTATTTTCGCCTGAGTGAAATAATTTATTTTGCCCTTTGGACTCCTTTGTCAATTTTTTTTGTTTAATCTTAATCACTGGTAATTAATTTGTTACTAAGTCATTATAGCAAAAAACATTTCGAATGTTCAAACAAGACAAAATTCATTTTAGGCACAACACATTTGAGATTTAATTTTTAAATAGTTTTAAAATTTATCGTATTGAACAAAATAATTAAATCTGAAATGTTGTGCCTGGCACGAAAAACATATGAATTATAAAGAAAGATTAGAACGTAAGGTGTGATTGTTATACTTATGGTCATTACATATGATTTAATATAATATGATTTTAATGTGTAAGATAACAATAGCAAAATAGCCCCATATAGGTGTGGGCCAGAGGGTGCTCAGAAGAGCTCACTCAATCCTTTTGTTAAATTTGACTTAAGCCAATAAGCCCCTTGTTAAATTAATAAAAAAACAATAATACAGATCAATTCAGTACCTAAATTCAATTGCTGAATTATCTAACATATATTGCCGAGTTGTGTTGCAGCGCTCAACGTAGGTGGCTTCCATGATGGAACTTATGAGTCAGACTCCCAGTACTAACGGCATATTGTCAACTGATTTATCAATTTTCGTTCAAAGGTATGGGTGTTTGTGAAGTGTAAAAATCTCCTTCCTCCCTTCCTATCCTAAGAACTATGTCTGTCTCAACACTATCCTTCAATTTGTACTATCTTTGGAAAAGAGAATTTGAGCTACTGCATAACAAGCAGAGATCAACTCCATTAGGAGTCCAAATGTTTCGCATGTCATGGTAAAAAAAATAACTTTGCCGTCAAAGTACAATTCATTTAATTATTTGCACGTTGCCACAACGTCTCGTTAATTCTTGGGTCATCTGATAAACATCAATAATATTCAACAAGATGTTTACACAAAATAATTATACAAGAATATGTTTTGTAAATTAAGAGGCAAAGCACACTTGACATTTTTTGTTGAATTTGCGTTCAATTATCCATAAGATGTCACACATTATTCAACAAATGAAAAGAAATAGATTTTGAACGATCAGCTAATTATATTGCATGCTAAATAGATTGGCTCAATGGAATTAATCATTCATATTTATCATAAAATAACATATTATCATCACCGTCCCGGCAAAAATTGATAAGCAACAAAATTTTCAAAAATGTGTTTAATTCACAATGTGACTCTTGAAATTTGTTGTCTGGAATAACTTACAAGTTCGGCAAGGACGGCAATTTATTTTATCACAAGTCAAAAAATTGCAGTCTGAGATAGTTCAATTTAAAGATTTACACCATCTTAACTAAGCGTGACTCTTTTTTTAAACACATGATTTTGATTGCTTGTCGTGTTGCCTAGTAACGTTGGTATTACTGAATATGCACTCTTTTTCTACCCAGCACAATTATCTAACCCAGTGGTCGGAAAACTGCGGCTTGCGAGCTACGTTCGGCTCTTTGGTCCCTTGAGTGTGGCTCTACCATAAAATACCACATACAGTGCGATTGAAACCTTGTGCCCCACACGCATAAGTCTGTTTTCGGTCTTAAAACTTAGAGTTGAAAGAGACAATCTTAGCAAACGTACCTCAATTAAATTGAGGACCTTTTAAGCAAAAGCCAGCATATGAGTCTCCTATATAGTTTAAGTTTAAAAAATTTGGCTCTCAAAAGAAATCAATTCAAAATCAAAAAGTTGTATATGTTGTATACATATATGACACTTACTTATCAAGTAATGGCATAAAAAACTACAGCCTTGAAAACAAGAGAGATGTTCTACAACTTTCTTCAATCTGGATATTTCGAACAGCGAGGCGGAGCTATTCTCATGTGCATAAAGATCTAGATTCTAGACCAGTGGTTCTCATGTAAAATTTCACTGTGGCCTCATTATAAATATCAGCGGTCGTATAGAAATGTTTCGTGGCCGCAACATATTTTTGTTTTGAGATGTGATAAAAATAGCAGTTCTTTTTTCCAAAAAAAATGGATCAACTTATTAGTTTATGTTCAATAAAAGGTATTACTTTAAATATAAATATTTAGTATGAAGCTGATGGTGGTCGCAGCGAAATCCTCTGGTGGCCACATGCTGCCACTGTGGCCGCACATGTGAGCCACTGTTCTATACACATACTTTGGACGATCTGAAATATTACAGTATTAGCTTTTGAAGCTTGGTATACACAAATGTATTAACTGCTGATATGTTTATTGTTTTCATAGAGTTATACTTATATTAAGTGCTTTTTTTCTCTAATCTATGTCCATTCCCAATGGAGGTATTTCAACATAAGTTTTTTTTACGAGAACTAATGTTACTCAGTTGCTTAAGCTCTCTTTTACCGAATGAGTAAGGATAGAAGGATATGGCTAGGACAGGGATAGTGATTAACTAATCGCTCCAACGTCAAAAGTTTTCAAAGCAAATTAAAAATAAAATGTTGCTACTTTTCATCTGAATCATTAAAAATTTAAAGAAAAAAGGTGCTGGAACGCCGTTCCACCACGTTACATGGAAAGAAAACACTGCTTATGTTTATATTAATTTTGATCGCCTTGCCAAACGCATAAAATGTTTTAGTCAATGGTATAAGGTAAGAATTTTTTTTGTGTTTGACCACTTCTCCCGACATTATATACGCTTAACAGATCCACTGTACAGACCAAAGTAACTTATATGTTGACAACGTCAACAGTGGAGCGGTTGACAGTTAAAATATGACCATAGACAATATACTAGAAATATGACAACCTTGAACATAGACGCAAATGTGTTTTACAAACCGTCAAAAGCTAATACAAGACGGTGTCGGGTATTTCAGACTGTCCAAAATGAGTGACTAGGTCAGGGATGGTGAACCTTTTCATGTCTAAAGGCCGCATTCATTTATCTGATTGAACATAAGGCCGAAGTAAAGAAAACGTTGACACCCTCTCCCCTTTTATCAACTGTCAAACATATAATGAGTGGATTGTGCTCTTTTTTCAAACGCTTAATTTTTTGATCAAAGTGAATATTTTGATCAACTCAAAAGGGCGCATCAGAGTAGTCTAGAGGCCGCAGGTTCCCCTCCACTGGACTAGATCTATGCACATGAGAATAGCTCCATGAGAAAGAGATATGTTTCGTTATTTGTTTGCTATTGGCAAGCATTACCAGCGCCAGTGCGCGAAGTAGAGTTGCCAGATTTCTTGCAAGTGAATCCGGGACATTTGTCCGATTTGCTGACTTTCGAATCCAAAAACCTAGGAATTTACCGAATTGTCGAAAATACCAACATTTCCCGGGATCTCCGAAACTCGTTTTTTTTTTTATCTCACCGAGGAATTTGAAAACCTCAATTCGCTCAAAATTTTAGGGACAATTTCGTACCCATCCGGGATCCGGGACAGCGCTTCCAATTCCGGAACAATCCCAGCCAATCCGGGACCTTAGCGCGAAGTCGTCCACGATTTGGTGACATGTGTTCTTTAAGCCTAATGTCATATAACTATAGTGAACATAGTCGCAATTCGCAATTATTACATTTCAGTTACAGTGACCGTTAATACTTCGGTAACCGGATAAAACAGAACATGAAAGAACAGAACATCACAAAACGTACAATATATCTTTAGAAAACACTAGTATTGATATGTTTTACAATCAATTAGTAATCTCTATGTCGTATTAGATACAATAAATAAAACAGCAATCGAGCATATCAATAACACTTTCAATCTAAAGTTGTCGTAAATACACTTCTATTCGACGATTATAATAGCCACCATTGACTGATAAAGTAAAGCGCACGTTATAACATACTGTCCTGAAATTATTACCTGTATGATATTCAATTAATCTATAATATTTTTCCAATAAATAGTTAAGAAGAAACAGGTATCATTCAACTAAAAATTGAATGTGATCTGAATTGTCTATGTTCTCATGTTCTGTTTATTCGTGGAACCAATACTTCATTTTCAATACGTAAATCATTTTGAGTATTATAGAAGCCGCTATTGCATTTGAGAATAACCCCGCTAGATTTGATTACGAACACCTATATGATTTATTCCATTACTATCGTACATGCCAGCGAGAGTTATTTATGATACAAATAGACACATACGTAAATATGACTGTCAACTCGCTGAGCTGCAAATATGTCTAACATAAAACGTGTAACGTAAAATCAATTTAAAACAAACAAAAAAAACGAACGGCGAAAAAACACGACAACGGGAAAGTTCATCGACGCGATAAACTTGAATAATTATTTCGCGGCGATAATTTTTCGAGACAATAAAATTAATCACGAACTTAGAAGTCGGTCGAGCGACAATGATATATTGAAATAAACTGCGCAGTAAGGACAGTTTAGTAGGACAAATATGGCGCCTCCTGGATGTCCTATCGCTCCAGTCGCGTAAGTAAATAAAACAGGGTCCCTAGCTGTTTGTACTTGGCTCTAGTAATCTTTATTATAGAATCAGCTTTAGCTTACATCGTATAATAATTATAAATGTAAATAATTTATTAATTAAGGGAAGAAATTATTATTTTTTTGAAAACTATAATACACTGTCAAGAATATTCACTTTTCCTTGACTAATTGATAGTAAATTAGAACATAATTATAATTCTTTTTTTCAATCATTATAATTATTCAAATTGATATTATAAGTCGTTGATATGAATCGTTAATGTTTGTACATTTCGATACGTCCCGTTTCGATCAATCGAAACATTTCTTTGGAGTCGGAGTCGTCTTTTTTTTACACGACTCCACAGTTCTGGTACTTACTTGAATTATTGATGATGCCAAAAGGGGTATACACAGATCTTTATTGACACCCAAACACACAAGTCTCTCGGTCGGTTTTTTGCTTTTTTGAGTTGCGAATCAAAGTTCGAGAGATGAGTCGCCTTTATAAGCTTGGAGTTGGATGAAAGATATCTAAACGAGTTCATCAAGGGGCATCATCAGTGGCGGTTCTAGGTACTGGGCTAGGTGGGCTAAGCCCGATCTGCATTTTTCACCCAAAACTTTAGATGGCTGAATAAAAATGAACAGCAATTCAGCCGCTGAACAAAATAAATACATTTATAAGAGTAACTAACCTTTCCCAAATGAATATAATATCTTTGTTTAAATTTTCCTCTGTCAATATAAAACAATGCCATGTCTACCTACAATAATATTCTCGATTGTTTTGTATTACAATTTTAAGCTGAGCCGGCATAAAAAAAACAATAACCCTATAAATAATTCATAGAGAACATTCAACGTGACGTCAGTCTGGCAACACCTATGTTTTAAAGGTTCAGGGGCTAAAGCTTTCCAGCCCGCAATCATAGACAATATTTCTTTACACTGGAACGCAATCTAGCACGATTCGATTTTGTTTGTATTTGTATGTACGGAAACGTCATCAAACTCACAGGACTGTGTTTCAAATTTACTGGCTTCCGTCATTCATTGGGGGCTAAAATGATTTAGCCCATGGGCCATACACAAATACCAAATCGATGTATTGTATGAAAGTGACAGCTCTCTGTGACAGCTCTGTATTTCTTTTTGTACTTGTTATTTCACTTTGAAAGACAAATTTAAGGTTATTACTTTATTATTTCTTACTTACATTAGCATTTATTTTATTATATAGTAATTTATGCTTTGCAGTAGTGTCGTAGTATTTGTTAATTTGCTTGTAGATTAATGTATAAGATGAAGTGGAAGCATGCAAAATTTCGTAAATAGTATACAATGCTATGCTTTTCTCTAGCCGACCCAAGATTTCAGGTCAGGAACTGCCACTGGGCATCATAAATATTAACAAGGAAGGATTTAAAGTAAGTACAGTCACAGCGACATACAGAATTTTCGAAAGAAATTGGTACCGCGGATGTGAAGAAGGTTATACAAATGAGATAAAGAAAATGTTGGTAATCTGAAAGGAACTTAAAGAGTGTATTGACAGAAAGAGTCATTCTGAAAATGAGGACGAAACAAACCTTCGTGGAAGGTTTTCATTGGCAATAAATGCAAAAATCAATGATGTGTCTTTTTTTCTTTTGTACAACATATATCTGTTATTTACTAATTCATGCTTTCTTCGATTTCAAGGTGATTACTGTCAATTCATGGTGGAAAGACATTATATTAAATTTTAAAGTAAAACACTGTTTTGTACTTATTCTACATTTATTTATTGATCATGATTTTGCTTATCATAATCAATTTAAAATGCTTGAGATGAGTAAAAGCGGTGAATACTTAAATGCATTGCTTTTTAAAAAAAAAAAAAAAGGTGACCGAACTCATTTCTTGTCAAGCATTTTTTATTATCGATGTCCGTTCCCAAATGTAGAGAATATGACCTTCTAATGGAGGTATTTAAACAAGAGTTACTCAGTTGTTCAAACTCTCTTTTTTTTCGAAAAGAGTAAGGATAGATGGACACGGCTAGGACATACCTAGTGGCAAATTGATCGCTTTCGCTTTGCTGCATTTATTTTAGGATTGGAAGGATGGAAGGATTTTTTTTAGATATCACAGACACCTATACTTTTAAAGAAAAATTGATTGAGGAAAACGCTGTTCATACTGGGACTCGAATCTGTGAGATCCGCCACGGAATCCTTGTCTTCCTCTGAGTGACCACTGATAAACGTATTTTAAATGATTGAAAAGTGACAAAGATGCTACGACGAGTTATAAAAAACTTCGAATATTGATTTGAAACATAAAACATTCCAAGAAAAAATGTACCGGAACGCCGTTCCACCGCTTTACATGGGAAAAAAGCACTGCCTTAACGTGAAAATAATTCGAGGTTTTTATTATTTATACATGTTATCTTATCAGAAAAGTAGAGGGATTTTTGTGAGCTGTAACGAATGAATGGAATTTCAATTAATTAATAAAAAAACAATAAAATTATTTACGAGATCATTCATGAAACAAATAAATTGAGTATTTCAAGTATCATTTGATATTAATATTACAGTATAAATGACGTAAAAGCTTTCATACACTGAAAGATTGTTATGTTTAAAAATACTACAAGCATATTAAAACACTTTATTGACATTTATTTTGTGTCATCGGTTGTCAATTAAAACACCTTGCTAGATAAAATTAATTATTGACAAATAATGATGTAATTGAGCGTGAAATTTCGTGTATGTCCCGAAACATACTATACATTTCATTTGTTTAATATTTAAAAACATTTGATATAAGTATTGTTCATAGATAAGGAAAGAAACTTTAAATTATTGCTTATTTATTGAAGCTTCGTTCATAAAAGATAAGTTTTAATCAGTGGCGTAGCAAAAGGTTTTGCCGTCCAAACTGGTCCTTGACAATGAATTTTAAAAAATAGTCAAGCTTAGTTAAGAGGGTATGAATCT
Source organism: Himalopsyche tibetana (assembly GCA_030503985.1). NCBI lineage: Eukaryota > Metazoa > Arthropoda > Insecta > Trichoptera > Rhyacophilidae > Himalopsyche > Himalopsyche tibetana. Next base: position 7,741,008 of record JAPJYX010000034.1, on the reverse strand, counting down.
TAGATCGTGTGGTTCAAGGCTCACATAAGGAGAATTCGTCTCAGTGGACAACGAACATCGCTGATTATTATAATAAATGCCTCTAGGAGCAAAAGTTATGGTAGGCATCCTTCCTTTTACATATCCAGGTGCGTGGTGCAACAACGCTGCTGCTCGAAGAGAGTGTGCAGAGGCGGGTGGCACCAAAGTGTCGCTCCTCGGAGCAAGGACTCCACGGTGTGATACTGTTGTCGCTCTGTGGCACACTATTGCTCTGCGCAATGAACGCAGACCTCTGGCAGAAGCGGTGGGACGATTCGCCGAAAGACCATCATACTTATAAAATCTTTCTCTCTATCAGATGGCAAATGGAAGTAACAAAAAGAAACCCCCAACTATTATTTAGACCAGTTAATTCGTTTCAGAACATGGCAGTTTCACTGCCAAGATCTTCAAGCATTGCCGGATAAACACTGGGACATGCACATGTGGGGTGATGCGAGATGCTGATCACATCTTTTGGGATTGTCATCTCATGACTAATGAACGGGAGCAAATAATGAAGTCGGTACGACCAGCTGTAGGATCCACACGCTGACTTGGTAGAGACTAGAGCAAGCTAATTAGCATTCGCTAAATTTGCAGTGTCATACGGAGAAAGAATAGATATACACTCATAGTACCTCCGATTTTTTTTATAGAGCAATTTTAACACACACTGAGACGTAAGGAGCTAAGTGTTGATCAATTGCTCCCGGGAAAATCCTAGAACACAACTGAACAACGCCTAATGTTCGTTACAACACGGGCAACGTCTGTTGGGCACAGATGTATGGCCATAGCGGGTGGTAGAGAGAAGTGTGCAGATTACGATTTTTTGACTTGTCATCGCTTAAAATCAGAGGTGCGATATATACAGAGGTAAAGCATCAATCAGTCACCAATCCCACAATATTCGGTGCAGGACCAATCCTACAATGTTCGGTGTGCAACACTTTCGAAATATTTTTCCAAAAACTAGCAAGGAATGTTCCTGTGTTTCGAAACCATTTTCCGCGACAACTAAACTAGTAGAATTAAGTGCAAGCAATTATAAAAACCGAATTGATTTTGATCATTAAATTCGTCAAACTCATACATTCTCACATCATAAGTCGATAAACTGTATTTTTTTAAAAACCATATCCACTCCCAGTGTAGATTATGTAGCCTCCTATTGGAGGTATCTCAACAGAAGTTTTTCTAAGAGAACTGTTTGTTAGTCAATCGCTTAACCTCTCTTTTCCAAAGAGAGTGGGGATAGAAGGATAAGACTGAAACAGAGAACTAAAGGTTAACTAATCGCTCTCCCTACGCCTAGTTATTTAAGGGTAGGAAAGGTGGGAAGGAATTTTTAAACATCACAGACACCCATGAAAGAAATCGATAAATATATCGAAAAAATGCTGTTCGTACTGGGAATCGATCCCGTGAGGTCCGGCACCTTTACCGCCACGCCATAGGACCCTAGTGTACTGTTTTAAAAACTTATGTTTGAGGAGCAAACATCCAAAAAGTGATTTGTCACGAATATCAGTTATGATAGTTCATAATAAACTCTATGAATAGAAATCACAATTCGTGTTAAAAAAAGGTTTCTTCTTACAATAATTAAATCATAAAGTTGACATATTCAAGTAAATCGTGACTTTTACAACACTTCAATCATCATCCAGCATAAATTACTATATAATAAAATCAATGCTAATGTAAGTAAGAAATAATAAAATAATAACCCTAAATTCGTCTCTTTCAAAGAGAAATAACAAGTACAAAAAGCAATACAGAGCTGTCACTGAAAGTCAATATCTGTAGCACTTTCATACAATACAACGATATTGGTATTTGTGTTTGAATGTATGGGTGGTCATGGGCAAATTCAATTTAGCCCCCAACGAATGACAGAAGTTTGATAATTTGACACACAATCGTGTGAGTTTGATGACGTTTCCGTACATACAAATACAAAAAAAAACTAATCGTGCTTGATTGCGCCCCAGTGTAAGAGAAAAAAACACGGGCTAGATCTTTCCAGCCCCTGACTCGTTAGTACGTAGTTTTTGCCAGACTGATGTCACGTTGCGTGTTTTTTATGAAGTATTTATAGGGTTATTGTTTTTTTTATGCTGGTTCAGTTTAAAATTGTAATACAAAACACAATCGAAAATATTATTGTAGGTAGACATGGCATTGTCTTATATTGACAGAGGAAAATCAAAACAAAGATATTGTATTCATTTGGGAAAGGATAGTTACGCTTATAAACAGTGTTCCCTCTAAGCTGTGCGCGCGCACACAACTCGCCGAGCCCGCGCACATGCATTAGTATTATTGTAGGTAGACATAGCATTGTTTTATATTGACAGAGGAAAATCAAAACAAAGATATTCTATTCATTTGGGAAAGGTTAGTTACGCTTATAAACAGTGTTCCTCTAAGCTGTGCGCGTGTGAGCGCGCACACAACTCGCCGAGCCCGCGCACATGCATTAGAACAGAGCGCACAAAAGTTACACCAGATATACCACCACCAGAATAAATGAATTGTCATTATATAGTGTTGTTAATTATTGTCATTATAAAAAATATGCCATTTCGTTAAGTAGGTCTAAATACCGTGACGTGGCGAACAATTTTTTAAATTTCCTTTCAAAGTTGCACAGCCAATGTATTTTGCGCACATAACCTTCGGAAAACTAGAGGGAACATTGCTTATAAATGTATTTATTTTGTTCAGCAGCCGAATCGCTGTTCATTTTTATTCAGCCATCTTATGTTTTGGGTCGGCTTAATGCAAGTCGGGCTTAGCCCACCTAGCCCAGTACTTAGAACCGCCACTGTATGCTATGCTATAGAATTGATTACCCTTTTTAATGCTGTGTAATTATTTTAAGAAACCGTAGGTAAGTTAATTTAAAAATCACCCGCTTATGATTAAGATATATTTTTTAATGTCGGTATTCTACATGCAATATCGAAGAACATATTTTGATTTACACGCCCGGTATTAAGCTTCCAATTGGTCGTATTTTTATTGCTCTGTTAAACTTTTTTTTTGCAATTATATTCGTCCGGTATTGCAATTTTTACTTTGCACGTTGATCATACGCCCCAATAAATTATTGATTGAACGTTCATACTATTTTATTATACATTCTCAATGGCATAAACATATTTTGATCAGAGACCAAGGTAAAATGGTAAACTTGTCAAGTAATTAATGAAACTAAATATTAGACTGGAAATCTACAGGAAACAAAAAAATCATCAAACGGTCTACGGGGCAAATAATTTTGAGAATAATTACACCAACCCTGGAAGGGTTATCTTATTCCCAAAATTTATTATGGAAACCATTGGCTGTTTGTCCCTATTTTTTTTAAATGGAATGTACCGGGTACTGTAACAGTCGTAAGTTAATGTCATAATACAAAACAGTATCAGATCCATAGACTTACTCTGTGACCTGAACCAGCGGTCTAATGCTTGATATATTGTTTTTTTAAAAGAAAAGTACAGGAACTGAGAAATGAGAAGTTTTCGTAAAATAAGTATGTTGTCGCCTGCTGTGTCCCAGTTGGTTAGAGCTTGCTCTCCCGATCACGCAGGTCTGTGTTCGATTCTCAGTAAGATCACAGTGAATTTGAGAATTATTCAATTTAAAGTTGTGATCAAAGTCTGGGTGTTTGTGAATAATGTGAATGTCAATTCACATTATTCACAAACACCTCCCACCCTTCTGATCCCTTAATAACTGGGTGTAGCAATAGCGATTAGTTAACCACTAGTCCTATTTTAATATTATCTTTCTTTTCCTACTACTCACATTAAAAAAAGTGAGGTTGAGAGACTTAGTAACCAACAGTTCTCGTAGAAAAAAACTTCTTTCAAGACATGGATAAAAAAAATATTTATTAGGAAGCTATATGCTCAAAATTGGTAACGGATAAGTATCAGAAAAAAATGGAAAGAAGTGAGCTACGGCACATTTATGTTTAAAAAAAATGGTTTATTATTTGAACTTTGTCAGATTAACCGTTTTAGAAATTACAATTGTTATTTATTAAATACTTTTAAACTTACCTCTTGAGGATAAAATGGCGCTTGTAAAGATACGCAAATGGCGTTGCAAAAATCTGCAATTGACATCGCAACTAACGTCATCCATTGTCTCCTTGTGAATTCGAAACCCATTTTGTTTTAATTTGGCAACAAATTTACAGTTAAAACGTTGATTTATACTGTATAAAGTATTTCATGCATTTAAAACTTTGCTATAAAAGAACATTTATGAATGTAACAGTCTTAGAAATCAATAATACTTAAAAGGTTTATTGCGTTGTTTTTGTCTAAAACTAATATAATTTTTAAATTATTTGATTGATATTTTAAATTATTAGTAGTGTATGTTTTTAATTATTGGTAATAATTCAATTTTAATTGGTTTAAGTTTTATTGTTCCTTTTTAATTACGTGTTAAATTTTATTTACTGAATTTTAACCGCGACATTTGTTGTGAAATTGCGAATAATTTCAGTTTTATTTATTAAAACATTGTTATATTACCACAATTTGATATAGATAGCATTTTTAAATTATTATTATTGACACTTCTAGAGTCGTAAGGACGAAGTGGAATATTTTGTGTATTACTAAAACATAACGAGTGTAATAAATTCAATCAAAAGCACAATCTTCAACCACTCTTTGCAATATCACAATTTGCACTGATGCACATTTTCAAAATACGACCCACAGTTCAAGTAAACGTATATGAAAGATACGACAAGAGTTTGTGATAAGAATTCATCTTGAACACTCATAAAGATGACAAATATTCACTATATAACACGCTATCATTTGTAAAATTCGCAGACAATACATTTAATTGATTGACCACGTTATTTGATTACAGAAAGAATATTTAATTAAATTACACCAACGATGCATCAAATCTTGCCAACAACAAATATAATATTACACTGATAATTGAGTTTATACATTTTAAATAAATATCCTCCAGTTTTCGGCTAAAACCGATAAGACGTTGATTGTTTGCGCCGTTTAAATAATGTAAATGTAATTGAAGTTTATGTTTAATCAATCACTAATTGGGCGGCGCCATTTTGTGTCGATGATTTGTTGATCTGATTGGGTATTTGTTATTTTAATTTCGTGTCACATGCAAAATAAGTACTTGCGTAACACGATAGTGATCATATTACTGTAATGTTACTTATTCACCCATAAAATGACATTTCCATTGCATTCCATTACCCATTTTTTACATGGCTAGATCTTTATGTTTATGAGGAAATTAATATTATTTGATCAACATTGAGTTTAATTTTTCGTCTAATATGATTTGTATAAGAATACTTGGGAAGATGTTTTGTGGATCTCTTCAAAGCCAGTATATAAAGCTTAGCCAATTTGCATTTAAAAATTTTGAACTTGATTTGCTATATCCGATTAAAAACGCTTGAAGCTATCTCTGCATGACTAGCAAAAAAACAATATACAATCTGGTAGAAAGCTCTTTTTCCAACAGAAGGTTAAAAATACAGACTCAGGTGTTCAATTCGTGTCGAAGAATGCTAACGCGCGATACTTCCAAGCCTGGTACAAAGGCCCAGACATTTGAGAGACCCTACGTCTTCACCGCACCAGTTTGTGGAGAGTCTGAAGCTGGAGTCTCTCTTCGCTTCAACTTTCCGAGCTACGGAGGTAAAAGTCCACTCAAGGTCTCCAAAAACATCGTCAAGACAATGTCACAATCCGTATGCTCTATTTTTCTTTATTTTACAGGAAATTCTTCTATATCGGAGACGGACGAGAAAGATAGTCATTTCGGTCTTCATTTAGTCGCTCTAAGAGATAAATCTTAATTTTTGAGGAAACACATGCCCTCAAAACACGAGTGAGACTCGTTTATTCAGTCATGGCTGAACGTATGTATTATAAGAATCGTAAACTCTTCAAATTCACGTCAACATTCCGAGCGATTCTAAGCAAGAATTGAGCTTTTATCAATGATTCAACGCCAATCATTCTCGTAAGGGATTTTTCTATATTGTTTTCCCCACACAACACTCTTAGTTGACAAAATCTTAATAAGCTTAATCATAACCCACCATTGAAAAAAAAATAGCTAAGAAACTAGTAATCAGCTTAAGTTCAGCAAAAAAAGTTTAAACATGTTTCTGACTAGAGTAAAGTAAAGTCGAAATAACGATCAACTTAATAAAAAAAAATGTAGAACTAAAATACATTGCTATTTATGACATTATTGAAAAGATGTGTATTCTAACTACAATAGTCCAAAGTGTTTACATTGCATGCTTGGCTGACTAAAGATGATCTGATAGAATACATATATAATATATAAGATACAATGAATGATTGAAAAAAATCTTTTTAGTTGGTGTCGTCTTCACGATTCTACAGCCCTGCCTTGCCTATAACTCAGAGGTGCCCGAGACGTCGACCACGTAGCCGTTCCATGTCGCCCGCTCGATGCTTTGAAACAAGAATTAAGTGTATCTTTTATTATCTATCCATTTTGTTTCCCTTTCATATAAATTATATTGTGCTTTGAATTACTTTATTTTTTATGACAACTTAGCACGTCCGGTGATAGTGACCGCTACCACTGATTTCAGTATGAAGTCGCCCCCAGAGGTCAGAAGTTTGGCCACCCATCATATAGCTCAGGGTTTCCCACACTATGTTCCGCGGAACACTGGTGTTCCACGGAACCTGAATAGGCGTTCCGCGGACACCTGCATAACTCGAAAACACCTCTTTTGCAATAGTTTTCGATAACTAGTAAAGATGATTCCAGGGGTCAGAACCCATTTTCTGTTACCGCTAAACCAATAGGCTTACGAGCAAGTGATTGAAAAATCTAATTGATTTAATCAGTTTGACTGATTTGAAACAAAACGACAAAGATTAATCAGAAAACGACATCTAGTTGAGTTTATCAGAAGAGCTCTCCAAAGTGTTTCAATAATATATTTGTTTGTATTTTAACTATTAGGAATTATCCAACCCTAAAAAATCTAAGTGTTCCATTCGAATTTTCAGATTTTCTAAGTGTTCCGTTGCATAAAAAGTTTGGGAAACCCTGCTATATCTGATATCTAATGCTGGGTTTTCATCGTGAAGAGTTGCGTTCTCAAATTCCCAAAAAGAAACACTTTCACTTACCATTTTTTTTTAATTGCTTGTGGATATATTAATTATTTTCGTCCCATATTGAAAATTGATCATGAAGTATTAAAAATAAAACTCCGATTATTCAAATTAATACTTCATTTTTTAACCGTTTCCACTACTAGGGCCTCCAATCCCGATATCTCGTCCAGTTTTGTGATCCCGAAATCCCGGGGTTGTGATAGTATTAATTCCGCGATTTCGGGATTGAGGACAAGAAGTGCAAAATTATCGAAAGGTTAGTTGAAAATAGGCAATCAGTGTTATTATATGGGCCCATTATAGGTGAAGTGAGCCAAGTGGTATTTAAAAAAAAGAAGTTAGATGCGTTGTACTATTCTACACGTCTTAAAGTATTGTAAAAGAGGAGTAACCTCAGTTATTAAACATTGCAATAGTCTCCATAAAATAAAAATATGCAATCCACCAATGCACCAAGTAAAGACATGATAGTACTTAAAAGTCCAATAAAAATATTTTACCATTTTACTAGTTGGCTCACTTCGCCTCCAATAGGCCCAACCATACAATATTACAGGGTTAATTTATACATAACAAATTACACCCCTATAATTTTATTTAGTATTTTTTTTCGCTTGGTTATTTTATTTATTTTTTGAAGAAAAAGGTCGCGTATGTTTTCTGGTTCTGGTAGAAAAACTTTTGTTGATAGTCGATATGCTGCGGACAAGGACCAAAAAATATTTGTTTATAATTATTTAATCGTATGCCTGCTGTGGCCCAGCTGGTTAGAGCTTGCTCTACCGATCACGCAGGACTGGGTTCGATTCCCGGTGAGATCACAGTGAATACGAGAATTGTTCAATTCAAAGTTGTGATCGAAGACTGGGTGTTTGTGACGTCAATTCACATCATTTCCTCTCCTCCCATCCTTCTTGTCCTTTGATAACTCGGTGTAGCAATAGCGATTAGTTAACCACTAATCCTGTTCTGGCTAGGGCATCCAATCCCGGGATCCCGTTCAATTTTCTGATCCCGAAATTCCGGGATTGAGATGGCCGCGATCCCGGGATTTCGGGATTGAGAAATTTTGAGCAAATTTTACACGAAAATTTACACGAAATTGGCAAATTCAAGATTTCAAATTCTTCGGTGAGCTAAAAAAAAACGAGTTTCTGTGAGAATCTGGGAAAAAGTATACCAAATCGGGGATTTCAAATTCCTCGGTGAGAAAATTTCAATCCCGGGATTCAAAATTTATCAATCCCGAAATCCCGGGATTGGATACCCTAGTTCTGGCCTTATCCTTCTTTACCTCTCATATTGAAAAAATTAAAGTTGAGCGACTGAGTAACAGTTCTCGTAAAAAAAACCTTTGTTGAGATACCTTCATTAGGAGGCCATATGCTCCACATTGGGAGCGGATATGTATACAAAATAAAAAAAAAACTTATTTATTTCGAAAAGTCTTATTAATTCCCGCTTTCGATAATTTACCATGGTTGCCGACCTCTGGTTTAAATAAAGTGGACTTGAACGTAAGTGAACCAATAAATTACATAGTTGATAATAAATCAGTGACGGGTTTATGGGAAGCAATCAAACAAATGTATTTTTATATTGTTTATTGCATATTATTATTTGCAATCTTTCTGCAAATGAAGCGTCCAGTATCATAGACCAGTGCTTCCCAACCTTTTTCATGTGACGGACCCCTAAATCTCAAAACAATAATCTGCGGAACCCCGATTTTTTTCAATTACACATGTTCATAAATTATCACAAAGAATGTTGAAAGAATGAAAATTTTCGCGGACCCCTGGTCGGTACGCACTGTCATAGACGACCAAGTCATCTTTTTGACGATTCACATGTTTTCGTTAATTCCAGTAGAGATTTTTAATACTTGCAATTCAACATATGTTTCGGGTTAAAAATAGTACCACAAGTGTACAGCGGTGGGCTGCCAATACGTTAACAAGGGTCTCGCTTAATCTCAAAGTAATTTATCACTCATATGCAATTATATGCAATACTTAAATAAGCAACCGAGTGTTACTTAATACACTTAACAACAATATGCAGTTTACAATCAACTAATCAATGCAAATGGCTAAAAACGTACTACTGTGTATACTGGAAGCTGTCGTAGATAATATAAATAAGTCATAAATTTCAGTTATGTACTAATTTGATCTTAGAATATTGTTTTCTTTAATTTAACAAGGGGCTCGCCGTGGTAAAATCTAACAAGGGTAGTAATCGTTTAACGCTTAATGTTTTTGATTTTCGTAGCTATTCATAAAATTAATTTGCATTAAAATTTCATTATTAAGTAAAAATAAATTGAATCTTTATTGGTCGTGTTTGACACTGGACGCCATATATGTTTCTGCGCATTACAGTGCTTACAACCAACTCTTCATAGTCTTATCAAAAATTTGCAGCTTGCATCCTTTTGATAGAACGTATATTAGATTTTATACATTTTCATTATCGAAAAAAACCTGTTTAGAAAAAACTGTGCGTTACGTCCTTTTTCATTTCCACAGTCGATATATATATATGTATTCCATCAGATCATCTTTGGTCAGCCAAGCATTTAATGTCAACACTTTGGATTATTTTGTTTAAATACCAGTGGCGGTTCCTGACCTGAAATCTTGGGTGGACTAGAGAAAAGCATAGCATTGTATACTATTTACGAAATTTTGCATGCTTCCACTTCATCTTATACATTAATCTACAAGCAAATTAACAAATACTACGACACTACTGCAAAGCATAAATTACTATATAATACAATCAATGCTAATGTAAGTAAGAAATAATAATACGTGACCTTAAATTTGTCTCTTTCAAAGTGAAATAACAAGTAAAAAAAGCAATACAGAACTGTCACTGAGATTCGATACCTGTCACTTTCATAAAATACAAAGATATTGGTATGTTTGTATGGGCCATGGACTAATTCCAATTTAGCCCCCGATGTATGACAGAAGCCAGTAAATTTGAAATACAGTCCTGTGTGTTTGATGACGTTTCCGTACATACAAATACAAACAAAATCGAATCGTGCTAGATTGCGTTCCAGTGTAAAGAAATATTGTCTATGGTTTTGGGCTGGAAAGTGGTAGCCCCTGACCAATAGCATGTACATAGGTGTTGCCAGACTGACGTCACGTTGAATGTTCTCTATGAATTATTTATAGGGTTATTGTTTTTTTTATGCCGGCTCAGCTTAAAATTGTAATAAAAAACAATCGAGAATATTATTGTAGGTAGACATGCCATTGTCTTATATTGATAGAGGAAAATTTAAACAAAGATATTATATTCATTTGGGGAAGGTTAGTGACGCTTATAAATGTATTTATTTTGTTCGGCGGCCGAATTGCTGTTCATTTTTATTCAGCCATCTAAAGTTTTGGGTAAAAAATGTAGGTCGGGCTTAGCCCACCTAGCCCAGTACCTAGAACCGCCACTGTTAAATACACATCATAAAATATATTTTTCAAATAATTTTCGAGCCGCTCAATTTTTACGATTACGACTCCACATCCCTGAAAGAAGAGTGTAAAACCGTAGCATATGATGGTGGTTGATACAACACTAAGAAAACTAGGGAATATGTATTTCTAAATGACCTAATATTTAAAAAAATCACAATAAGTTTCTAAAAGTTGCTATAAGTATAGTAAATTTAAAACTAGTAATTGTTGGAAGACCCTGTCATTTTTTTTTAAATTATATGAATGTAAAAAATATATTTAATTATTATAATTTGCGTAGGAAGGTACATGTAAATATTTTCAGTTTGTAGAAAAGTAGTGACATCTATTGATAAAATCGTTAGCGACATATGTAGGCAGTATGCATGAATTTTATATAGGCAGGCGCTGTGTGATTTTTATTGGTAAACAGTGACATCTATTAAAGAGTTTTTGAAAGAGCACTAGTAGGGAATATTTGTATAATTCGTAAAATACATCAAGCATTAAAAAAATACTCTGTCAACGGAAAATAGAACAAATAATGTGTATAATATTTATGAAAATAAATTAAATATATACATTCTCAACACCCAAAAAAGAAACCCTTTGAAAAAAGTGTGTATCATTTTATCTTTGTATTTTCCAATAAACTTTAAAAGAATAGTTTAGATTTCGATACAGTGACATCTGTTAATCAAAATAAAATGTTATGTTATATTTTCGCAAATATTCTTTAATTAAAATTCCGTGAAAATAGGATATTAGACGATTATTAATATGATAAGATTTTTTGACTTTTTTCATTAACGTTCTGTCTTAAAATAATAATAAATAATTGTAATTATTGTTTGAATTTAAATGTAACAAAAAGTATTATCAAAAGATGTCGCTCTACAAGTCAATTTTACTGTCGCAATATTAACAATTAACATTATCGAAGAATTTAAAATTTTGTATCGCAGTTAAAGTGTGAAATCTCTGCGTTGTATACATTTAATAGCAGCGGCGTAGCCACCTCATAGGAGAGTCGCGCAATGCATGATGGCCCGGCAGAAAGGCGGGCCCAAATTTTTACATACTCAATAGAACAAATTGCATGGGGGTACCTTGAGTAACGTTTGCAAGAGGGCCCCAAATTTCTAGCAACGCCACTGTTTAAAAGTCAATGTATATATTAATTAGCAGTTTTAGTTGTAATTTACATCATTATTTTTTACGTTCACTTTGTTTAGTCAATGTCTGCATTTAATAGTGAGTGTATTAACTCACTGAATAGTTTAAATTATGTATTAAATTTGAACGATTTAAATTTTATATTGATATTCCACCAAGCACTTTCAGTCGAAATCTTAAATTAAATTATGTATATTTCGTATTTTTAATAATGACTCAGGTTTCGCCTTTTGACGTCCTTAGGGATTCAAGTATACAGATCACTCAGCTCAAATTCATGCGCATACTTTCGATGTCTGAAGATGTCGGAAATTGAAACCCGGTTCGATAGTGACAAGACTGTTAAAAAAAACAAAATTCAAACGATTAAAATATATTGGTTATGTATAATATAAGCTATTTTGAGGCCCCTAAGATTCGGAGGCTTTGAGCGCGCGCCTCTTGCGCTTAAGAAATAGTCCGCCACTGCTTCCATTGTTGATTTAGGGTGCCCATCTTTTTTGCGCTGAATACTTACCTTTAAACCTTCGTTGTTCTTATAAGCAATTTTATTTAGGGGTTTTTTTTACCTTATTCAAATTTTAAAATGATTATTTAAAATGAGAAATATCATTAGATATATACTTACAATATAATTCAATTTTAATATTTACGTATTTTAGCATACTGTTTTTTACCAGAAAATAATAGCTTTCGAAATAAACAAAATTAAACCAAGGTAAATCACAATAGACCGGATGCGTGTCCTTGATTTATCGTATAAATTTGAAAGAAATGATCCGCGGCCCCCTCGAACAAAAAACATTTGTTTTTTTTTTTGATTACCACTAGTTTGGGAAGCACTTGTATAAATAACCGTGTTCTACTACTTTTGATTCCCCTATGAACCTTTTCAACACATTTAGGCTACTCTGCAAGCATTTTATATTAAATAACGTTACCTTCAAAAACGTGTTTTTTTGTTATTGATCTTTTCTAGTCTGTTTTGTTTGGATACCGAACGAAAAAACACAAAAAAATATGCAATTAACTTATTAACAACATTAGTATAAATAATCTCGTAGATCAAGTTTGAGGCCAGTTTCACACACACAAAAAAAATAGCTTTGTTAGAGACTGATTGTTTATTTCATTATAATTATTTTCTTAATTTGTGCTTGATTTTATTTTATGTAAAAATAAATAGAATGAGTTCTGTAACTTATATTTAAATAACAAAACAAAAAACACTATGTTTTAACATATGACAAATTAAACAGCGCATTTGTTGGATTGGCCCGCGCAGCTTTTGAATTTTTCGCGCAGCTTACCTCTCGACTAAGAAGGAAGGGAGCATTGGTTGTAATAATAATGAAAGTCACACTTCTTTTTAAATATTTAAACAGTCTTTATTGTTTTACAAGAATTTCATTTTTACAAAAACACAACTCATCATGCATGCATGTTACAACAGTTTCTCGTCGAACAATATAATTTACTATAAACTCCTACCGAAATGCGTAGAAAGTTTGCTGACAAGATACTCGATAATCATAATAAAAAAAAACAAAAATTACTGCAATAAAATTACCTATATCTATGAAATATTCTATTATTGGCATTTTTAAAATAATAATTAGGGACAAGGAAATAGAACAAGCTGTGATATTATTTCTGTATACAGAGCATTTTTTTAACAATAATACAGTATTGAATTTATCTCTATTCGTTATTGAGTTATATACCTTTCGTAAACTTTGTTCATGATGTAATAATAATTTAACCAATGCCTGCTCTTTTTCCATGTCACAATATTTGAAGATGATCACTTAATATTATATTTTATTATATACATCATTTCATAAGGATTAAACATGATTTAAAATAGAAAGAAATGTAAAAGACAGACTGAGAATAGAGTCGTAAAGATTGTTTGAAGTAATTTTTTAATAGAGGAAGATTTAACATTTATTTCACAATTGTTTTAATTTTGAAAAACTGACCTTACTCAGGGATTCAGCATTATATAAATTGAACAAAATAACCGATTGCAATACTGATTTAATACCGTCATTTTAGAGTAGTTGAAAACAGTTGGATATTTTAAAAATCTTCAAAAATACCGGATTAATAATTCGAAAAAGGTATTCTAATGTTAACAACTGCATTATGTTATTAAAAAATAACATAACTACAATATAATATAGAAGACTGATGGTCCAAATTAAATTACGTTTATTGTTCCTTTTCAGTGCCGTAATTAAGAGCTGGCAAATAGTGCGATTACTCTGGGCGCGGAGACACATTAGGAGAATATGGGCGTCAAAATGATGCCAAGAATTTATATTAAAAAAACGAAATAACGATATTTTGACGCCAAATTTACCCTTTTTTCTATGTACCAAAAGGCTTCTCTACGGATATGTTCTTTTTTGTTTTAATATGACGGTAAAATTACCAGCTTGTCAAATCGGTCAGTCTTGGACAGATCTTTGTGCAAGTAAATCCTGCTGAAGACAAAGCCATCTCTGATTTAATCCTTTTTAAACAAATAATCATTGAAAATGTATTTTTTATATATTGCAATATTCAAAACTAGTACTTTGGAATAGTAATAACAGTGAACTATAGAAAATTTGGTTTTGTTGGCTGATTACAACTGAAAAATGATACGTTGGGTTAACTATATCAATTCAAATTTTTTTTTTAAATTTTGGAATAAATAATAAAAGTTTGTTTTATCCTGTTCATAAATTAAGCCATGTAAATTTGTTGTAAGTTTTATGTGAATTATGACATAAAATTTTCGTGATAATCTTCAAATATTGTTGCTCGTTGATATCACTTAGATTATTTAAACTCTCAGGGTGGGATTCATGTAACGGACGTATTTAAGGAGGGCGTCATTTTCTTCGCACACGAACGACTTGCGGTGGTGGCAAGCAACGTCGTGCCAGTTGACTCCGTCATTGTAGAACTGGTTGAGGACAGCCAAGCAGTTTTCGGGGGCGCCACCTTGGAGAAGTTCCTAAAAACAAAAATAAAAAACAGTATTAATTCTGAAAACTATTCATTTAATATTTGCTTAACGTGCTTTTAAAAAAAAAAACAAACGCACTTGTACTAATTGCAAAACTTTATATGATGATCAGGCAATATGAAATCCCTTAATCCCTGAATTGTTTTTGTAATAATCCTTTACGTTCAATTCAATTCACTACAGTTTATAAAAAACCCTAAATCGTAACTTTTTCAAGGGAAGGAGCTAAAGGAAAAGTTTAGTAGTTCTGAATAACTGTGGAATCTTTCAACAATTCTGGAATTTCTTAATTACCCACTTTTTGACGTCAATACTTTTTTTAAATTGCTTCCATAGGGAGGCAATTCAAAAAAACGAATGATAACGAAATCGGGGGATACAGTTTGGTGGTGCAGATTCATATCTATCATTGTATTCTTGTATTCTTACCCTGTTGTCGGGTTGGGGCTTGCCGATGCCTCCATTCTCAGACCAGTCGTTCTGCTGCCTGTTGGTGGTGGCAGCCAATTTTTGAAGCTCAGCAGTCCAGAACCATCCGTTGACGTTGATGGGCTGAAGATCAGGCCTTTCACAGCCCTTGAAGTCGCAGATACGTCCTGATGTCCAGATGTATTTGACCTGTGAATAAAGAAACAATGTCCAAATTACTAAAAGGCTGGATTACCGAAACGACGGACTTGATAATATATTCGTCCAGTATTGCAATCCTTAGTCGAAAATATGTACAGCAATAATGGGATTTTAGGGAATACGCATGTCAAGTTGTGGTTACGCCACCACTGTCTCAGCAGAGCTTTAATATCAATAAAAGTCATAAGCATATCTGATGAAAATTTCTGTAGACTCGACCAGGCCTAAAGAACCACTTTAGCTTCGTAATATGTCATTTTCACATCCGTATATGTGAAATGTGAAAGTGGTTATGGAAAATTAATATTTATTTCTATTATATTTAAATTTCCAATAACATAAAAACATATTATTGCACGCGTGGGAATCTGGTTTGTAGCATCTATGGAAACTTTTTTGAAATATTTATGCAACAGTTAATATGTTTGTATTTTTATAAACTTTCTATGTCAGAAAAACAAGTTGTATTAATGTTTTCTGTGACAATGAAATAATCAATAGATCATCTTGAAATTATGACATAATTTGAAGATTAACGTGTTGTCCGAAATGTCAGTTGATAATTTTAAATTTTATAATAACCAGAAATATTCATAGTGTCTCCATTTTTATTACAGATTAATAAATGTCATAGCAATTTTAAATAAATCAATTATCAAAAACGTGACTGTATTTAAATTGAAAATTTCTTTTCAAGATGCGTTCTAAAAATACTTGCATTCTGGACTAAAAAAAAGTGATTCGGCTTTTTGTTTTTTTTTTATCCATATCTGCACTTATTTGGCTTAACGGAACGAAAGAATCTACATGGTAGTTTATCTACAATAATTGTTGATTAATCAATTGCTTGACCTCTCTTTTACGAATACAAGAAAGTAGTAAGGATATAATAATAAAGCTAAGACTTGACTAGTAGTTAACAATTCACTCTTGCTACACCCCGTTATTTTAGTGGTGGAATGGTGAGATGAAATTTTTAGACATCAAAAACATGCATGCCGTGGAACAGAAATTTATGAATTGATTGGAAAAGCTGATCGTACTGGGAATCTAACCCGTGAGATCTGTCACGGAAGCCAATAACGTTGACTGTTGCGCCACGGACAATATTAAAAACAATAATAAAAAACAAACATTCTATCCATTGTAAAGATATTTTGCATTAACAAGTTGAACCATGTACTAAACTATTGCAATATGATTTTTATGGCGAAAGAATTAATCATAATTATTTCTTTCAAATTTCTTTCAAAAAATTATGTTTTCCGTGAAATATTGATAGATTTTTAAATCATCTTTTATTCAAAGAGCTTTCCAATATCCGACTGTTATTAAACCAATTTTATTTTTATTTATTACAGACTCACCTATATTAGAAATCAAGTATCTGAAAACACAATAATATAATGATAACATTGTAGAAGAATACATTTTTTTTAAACATACATTTTCTCTGACGAGTTTGCTCTTTATCCATTCGTTTTCATCTTGAGTTTCCAAAGAGACGAGATCCATACACCTTTGGCGACAGTAGTTTCTGCCACCCAGCCAGTCTTCCTCGACTCCCTTGAGGGCTGGGTCTCTCCATGAGAAGAAATATCCCTTTCCTGCAAGAATAATAAAAAAACAGCATATTATTTACAAATCATAAAGCTTAGAAACTTATAAAGTACTAAATGTAATTAACCACTTTTATTGTGTTAACCGCAATTGTAGGTTTTAGGGTTATACTGGTTGATAATACGCGTGATGATTCATTTAAAATTTTGGAGTTAATTAATACAAAAATTGTTTTACTATTTAATAAATTGGAGAACTTTTAAAACATATTCACGTTGTACCAAATTTTGCACGCGACGTTTCACACAGGATTTTCAGCTTATTATGCATGTCTCCAAAATCGTTAAAACTAAATATTTAATGTGTCTTTACTTAAAAATTACAATAAACAACAATAAAGCTAACACTTTCGACAAATTACAGTCGAGAAAAGTGTATTAATACCGTAATAATTGACATTAAAACAAAGTCGTTTTTAAACATCATTTTTGAAGAATCAGAAGATTATTAATTTGAATGTTTATAACACCTTATGCAAAATATATTTAATGATATATTATGTATCTTTATTTCGGTGTGAGACTGGTTAAGACCTATACAGTGTCATCTTTTTTGTATCTTTCCCACGTAATAATGTTTTTTTTTCCATAGAGCCAGAAAAACTAGAACGAACATTATCTATGTCATGGATTTTTGACAGATTGTGTGAAAATTACATCGAGATTTCAACATGCGAGCGTGTTTATGAGAGAGATTATTATATATTAAGAAAACACAACTAGCACCAACGAATTTAATGTTGATTTTCCATTTAAATTACCTAGGTAATTTGCATCTCAACGATAAAACCGCCAGAATTCGAAATATGTCATTTTTGAAGTTTTTACCACATTCACATTCTGTATTAATTACTTTTGGAACATTTTTAAATGTCGAATAAGTTTCACAGTGTTACTTTAATAACGTAATCTCAACAGAAATTCTTCTAAAATAAGTGGATCAACCTGTCAAACAGATTTTTTCTAAAAAAATGTGGATATAAGAATGGTCCTGTTCCAGGCCACGATACTATTATATCTTTAAACATAGAGGAAAAAAACTGTTGTTGAGATGAGCTCCACTAGCAGTTCATATTATATAATTTACATTAAGAGCAGACGTTGTTGGAAATTTGAACTAAAACTAGGTTATAAAAAGGTATCGGAATCAACGTTCAATTATTCTTAAACATATACGTCATCTCAAATGATGTTGACAATGAAATATGTTATTTCTTTTCAAAATTAACATAATACGAACACTTCGTTTGCATAATTTATTATCTACATAATAAAAGACAATCAATAGAAAGCTCGATGAGTCTCTCGCTCTCTCCTTGCAAATTCAATTGTTTCATTATTGTCTATGGAATTAAATTATTTAAATAATAATCATTCTCTTGTGCGTGACGTTCAGGGCCGTATTATAACACCAGTAATTAAGGCGTTTCATATATTTTTTAAAATAACGGTGAATAAATAATAAGTTTATAAAAAATACCTGCAATTTTATACGTGCTCACACTACATATCTACAGTAGACGCTCTCGGAAACTTAAGTTATTTTGACAATGATAAATTTTCATAGCATTTATGAGTAAATAAAATATGTATGGATGTTGATATATTTTATATATGTCATAAATGCAGTAATGCAGTACTGATTTCATCTGAGAATATAGTTGTGTTTCTTAATTTAACAAGGGAATCGCGCGAGTCTCTTTTAGCCCTTTACTGATGCTGACTTTCCCAGACTTGAATACAGAAATATCTGATTAATATTGTAGTGTTTTTACCACTAAATAACAGATATCATTAAAATAAACATGTATTCAAAACTTTTATCACGCTTTAAATCGTTTGATGAGATATACATATTTGTCAATCAAGTTTCGTTTAAATGACCAAATGGCTTCATTGTTATTTATTAAACAATTCTTCTATTCTGAATAGTAATAGAGTAGAATAAAAAGCATTCCTAAGAATTTTACAGTTTGATTTGTGGCACACGACGAGGTGTTTTGAAAACTATTGTACGATGTTGTACAAATCTGGCTCTGCTGACCTGACCTCGATGGTGCAAAATGGCGACGAGAAGAAAGCTCTTCTTCCCGCGCAAGTGATTAGAATCTATTATCGTCTTCTTGTGACAGTGACAAAACATCGATTTACATTTATGCTAAGGAAGATCAGCTATAATTTGTATCTCGGCAGATTGTTGAATAGACAATTTGTCTTTTCATTTCCAAGTGTCATCCGACAGGGTCACGGACACGTCTCTTGCTGTTGTTGCATTATATCACAATAAGGAAAAACGCCATTTTGAATAAACACATTTTTTTATTCTTCGAGTTCATTGACCTCAGTTAATAAATAAAAAAAATAGATTTCGGATTATTTACCGTTGAAACTATCACATCACACACACAGATATATTTACAATAACTGATAATGCAGAAAGGATAAAAATACCTTTATTTTTTTTTTAAAGACTTTCGTAAGTCTATATACATGGCAACTTAAAAAGGTTCAAATCAGCGGTGGGCTGCCAATACGTTAACAAGTGGCTCGCTTAATATCAAATTAATTTATCAGTCATAAGCAATTATATCGACTGTCAAAAGGAAAAAAGACGTAACCCACACATATCAAATTTTACAGGAGGAGCTAAAAACGTGTTTTGATGATTTTGTGACATATGCAAATTATGAATTATACACAACCTTGAAGTGCACGGATACTTCTAAAATGGTGTTTAATTGACCTAACCTAATATTTATTAAAGAAATCGTCTCGGAAAAACCTTTATTTCATTGTTTTTTCTTGGTTTAATTTTTTTACAATGTCATGTTTTTCAAACTTAAAAGCTAAATTTAGATACTTATTCGGCATTTTCAGCTTCCATCCTTTTGATAGAATGTGCGTCAAGTTGTATACATTGTGATTATCGAAAAAAAGCTGTTTTGGAAAATTGAGGGTTACATCCTTTTTCCTTTCCACAGTCGATATGCAATACTTAATAAGCAAACGATTGTTACTTAATACACTTAAAATATTCAACAATATGCAACTTACCACAAACTAATCAATGCAAATGGCTACAAATGTACTGCTGTGTATACTGGAAGCTGTCGTAGATAGCATATGTCGGAAATTTCAGTTATGTACTGATTTGATCTGAGAATATTGTTTTCTATTAATCTTACAAGGGGCTCGCCAGCCGTGGTAAAATCTAACGAGGGGCTCGCGCGAGCCCCTCCGAGCTCCCTCCAGCCCACCCCCGGTTCAAATGAAATTGGTTATCGGTCTACTTGATCTCTGTTACTTTCAATAATAATGTGGATTTTTGGACAGATAACAACGTATTGTAGAAATAAATATGTAGTTATACCAAAGGTTATATGGCAAGCAATAAAAAAAAATGAAGATTTAGTTGAAAGAGTTTGAATATTTCAATCCAATTATCTCAAAATGGCATTTGTTGAATTGTTCATACGTTAAAAGATGGGTAATAGTTCGTTTATAGTAATTTTCGATTACAAGTGTAGCATGTTATGAACCAGTAATGCAGTGTTATCAACGAGAAGGGGATGAGGGTTGAAACAGAGCTACGAATAAAAATCGCCAATATTCTTACTGTACTTACACTTAACAGCAGTGCTTTTTTAGTCCATGTTCGTTTCCAATGTGAAGAATGTGGCTTTCTAATTGAGGTATTTCAACAAAAGTTTTTTTATGAGAACTGTTTGTTACTCAGTTGACTAACAATCAATTCTCGTAAAGAAAACTCTGTTGAGATACCTCCATTAGGAAGCCATGTTCTCTACATTGAGAACAGATATGAATTAGAAAAAAAACTTGACAAGAATTTGAGCTTCGGCACCCTTTTTACCAAAAAAAAGCACTGATTATTAGTATATTGATATTTTAGTGCGTGCCACTGTTAAATGTTATCCGTGTTGGCTGTATTGTTAAATGACATTTCATTTCATTTAATTCATCCATCATTTATAGCTTAATAAATATTTTTGTTTACTGTCCTATTGCTGTCATTACACTAATTATTAGCTTGCATTTAAACAGCAGCGCACGTATTTTAATAATTAAATAATTTAATGAACGCGGAATGCGCGGCAAAAGTAAACTGAGTAGCTACGTACTATCAGGGCCAGCGTAAAACTTTCTTATTTTTGCAGCGTTTTTCCCGAATGCCGCCATTGTTTTCGCTTTCAATTCATTACGATGTATTGCGAATTCAATACTTCGAATTAAGGACAAATGGCAACACTTTAATTGTCAACAAGCTCGTTCTAATTACAAATGTTTATATTTCTATTGAATTTTATTAGGTTGGCAATGGTGGTATTTAATAACATTACATGGCTACTTTTTCGGTTGAATTTTGAATATTTTTGACGTATTAGTGTACTTAATTACACGTTTCATACACCGCTTATTGATCGTTGAGTTCATCACTTATAACGTTCCAAATATCATAGAAAAAACAATATTTCAGTATTGTTCATCTGTCACGTGATATTTATACATTTCATTAAAAGGTGTTTACAGATTAGTTCGAGTTCAGTTGTAAGACATTAGTTATATTGTCACTTTGTTTTATTATTTGACAGCTGTCAAACAGGTGATGAGTGTCGGCCATTTTGTTTTAGTTTTCTTCACGTGTACACACTAAATTATCGGCCATACTAGCTTTACAATAATGTCAGATTCAGACAGACATTGCAAAAACATATCGCACCCAGATAACTAAAAGAGTAGATTGTCATATAATAAAGAAACAATTGTTCATTTTGTTTCGTCAAGAATCTGTACCCATATCTTTGTAGTTCTCGTGTCGCGATATGATTGCAATAGTATTGCCGGACCATAGTTTCGGCAATTAGGTAATGATGCCAGTCATACATCAAATTTGATGTTTGTTCAGATGCGGCGTGAGGACGCGTGACTATATTTATTTACAATACGTATTATTTTGGAAGAACATAATCTTCTTGTATTTTTTTGCAATATGAACATGCATTGTATATAGAATTATGTTTTAAATATTCTGGGTCAAATCTGGCCCACGTAACTGGTGACACACAAGAGAGATGCCGTAGGAAGAGTGTCAAAGATGAAATATGGTGATAAAAATGAAATCATTCGCTTAAAAAATGTTGTCACGTTTTATGTAGGCGCGGCATTACATTTGAATTTACATCAATATGTGGACAATAACTCATATCTCGTTATGGACACATCCAATTTATTTTTTAAAAATATCAAAAAATGGAACGAGAGAAAGTTGTTAAAAAAAAACATGACAACAAGGTGTGGTTTATGGTATCTACGTTTTGATGGGTGTGTTTTCCGTTGTAACTGTCAAAATACAAAGATTTTTAATCAGTAACCATGTCCACATACTAGAATTTTTATTATAGATACTGTCAACTGCCACAACTTTGCCTATTGACCTCTTTGAGTCAAATAAATGTATTTCATTTTTCTCTGCTTTTCAAGAGAGCCAAAAAACAGATTTTTGCAGTTATTTGTTATTAATGTTAAACAGGTGTAAATTTTTCAAATTATGTTTTCATTGCTTTATTAAAGGGTGAAGCTTTGGCTTCTATATCGACTATGCAAAGGAAAAAGGACGTAACCCACAGCTTTTTTTCGATTATCACAATGTATCAAACTTGATACACGTTCTATCAAAGGTATGCAAGCTGCAAATGCCGAATTAGTATAGTAGTAAAGAAAACCAAGAAAAAGACTGAAATAAAGATTTTTCTTATACAATTTATTTAATAAATACTAGAGTATGTCAATTAAACACCACTTAAGAAGTCTCCATGCACTTCAAGGTTGTGTATAATTCATCATTTGCATATTGCCCAAAATCATCAAAACACGTTTTTTGCGCCTCCTGCAAAATTTGATATGTGTGGGTTACGTCCTTTTCCCTTTCCACAGTCGATATGTATTTGTTGTTTTTGTCATTTTAAATTATTAATTGTTTATGTGAATTGGAAATTTATTTTCAGTATATGCGTACTGAAAAATATATTTGCATCCATTTCTCCTATTGATAATATAGTATGTTTTTTTAAATATCTGAATGTATTGTTAAAATATCTTTTATTTAACGAAAACACTTTTTATATTTTGCATATTTGAAACATATTTCTAAATATCAAATAAATACATCAATTTAATAAGTACACATCAATTTAAGTCGACACAGTGTGTGTGTTTGAATAACATGCTATCAAATCATTTTGCGTACATTCACACACTTAAAAAAACTCATTGATTTAATTATATTGAACGATATACAAAAAATGATAAAGGAATTTCAGTCCGGAAGAAAGTGTCGTGTCATGGCTTACAATATATGACACATAACATCCTAAAATCACGTTGGAAAGTTGACTCAATTATGTTACGATTTTTCGTGTGGGTGTTTTGCATGTGACAACTGATATTTGTAATAATATTTCACAGTTATTAGAAGCACAAAGAAATAACGCGTTGCGTATTTCTGTCATAAAACAAAACTAATTAAAACGTAAATGTCGATTCAATGTACACAACATTATGTTTGAATTCATAGAACAATCAGCTGTCAAAACTTTAAGATGGAAATAAAAGTTTTATTTGAATCGATGTTTAATAATAATATATTAGATTCGTTATTCGGATGCATTAATTTATTTATTTGTTTGTATTCAAAAGAGTCGGGTCCTATGGCGCAGCGGTTAGCGTTGTTGGCTTCCGTGCTAGATCTCAGGGGTTCGTGTCCCTGTACGAAAAGCATGTTTTCAATTTATAACAGATTTATCGATTTCTGTTGTAAGGCATGGATGTTTGTGATGTCCGAAAATGCCCTCCCGCCGTCTCGATCCTTCAACAACTAAGCGTAGCGAGAGCGATTAGTTAACTACTAATCATTTCCTAGCCTTTTCTTTATATCTCTACTACTCTCTCTGAAAAATGAGAGGTTGAGCGACTGAGTAACAAACTGTTCTCGTAGAAAAAACTTCTTTTGAGATACATCCATTAGGAGGCCATATGCTCCACATTTGAAGCATTTGGACATTACCTTTAAAGCTGATTTTTGTCATTTTCTGTTTACTCTGAATTATTAATTTGTCACTTACTATCATGCGCCAGAAAGTTGACTATATATGGGAGAGGTGAAGTGAGCCGACTAGTAAAATGGTTAAACTTTTTTCTTGGACTTAAAGTACAATCACGTCTTTATTTGTTGCTTTAGTTGATTGCATATTTTTATTTTATGGAGATAACACTATTGCAATGTGTATAAACTGAGGTGACTTCACTTTTACGATACTTTAAGACATTTATAATAATACAACACAACTAAATTATTTTTTTAAAAATACCACTGGGCTCACTTCAACTCTAATGTGCCCATATAACATTTCGTTTTATTTTTTTTTACCAGATCATTGACGAATTGGTTGATTATAAAAAAGGCTTCGAAGAGCGAATTACAGGGCTAAATTAAAAAGCCTTTTTTGCTAGGCCTTTAATATTGGCGATCGTCTTAATGTTAATTACCAATATGATTTTATTGACTCACAATCTTTCTGAGAAGCGTACTAACTGTTTGCGGTACAAATTAGGACCGCTTTCCTTTCGATATACAACAAGTAACAAGTGTGTGTGCTGTACTTAATTACGGCTGGCGAAACCGAAAGTGGCATGCCAATTTGATGAGTTGTCAATTGGACCGAAATATTATATGTAATAAAAATCGAAACTGCTAACAGAGTGACCGCAGAACGAAGTTTCAAAAGAACTCACGTGTATATTGCTCGTGATAAACATTACCTTGTATTTGATAGAAGACGTTCTATCTATATAAAAACATCTATTATTAACTAACATAATTTAAGCACAATAATCACATATGATTTTGGTAACTATAACATATAACATGCTACTCTTTTCCTTTTCGAAAATTTACTACAGCTCTCGAAAAACAATTTAATTCTTTTTGAAACTTAATTGCGAATACGAAATTATCAGATACATAATTTCAATCAATGAAACTGAACTGAACTGAACTAGTTTAAGGCGAATTGCGAAAAAAAAATATGTGGAATACGAGATATTTTATTTATAAAAGTGCCAAAAAATACAATTTACCCGCTTTGTTTTATGTCGAAAATCAAGTGCTTAACTTCTCCATGCTCATGATGCATTCATAGCTAGTTGAGCCATTAAATCATTCAAGCATTTTAAGCATTTATAAATAAAATGAGGGTGAAAATTAGACCTAGAATATATTTTCAAGCATATATACATTTTTTATTATACATAATTATTTTTAGCTTCTAACATAAGTTTAAATACTGTCAATAAACAGTGAAACTGAGATTCCATCATGGCAGGGAACGTGATTTTTTAGGATGTTACGGGTTAATATCATTTTGTGTAGCTGAACATTTAAGTTATGTTTTTT
The DNA here is from genome assembly GCA_030503985.1 of Himalopsyche tibetana. Taxonomy (NCBI): domain Eukaryota; kingdom Metazoa; phylum Arthropoda; class Insecta; order Trichoptera; family Rhyacophilidae; genus Himalopsyche; species Himalopsyche tibetana. The sequence goes on along the minus strand of JAPJYX010000034.1, from coordinate 7,715,407 downwards.
ATGTTAATAAAAAACTCATATTTGTTAGTGTTGTGGGATTATAGATACCGTTTTGTCATAAGTGATGAGCTTAATAGTTTTTTATTCGTTAAATAGTGAGATCGTCGATGTCTAAGACAAGAATAATAAACTATATCCTGGTTAGCCACTATGAGCGAAACTATTGTGTTTTTATAATTATCCGATGTTTTTTTTCCATAAAAATTGCTTGTTAAAAATTTGGTCGATTCCGCAACAATTGTGTTGTTGTTTTAATATTTAAAACAATCAACAAAAAGCTATCGTAATATTCTCCCAAGTCAAATAATCATAGAATCTGTCAATCATTGTTTGCAAACTTAACAATATGAAATTCAATTGTATTGTTTTAAATTTAAACGCGTTGTTGTTATCAGCAGTTAAAACAAACTGTTTTTAAGTGCTTTAAGCTGTAATTCACCTACGAGTTGAATGACAGAATTTCTTTTGTCATGATTTTTTATGACCGTGTTGGAATGCAAATGAATGGACAAGATTTAGCGTCATTTAGTGAACACGTAACTTAAGCTTTTAAACAAATGGCGCCTGAATACTTTGACGTTTTGTGTTGCCAAAAATTTCGAAACAATAGTCAATTAAAAATAATTTCGAAACGTTGGTGTCACACATTATTGTTCGGAACAAAAGATGTCCGGAAAACAATTGGTTTTAAATATTGTTTCTGTTCAACTTCCGTACAAGAATATTTTTAGCATATGTGACTTTAACTACATAATATCGTCGACATACTGGCAGAAGGCGTTAAGTTGAAAACTGGCTGTTTTGGAAAAAAAACATGTTCAACCATATTTTGTGTATTTTAATATAACATACAGCAAGTCAATTTCGGTAAATTTTTCAACGTAACGAATTTTTTTATCATTATCAAATTCATGAAGTATTTAGTACGGTGCTGAAAATTTGGAATAAGCACTGGTGGGCTGCCAGTACGTTAAGAAGGGGCTTGCTTAATCTCAAAGCAATTCTCAGTGTTCTGGAGAAGGAGTGAATTTTTTCATCACTCATATCCAATTATATGCAATACTTAAGCAATCGATTGTTACTTAATCAACTTATAATATCTAACAATATGCAATTTACCGTGAACTAATCAATGTAAATGGCTAAAAATGTACTGTTGTGTATACTGAAGCTGTCACAGATAATATACAAGTCATAAATTGCAGTTATATACTAATTCGATCTGAGAATATTGTTTTCCCTTTAATTAACAAGGGGCTCGCCGGCCCGAGTAAAACTTAACAAGGGGCTTCTGCGAGCCCCTTCTAGCCTACCCCTGGGAATAAGGGCTTTTAAATTATCCTTTTCTGCCACTATGCTGATGAAATATTGTATTATAAATCTGGTTCCGTAGTTGAGTATTCAACTTGATTGGTTTTGATTGCCGAGTTAAATTTTTCGAATCCCGCTGAGAAGAGCGTTTAGTAAACGATTTTAAAAATTGATTTGTGTATTTCTGTTTGAATGCATGGACGCCTGTTATATTTTCAGTTCAATTCCTTTTGGTTTTATCATTTTTAAAATCATAATTACGTTTGTAGAAAGAGTTATAAGTAATCCTGTCTCAAGCAATCAAAGAAGGAAAGTTTTTACATTTTTTAACTCTCGTAAAAATGATTTCTCTGACACACTTTGTGATCTGATAGGGAGAAGCTTTATTATTGTGTAAAATTGGTGAAAGGATTCTACCCTACAAAATCATTCTGTACTGATTTTATATGATTTTTTTTCTGTACTGTATATGATTTTTGCGTACAGTAAAACTCATCACACTGATTATTCTTGCTAATTTCAAACATATTTAATATTATGAAATAATAAATCACGATAGAAGATAATATTATGTATGTCATATTGCTGAAGGAATACAAACAGAACAATTTGCACTCGGAAGGATTTTGGTCGGATGAATAGTCGGGTTCGCTGATTCACGAACACGAATTATCCGAACACGATAGAATACTCAGTACACAGATTCCTTCCGTATGACCAAAATGCTGTTCCTACTAGGATTTGAGCCCGAGAGATCTTTCACGGAAGCCAATACGTTAACAAGGACTCGCTTATCTCCAAGCAATTGTCGGTTTTTCGGGGAAGGAGTGAATTTTTTAACACTCCTATGCAATTATATTCAATATTTGAGCATTATAAGCAGTCGATTGTTACTTAATACACTTATAATATGCAACAATACACAATTGTCAATGTAATTAACTAAACGTAAACTTGTCAATGTAATTGATTAAAAATGTACTACTGTATATACTAAGGTTGTAGATAACATACATATATGTCAGAAATTGCAGGTATGTACTAATTTGATCTGAGAATATTTTTTTCTCTTAAATTAACAAGGGGCTCGCCTGCCTTAGTAAAATTTAGCAAGGGGCTCGCGAGAGCTCCTTACAGCTCACTCCTGTCTATAATCATTATTTAAAATGCAAATTAATAATAGTGATTTTACAATAAGATTAATTAAATAGATTTCAATTGAATTTCGTATAAAGAAACGTGAGATCATATTTAATGACTATTCTACTAACATTGTAATTTAAATGAACTAGTTGTAGTATTAAGGTGATGATATTATGATACTGTTATATAATTACAATTGGTAATTAATTGAATAATATAAAACAAAAACAGAAGTGGGCACTTTACAATAAAATACACTCTTTATGAAGATTTTTATGTTAATTTCTTGTATTGTAATAATAATATAACGTATGGATGTTATTGTGGGTGAGACATTTATTACCCACTTCGCTCAGTCGCCTGCCTAACAAAGTTCAAGGTCGAAAACACTTTTCGTTTGAGAACGAACACGTAACAAACAGACGCGGACTTAGATTTTAAAAACATCTTGCTATATATAATACGTTGGGGATAAAACCTATCTAAACGCCATAATTATTTTTTTAATATGTGTACGTAGTTTTATAGGTGTATACAGTAGTGGTGTAGGAAGAGGTCCTGCCACCCGGGGCGGTTCTTGAATTTTCCGCCCCCAATATTTCTTTTAATCGCTTCCACTATTTGTTATCTATGATCTAGGATTTTTTAATACAGGTGGCTTATTTTTGTTTATGTGTTAATATAATTTCTCGAATAATATCGTATTTATTTTTGAAAATGCCACTCCCGAAAATATGCCGCCCCTGCCACACCCTCTTGCTACGCCACTGTGTGTATACTAAGTAGATTAGTAGATTTTATTTAAAAGTCACTAAATTCCAAGATATTGCGTTCGAGGTATCAACCTAAATTTCAAACCCACCAATAACCTCGAAAATATGACACTTTAAAAGTATAACTAAATGTGTACATTTACTTGGTAGAACTCCGTTGTAATAAGGTAAAATAGTGGAAAAGTATTTTAGTTCTACAAATATGGTTTTGTTATACTTATGCCGTCGTCAGAACTATTATTTTTTTGTAGAATTAAAATACTGTGATATAAATATTGTATAGCCAACCAGAGTCCTCATTTGGACATTCAAGTTTATAGGTGAACTTGAGCTGAAGATGCCGAGAAGCGAAACCCGTGTCGTTAGTGACAAACCGTAAGAAATAAGGAACATTTAACGAATTAATTGAATATTTTATTACTTGCAGATCAATGTGATATACCGGAAATAAATAGTAAAAGAATATTGTTTCAAAATTATTAACCTATCGAATTTATGCATTGAAAGTAAAAGCTTGAATAACAAATGATTTTCTTATGGTAAGGTTTTTGAAAAGGGAATTATTTTAAATTGAAAACATTTATATAATACTAAGTCTAACCTCACATTTTTAAATGGTTAATTACTACTCACAATCGCCGTGATGTGTGTTATCGTTCAGTTATCATGATTGTACAATAAAATCGTAATAAAAATTGCGTCGATTTCCTGATGCATCTCTGCAAGGAAACATCTTCATTTTTTTCTTTATCCATTTTTTTATGCTCGTTCAGTGTTCGTTCATATTGCCCGTCAACTTTCGAATGTTTGACTACCATAAAACATCGAGATGCCGGGACCAAGCACCTTTTTATGAACTCGGAAAAATACCTGTTTATAATTTTAATTGAATATTACGTCAAACGTGAATCTAATCCAGCGTTCTTCGTTACGAAAAAAACCCATCGATATGCGGTAACAAATGTTAATTTAGAATGTGTAGATGCGCAAACAGAAATTTATTTAAATAGTATAATGTAGTTTTTTACAATTCTAGTGAGTTTTAGAGATAATTATAAGTATTAAAATTTCCAATGTGCCTCTCATTTTCTGCTTTGAAATGTTTTGAGACAAACTAGATGTCATGCAAATAAACAAAGAATTAAATAAAAATAACAAACATTCATTGCATATATTTTAAAACAAAATTAGATAAAAATCCGTTTTATATTTGAATCAACCAGAAGTTTGAATTCAAATTACCCAACAGTTAAGCGGAGCTCTCAATACCATGGCAAAGTAGTTTAGTATTTTTAAAATTTTCTTTCTAATTGTAAAATAATTATTATGGATTTTTTTAATCAGAGAAGAATCTGTTATTATAAGTTTTCAAATGTATTTTTTTATTTTCATGATGATTATCTCACTTCATTCTTTTAATTCTTGAGTGTAGAGTGATTTTTATGTTTTTAATGTAAATTTTCTTGGAGTTTTTTCGACAGTCTACTAACTTGATAATAATTTGTGTCTTAGTATCACTGCAGAGATAATCTGCTGACAGATTGTATGTTTTAGATGATAAATTGGATAAAGTATATTAAGCTCACCATCTCCTCGTCTTTCGTGGATGGCTCTCTGTGCGCACAACTCAGGTACTGGGGGTTCCAAGATTCTTCCGTTTGCAAACTGTGCGTGGGCGGCAGCACAGATGCATGCCAGGACTGCGAATCCAACCAGGAATTTCATCCTTGATCTTTACTGCAAAAAAATAAAAAGAATAGCTTAGTTATTGAATTTGTTTTACCATTTTTTAGCAAAACTAACTGGATACTTAAATAATATATGAGCAGCACAACCAAACTCGTGAAACAATTCGAATTGCGGGGCACGCTGTGGGAACTTCTCTCCTAATAACTTATATTGTGTTTTATTTATAATTGAGAACAATTAAATAATATTCAATTTAATTTTGTAGAAATAAATTAATTTTGGCTTCATAATAGAGGTTTATCGACGGAAGTTTTTTTATATGAGAACATTTGCTACTCGTTTACTTGTCTTCTCTATTTCGAAGAGAATAGTCAGTATAGTAAGACAGAACAATGACAGGATTAGTAGTTATTTAATGGCTTTTGCTACGCTGCGTTATTTTAGGATTGCAAGGTTGAGAGGAAAATTTTTAAGACATTACTATCAATCTAAAAAAAAGATGATCGTACTGAGACTCGAACCTGTCAGATCAATAATTTTGCATTCTTCTCATAGACGATTGTTGAATTTCCAGAAAATGATTCGTAAACTTTGGTAACATAGCTAATTTTCGAATATGTACAGGCTCTATCTACAATTCTACTCAATTGAATTTCGTAGCATCCCCTACAAGCCTTGCTACTTGCATTTTATACACCGATGCATGGGCAAGCACGAAACCCTACTGATTATTGATACAAAGCTGCACTGCAATAAAATTAGTGAAATACCAGTATTGAAATAAGTTGATTTCCGGAATTAATATTGATAATATTATTTAAATTATATGCAGAAGTTATCGCATCGTTTTGACATAGTGTATATAATAAATTAGTTGCAAAAGTGTCATGTTATATAACTTTCACCATCATTATGTAATTTTTCATAGGAATATGTTATACAAAGCCAGCTACCGGTGACACTTAAAAATATATATTTTGCATTGTTTCATTGAAAACTTCACTGGCATTTTAAAGTATAATATTAATTATAAATTGCTTAGACAACTTTCAGTTTAGTAAATATTGAGATATTAATTAAAAATTAAATTTATCGCATTAAATTGTAAAATATTTTGGCAGCTCATTATTTTTATATAACTGTTTTTTATTTGTAATTTAAATTTAATACACTATAAACACTACTTGCTGTAAAATTATACCACTTAAATGTCAACTCTTTCAAATAAATAAATTGCTCTTTTATTATTTAATGGTGTACCGGATTTGTTGAAAATGTTAAACAAATAAAACACAGAGAAACCAATTCTTGCACAATACTTAACACTAAATTATTACAACAATGCTTTTTTTCTTATTTTTCGTCATGTTACTGAAAGATGCACTAACGGAGTGGCCTTGCATTTAGAAAATGTAAACACATATGCTAATCTTTTGACCAAATTCACACTAAACTGCATTTGCAATGTTTCATTTGTCATTGAAGTTTATATGTACTACGAAGAACGATTATGCAATGTTTAGATTTGCGACATTGTGATTTTAGCTAAAGATTTTTTAAGTCGTATCTGCCACAAAAATCGGACAACTATATCGTTCGTATTTCGTTTTCAGTTTATATTTTATTTTTTTATATTAACACTGCAAAAGATTGGCAAATTATAAATGTGTAACTTTTCTTCTTTGGCCATGTTCGCTCCCTATGTGGAGCATATGGCCGCCACGCGGCACCTCCATGTTTCCCTGTCTCCCGCCAATAGCTTTGCTTCCTCCCATGACATGCCAGCATCCCTCAGTTCCGCCGTGTACATCCTATGGATAGTACCCGACGGACGTCCAGGACGCCGGAATCTCACCGGTCGAAAGAAGAGGCAGGCAGGATTGAGGCTTTCCGGAGGCATCCGCAGCACGTGACTCATGCAGTTCCAACGTCTCTCCATAACCACAGACGTGACGGGACGCTGTCTTGTACGCTCCCTTATCTCTGAATTCCTCACACAAACTTTTACAGTGAAGAAAAAACGCTCCGACAAACACTACTTAAATACATAAAAAATAGCATTCTTCAGAGCTCACCTACTTCCACGTATAATATGTCAAAATCTGAAACAATATTATTAAAAACTGTTAAAGCTCTCTAGTTCGTATACACATTTGGAGAACAAACGATTAATTTAAAATTAATAATCAGGAACATTTAGTTTTACATTTTCAAGAGTTGTGGAATTCTCATTTTGGCCTCGTATAATCCGAAATAAATGTTGTCGAATGCATCGTTATGTACATTTCAGTGTAAATAAAGTAATTGTTTAAAAAAGTAGTAAAAAATACAGTTATTAAACCACGCAAAATCATTTTCAGAATACAGCAATAAAAAATATAGAATCGGGTTACACTCCCAAGAATGTTAAAAGGCAATAAGAATGACTGTCTACACAGACATACGGTTCTAGAAATAAAAGTGGACTATCTGTCTTTTGCTAAGAATTGCAATTATTGTAAAAAAAAATGATAATAACGGCCCTAAATAACAATGATAAAGCATCAGCTTAAGGTTCTGTTTGCAAAAAATTCATCATGTAAAAACGATACAAAAAATTAAATACACTCAGATGAAATGACTTTGAAAATACTTTATATGAGACACTCGAATAATATTTTAATATATTAGAATAATTCATCGGAAATATACATATTTAATAAAATTATAAAAAAATAGTTAAACAATCAAATGAAAGGTGTTTAACTATTCATTATTCATAAAAGGACTAGCCCAAATTTTATTTCAAAATATTCTTTTGTATTTTAGTTGTTTAATAGATTTCCAATAACGAATTTTGACATCATATATTAATATATTCATACACAAATTTAAAACGGTTATAAAATGAAGTTTAATGAATTACGACAAACGTAAAAATTGTTTGAATATTTATAATGAAATTTTACTTGTCGTTTGTTCGTTGTTATGGCTTGATAAAATACGATAAAAAATAACGACTCTACTAAAAAAAAACCAAGTACCAAATTAAGTTATATTATACAAAATCACATGTGCTGTATAATTTAACATTAAATTGAAAAAGTGCTAATAGTGATATATTTATAATGATTCTTAAATATGACCTCTGGACAGTTTTTTCTTTGTTAAAAAAGAAATGAAAGTCAAGTTATAAAAAGCAAACATCACACTTTGACAGGCTTAGATTTTTTTATTTTAAAATTAAACGTAAATATATTTAATTATCTAAAATACGTTTTACACGTCATTTTTTTGGGTTAGACTTTCACCGGTCAAATAAAAGCTTAGCTTGCTAATTTATTTTTTTAGTAAATCTCTTCATATGTGAAGATATGGCAGTTAATTCTAATGAGCTTCAATCTTACTTTACGTATTGCAAAAATGCTTCTTATTACAATATATTAATATTTTATCAATAATAAATAATAGAAATAGATTTAAAAATAATAAAAAAACTCTTTTGTGCTTATTTAAAAATTATGTACTACAGTAAGTTGTTGTTAACCATTTAAAAGATTGAATGAAGTAAATTTCCTTTTATTCTATCCCCACTCGTTTTCAAAAAGAGAGTTCTAGCAACTGATTAACAAGAAATTTTCATTTGAATAAATATGTTGAGATAAACTCTATAAGCATTTAAGCTTTCAAAAAGATCTTCACATTCAATTGTATAATCTATAAGAAGTGAGGATATATAAAAGTCCCTGTGAAGTGAATTGAGTCGATCGTAATTTAGATGCGTTATAATGTTTTACGTGTTATAAAGTATCGTAAAATTTAAATACATTTAGTAAACACTCACTGCCAATGTGTGTTTTAACACTAAGCAAAGATGTGATTCTATTTAAGAGTCCAATGCTTCTCGGCGCACTTCACTTCACAGTGGCTCATATATTACGTTATTAAATTTGGGATAAAATTACGTAATGTACAATTTATAATTAAAACATTACATTTCTAGTATTTCCGTAACGTTCTGTTGGATAAGTCACATTTCTTATATGTTAATTTAAGTATACGTTTATCTTTGTGTCAACCATAATCTTATATTTTTAAGCAGAAAACACCTGAAATGAATAACAACCATTTAACAATTGACTCGATTTGTCATTTGTCAAGTGTTTTTGCCCACTTTTGATTTTTTTAAAAAAATGATTTTAAAAAGAAATATTGTTAATAGAGTATTCTGTCTACTAAGTTAATTCCGCAAACTACGATCGTAAAAAACAAATCTTCGGTTCAAATGTATGCAATTAAATTTAATATTTTTATAAATATTAGTATATTCCTGATTTAATTTCACATAGAAATGGCACTACAATTTTACTACTGGAAATTCTTTTATTAATTTACGATTAAAATTAGTGTTTTATCGCGTCATAAAATATATTCAAAGTTTATAAAGGATCTTAAAATATAACATGTATATTTTTTAAATAACGTAAATAGCAGTTCTAAATAACATTTAAGCATACTGATAATATGGAAAATAAATTAATTAATAACAGTTTAATTTTCTTGCTTACTAATTGTTCAAATAAACACTAAAAACATTAGTTTACTCTTAACTAAACAACTATAACATTTTATTCAAAATATTATTTGGTGTGTTAATAAGTATGATGTGTTCATGGGGTCCAAGTTGTGGTCAACGTTGTTGGCTTTCATGGCGAATCTTACGGGCTCGATTTACAGTGCGCTCATCACAAGCATAATCAACTGATTCTCGTGATAAGCAAAACGAGTTCTGATCGTATTCAATGAACGTAGAGTTAGGATAAACGAGAAATGCTTTTCCACCAAATATTGATATTAAACATGTTAAAAACTGTTTACTGTAATTTATAATGTATATTTGTCAAATCGTTTTATAAAAACTTTAAATGTATAAAAATTACCAATGAACTTATTATTTTAAAGATTTAAGTTTTTATTTTGTAAAAGTTTTAATGGTGAAATATATATTATTTAAATTCGATTTTATCTTTAATTATTATAATATAGAAACCATTAACAGAAACATGTGATTATTTCCGTTTGGAATGAAGCAACAGTTAACCAGAAAAATATGTTAATTTAGTATTAATCCATTGCTGTGGTTTTTAAACTAGTATTGAAATTAGCTGTTTATATAAAAAAATATAAAAATTTCACTCTAGTCTGAAAAATTATTAAATAATTTCATACCGTAATCATGTGATGTGATGACGATGATGTAATTAAATTCATTTACAACATTTCTAACAAATTGCCAATTACGATAAAACCAATAAAAAAAACAATCATTTTGTTTATACAGTCGATCTTGGTTACTAAGGGGAAGATGAGCCCGATTTGATTTGATCGTTATAAGCATTACTCGTAATATCAAAGAATATATATTTGTAAATGTTTAAAAACATAGCCATCACATTAAGACATGAATTATTAGCACATAACACAAAAATACACGATTAGAATTTATTTACACACATATTCCATTTTTCTGTCAATCTTCATATTTCTTATAAAATTTAAAATTGATGCTAGTGTCATTTTTTTCACTCTCATTGTTCTTAAATTTCCCCTCAAAGCACCCAACCAAAGCCCCTTATAATGAACTTAAGACTGCTATGACTCAACCCATTAAAAGACGTAGTAGATTGGGTGGTCTCAGCATACTATGCAAAAAAAATCGACTGACTTGTCCAATATATCATGAACTCTGGAGATCGTGAAAATTTAAAGTTAAAAGTGAAAAAAAGTGGAGAAAACCATCATCTAAAATGTCAACGAATGTTTCCTCATTACATCCGAGATCTCGCTATTTCTGTGATCGTAACAACCGAGTTCAACTATAAATCGATTTTAAAGTTTTCAAAGGATTCGACGATAAGTTTGTGAAAGATATTTTGAGGCGAAAATTTAAATCGATAAGTTTTTATTTCACAGCTTAGTTTGTCTGTAAACGCTTCTTAAATACGCGAAACAGGTGTCACGATTTGTTACACAACATGTGGAATAATGATATTATTTATTTTTTATTTAAAACACTTTTAAGTTTTTCACTGTCAATAGAAAGACATCTTTTTAAACTATTCTTTGTTCTTCTTCTGTAATATGTATTAATATCAGAACCGTTTTTTGATCATTGTGAGCATTATCAACCGAAAAAGTTATGTTTTAAATTATTATTGTAAAATAATGGGTATATGATTTTACAGGGATGTGAAAACTATTTTTAATATTATTATAAACTGTTATTTAGTATATATAGGATTTGATACTTTGAGATATAAACATGTATTGAAAAGATGCAAAGAGATTGAATACAGTTAAAAATATATGTTCAATACTCTGATACAAAAAGAACCACAATAGTTGCATATGAATTTAAGCCACTTTGAAAGTTTTGAATACATTTTTACTTACGATAAATAAATACGTAAAATTTTCTGTTAAAGTAAATTGTTTTTTTGAGTAAATAAAAAGGGACTAATTTTAAAACTGGTTTCGTGTCTTACTTGGCTTAAACAAACATCAATAAATCAACGCTAGCACTCCTTAAATTAAAAGTAAGTTTACATATTGTATATTTGGTAAGTTTGACTAAAGTTCTTAAAAATAGTACCAGAGAACTTCATTCGGAAATTAACATATTACATAAATACAATAAATTAATCTACGAAAGAATATATTGTAATTGACACTAAATTATTTTTTAGTATCTTAAGTTTTCTATAAAAACGTAAACCACACTATAAACAAAACCATATAATTAAATTAATAAAAAAATCTAATTCAATGATTATTATAAAAGATAAAATAGTAAAAAAATCTGTTATACATTAAGTAATAAGGAAAATAAAAAAATATATGATTTATTTTTCTTATTCAAACATAAAATACTATTTTTGTCTCAATAGACGTGAATTTTCTGATGTGTAATTAATTTAAATGAATGATTAACTATTCATATATTATTTTTAACAACAATAAATAAAAACAATATGCTTACATAATTGTTATAAAACAGATTACGTGGTGAACTAAAATAAATTAAAAGTTGACTATTTTATATATATGAAACTTTTTAATTGTAGAAACAAAACAAATAAAATGATTTGTCCGATTAAATACAGTATATCTAAAAGTGAGCTTTAAATTTTGCGTAAGAAAGTTGTAAAAAAGTTTAATGTGTTAGTGTTTCATTTTATCATTATAAAAAGTATTTAAAGTAAACATTTTTTAGATTTTCTTTTATATTAAATTACATTCGATGTTTTATTCGAGGTTTGTTCGTGGCCGAATTGTATTTGAATATTTTGAGTATTGAAGTTGAAAATGTAACTTATGGGAAATTTCTGTGATATATATAAATATACTCGAAATGTTTTGAAGCTTACCTTTTGTATATGGTAGAAAACTAAGTGAACAATAAACACTGTCGATGCACACACACAAATGTTGCGGGCACTAGAAATATACTGATGGGTGTTTGGGGCGTAACTTGTTTTTATAGCGCGTTTTGCGCCCCACTGCTTCATCGAGGGAAATTTATAGCGCCTCAAGGTATACTGAGCGATGTCTTTTGATGGCGAAAATCATATCACTTTGATCACTACGGAACTTATCAGTGATTTTTTAATGACTATATGATCACTTTTGAAATGTCACTTGTTTAACGCCATGCACTGAAAAATTCAACGGTCATAGGCGCACTTCCATGTCCAGATAGGTTGTTAATCAACCGAATTCTTAATATAAAAATAACATTAAAAACAACCCATTTTTATGTGTTCTCAAACATCGACTTCAAGGCGTTAGTTGCGCGATAATTATCTCAACGTCACCATTCATTGTTCCCTCAAAACGGGACATCGACTTATTTTTAGTTAATAGTGAATAGACACTATTCAATAAAATGAATATTTCTTCATTTGTTGTTTTTATCTATCAATGAAAATAATGAAATATTCCTAGTGGTCTATTCTGACACTTTTTTTGCGGTTTAGTGTAGTTAAAATAAAGGGAATACTCAAATACTTCTGAATCTTGGTTAAAATGTAGTTAGCTGATTTTTTCATTTATCGCGATTTTTAATTGTTAATTAAGTTTCTGTCCTTCAGAAAACAGGCCATTTTAATCTCTGCTTGTCAACAACAGGATAGACTACCTAAAAAGGGAGGTATTTTCACATTTTATATAATGTAACGTGTCATATAGAAAGGTTTCACCGCTTGGCGTAAAACAACGAAGTACCGTGTCCCTTTTCAATTCTTAATGGAAAGGCAGTGTATAATATTAAATTATAAAATCCTTTTTTTTTTACTAATTTTACATTTAAAATAAACATCAGGACCGTTTTCGCTTATCGTGAGCTTTATCAAATGATCAATAAATAAATAGATTCTGAATCGTTCATATTTAACTGAATACCACTAAAAACAAAGTGTTACAAGCAATTGGTAAATGAAGTATGGGAAGAGTTAATAAATAATGCTACAATATAGTTTTAAATTATTTTTTTTCTATCTTCTTTTCCTGACACTATATTTAGCAGAAGTGAACCTTAATTTAAACTTATGACTAATTCATAGTCTAGCCAAAATTAATGATTTTTCAATTTTATAAATGAAATTTCAAATTTAAGATAATTCAAATGTGAAATTGTGCTTTGTATTATGTATATAATAATTAAAGTCTTCATTGTATGTATGGAATTATCAATCGAAAAATATGCCGAATTTTATAATTTTTTGGAAGGACATTTATTTACACATACGAATTGTACAACATTCTTATTAGTAATTGATCGTATTTGTTATTCATTTCACCATACTAAATTCCAAGTATAATTCCAATCTCGTGTCGTAAAAAGCGTTATTTTATCGCTCACCTTTCGAGTATCACAATTTAATCGATTTTTTTAATGGCAACAACCTTCCATCCCTATCACGATCTATCGATGTTAATGCACTGGTGAATGAAGGCTTTAAACGACGTTTTTTTAGTGCATATTGATGTTCAAACGTAACCTTGGTTACAATTTGTTTTGCAGGGAGGTGGTTGATAAAATGAAAACAAATATAAGGTTATATAAATCATTTTTTTACCTCTTTACAACTTTACGAAGTATGCACATCTTAAAAATCAATATTTGAGTGATAAAGATATATGTAGGTCACCCTGAACAGACAATTTATTTTTCAATTAATTTCTAAAGTTGTTTTAAATGGGTCCATGCGTCTTAAAGTAACTATTGCTGTCTTTCTAATCCAATATTTTTGTTGTTCCGTAATATGAGAAGTAAGGTTGAGTTATTTACTCAAAGCCAGTCTTTTGTTTAAACACTCTCTTAACGACATGTGTGATCCAAACCTATCTTTTGATTCAACTGACGACGTTCATTTGTTATAACTTCATTATAATTTGATCAAAATATCAAAGTGTTAATTCTAGTCCATAAGAATTATTTATTATATTTAATAATTATTTCTTCAGTACGATGTCGTCAGAACTTTGTGACAGGTATCAAAAAGAAAATAAATAGTATGTCTTACTGCAAAAAAACTTGTTTAGTTTATATTTTAAACATTTTTGTTAACAATACAGAGCGTGTATTTTATTTGAATGTCTCAAACGGAGCTTTTTAAACAAAAACAAAATGTTAATCAGTCTCTCTTTGAAGGAAAAGAAGGATCCGGTAGTATTTAAATAATAGTTTTCTGTCAGGTCTGTTTCTAGGATTGTATAGAATATGGGTGGGAATTGTGGGCAGAGAATGAAAAAGTAAAAACACAACATCTTTATATTTGGATACAAAGCTGTAAACTTATTGATTAGAAGAAACAAACTCACGATGACCAGAGTATGGTATAAACTTAAAAGTCAGTCAGTTTCAGGACCCACATAACTATTTTTCTAGCATTACTTGAAGGGTCGATTTCAACTAGCTTAATAAAATTCAGAGCTTTTGTTTATTGATCTTCTAAATGAAACATCTGCTGGGATGAATGTATTAATAAAAACTTTATGCTCATGTAAAATCAGTACAAAACTGCAATTTCTGACTGACATATTATCTACGACAGCTTCAGTATACACAGAAGAACATTTTTAGCCAATTATATTGATTAGTTTATTATAATCTGCATAATGTCACATATTGTAAGTGTATTAGGTAACAATCGTTCATCAACCGATAATCGCTTTGAGATTAAACGACCATTTGCTAACGTATTGGCGGCCCACGGCTGTCTTGAATGTATGATAAAATTGAATAGAGAAAATAACGATTTGACTTACACTATTCTTATACCTTCACCCTCTCAGTTCCTTTACAGTTATCAAAAAAAAAACCTTCTGTCGACCATGTTTAAGATATCGGAGGGCCCATATGGCAATTGATTTTTATCGATTATATAAAGTATTCGTTCACAGTTTGTATTATATCGACTGTGGAAAAGAAAAAGGACATAGCCCACAGTCTTTTCCAAACAGGTTTTTTTTTAAATAATCACAATGTATCAATCTTGATGCACGTTCTAAAAGGATGCAACCTGCAAATGCCGAATCAGTATCTAAATTTAGCTTTTAAGTATGAAAAAGATGACCTTGTAAAAAAATAAAACCAAGAAAAAAGACTGAAATAAAGGTTTTTTCTAGACAACTTTTTTAATTAATATTAGATTATGTCAATTAAACACCAGTTTAAAAGTCTCCGTGCACTTCAAGGTTGTGTATAATTCATAAACTGCATATGGCCCAAAATCATCAAAACACGTTTTTTTCGCCTCCTGTAAAATTTGATATTTGTAGGTTACGTCCTTTTTCCTTTCCACAGTCGATACTGATGCTTCAGCCCCAATTTATATTCTACAAAATGATCGCTATTTTATCGCTAAGCAACACATATCGACTGTGGAAAGGAAAAAGAACGTAACCCACACATATCAAACTTTAAAGGAGGCGCAAAAAACGTGTTTTGATAATTTTGGGCCATATTCAAATTATGAATTACACACAACCTTGAAGTGGACGGAGACTTCTAAGCTGGTGTTTAATTGACATAATCTAATATTAATTAAAGAAATTGTCTAGGAAAAACCTTTATTTCAGTATTTTTTCATGGTTTTATTTTTTTACAAGGTCATCTTTTTGTAACTTAAATGCTAAATTTAGATACTAATTCGGCATTTACATCCTTTCGATAGAACGTGTATCAAGTTTGATACATTGTGATTGTCAAAAAAAACTTGTTTTGAAAAAACTGTGGGTTACTTCCTTTTTCCTTTCCACAATCGATATGTTATGTTATAATAGTTGAGAAATATTAATTATTGTGCACCTATCATTTTGAAATATATCCGATGACAGTAGAAATCGATTAAATTTCTCAAATTCCAGTCGCTATTTGGAAACTTGCGTAATCTTTATGTCTCGTACCTAAACCTTGTCAGGTATGCACTTCACTTGAAATTTACCGTCGTGACACAGTTTACACGTGACATACATTTGGCGTTATTGGAATAATAATAGATTTAAATGTGTTATTCGAGGGATTGACCGTCTAAAAGCTCATACTATACGACAACCGCCGAATCAAAATTCCAAACGAATGCAAGCAAAAACTCGGATGAGGTTAAAAAAAATCAAAAACTTTATTTTAAATTGAATAGTCATTATATTATCAATAGATATGTGTGTATCTACTTATTTGAAAGCTTAAAGGTGTCGTGTCAAAATTTAAGTGTTAAACTACAAATAGGCAACTTAGTATGTAGGTATTAAGCAATTAAAGAATAAATTTATTATTTTTATAAAAAAAAGTGAAATGCATAAATAATTCAGTTGAAAATAAAACACTTTTTGATATTATTGGAAGATTTCCCGCATTATTCGTTGTTTTATTACGGCCCCTTGGAAAACGTAGAGTCGGATAGAAAAACAGTAAATAATTTCATTATTTTACAAGTTAGTATTAAAAAATACAATTAATATAACAGTATTACAAGAGCTTAGGTTAGGTCAAATGACCAATACATTTTTATCAATTATATCGACTGTGGAAAGGAAAAAGGACGTAACCCACACGAAGGTTTTGTTTGGTTGATTTTCATTTTCAACGATTTTACCCGAACAAAATACATGTTGCACATAATTGCATAGGATTAATAAAAAATTCACTCTTTCCACAGAACACTGAAGATTTTTTTGAGATTAAGCGACCTTCTTATTAACGTATTGGCAGCCCAACCCTGACTAAATATAACATAATATTTGAATTACTTTATTATATCGACTGTGGAAATTAAAAAGGACGTAACTCACACATATCAAATTTTACAGGGAGCGCTAAAAACGTGTTTTGATGATTTTGTGATATATGCAAATTATGAATTACACACAACCTTAAAGTGCACGGAGACTTCTAAACTGGTGTTTAATTGACATAATCTAATATTAATTATAGAAGTTGTCTAAAAAAAACCTTTATTTCAGTATTTTTTCTTGGTTTTATTTTTTTACAAGGTCATCTTTTTGATAGTTAAAAGCTAAATTTAGATACTAATTCGGCATTTCCAGCTTGCATCCTTTTGAAAGAACGTGTATCAAGTTGGATACATTGTGATTATCGAAAAAAAACCTGTTTTGAAAGAACTGTTGGTTACGTCCTTTTTCCTTTCCACTGTCGATGTGGATCCATCATTTGGAGCTCATATGAAAATTCATACAAGCTGCAATTTGAAGATACTAATTAGTAAAATACAATTGGCGTTAGCTGTAATGCCATGTCCTGTACTTTTGCTTTTTGAAATTTCTTTTCATCATTTAACAAGGGGCTCGCAAGGCATTTTAGCGAGGGGCTCGCCAGATCTCACCAAATTCAACAACGGGCTCCATAAAAAACTTCAAATTGATAAATTCTAACACGGCAAGATCTGAGAAATTTTCTTTCATCATTTTACAAGGGGCTTGCTAGCCATAATAACAAGGGTGTCGTCAGCTCTCACCAAATTCAACAACGGGCTTCTTAAAATAAATCATATTGATACATTCTACAACGACAAGATCATAGAAATTGTCTTTCATCATTCAACAAGAGGCTTGCTAGCCGTAATAACAAGGGGCTCGAAAGCTCGCATCAAATTACACAAAGGGCTCCATAAAAAAGACTTCATATATTGCCGCCTGTGTGGTCGAGTGGTCAACGTCGTTGGCTTCGGCTACGGAGGGCCCGGGTTC
Source organism: Himalopsyche tibetana (assembly GCA_030503985.1). Taxonomy (NCBI): domain Eukaryota; kingdom Metazoa; phylum Arthropoda; class Insecta; order Trichoptera; family Rhyacophilidae; genus Himalopsyche; species Himalopsyche tibetana. Next base: position 7,697,243 of record JAPJYX010000034.1, on the reverse strand, counting down.
AAATCCCGGTACGGACAGTTTTTATAAATTGATTTTTCAATCGATTTATGAATTTCTGTTGAAAGGCATGGGTGTATGTGATGTCTTGAATTCCCCCCTCTCACCCATCCTATCCTACGAACGGGGCGTATCGAGAGCGATTAGCTTACCACTAATCCTGTCCTAGCCCCTATCCTTCTATCCTTACTCTCTTTGGAAAAAGAGAGGTTGAGCAACTGAGTAACAAGCAGTTCTCGTAGAAACACTTATGTTGAGATAAACTCCATTAGGAGTCCATATGCTCCACATTGGGAGCGGACATGGTTAAAAAAATAAATAAAATTGATACATTCTACAACGTCATAATCTGAGAATTTTTCTTTCATCATTTAAAAAGAGGCTCGCTAGCCATAATAACAAGAGGCTCGCCAGTTTTCTTTAAATTCAACAACAGGCTCCATAAAAAAAACTTCAATTTGATTAATTCTACAACGACAAGATCTGAGAATTTTTCTTTCATCACTTAATAAAGGGCTCTCTAGCCATATTAACAAAGGGCTCGCTCGAGAGATTCCTCTATTAGGAAGCCATATCCTTCAAATTGATAACGGACATGAAATAGAAAAGAAAAAAAGCGTGGGAAGCATTGATTCCGGCATCATTTGTCTAAAGTAGCACTATCAGTAAGTAGAAATGGAACTATTTAAGTACAATTACTGTACGTATTTTGTTGGATCAAATTGATTCTGATTGATCTGATTTTAGTCCCAGTTTCTTTAAATTCTGTTACAATTCATAACATTGTGTGTTAAATAATAGATTATTAGATATCCAGAACAGGCTGCGATTAAAAAATCACGTTGTTTATAGTAATTTTAAAAACAGTTACCCAAAATAATATGGAAGAAAACAAATATCAATCAGCCGTTTGCACATTCACAAAATTAACAAAAGAACACTCATTTTGTCGTGAATAAGTAAATTAAAACAAGTGAAAACATATTTTTTAATGACGTACATAAAATCACTAATCATCAATATGTTACATTGCGAATATATTATATAATACGAAACTAATTATTAATTAATTCATTATGTGTAATTAGTGTTTACGTATTAATCATAATTTACTGTTTTTGTTTATCACATTGAATTTGTTTACAGGGCTTGAAATGTAAAATTCCATGATGCGGAAATCTTGTGTTGAATCTGTGTGGCTGAAAGATTGTTATTTCCGATGGAAAGTTTGTGGAAGTTCATTTTAAACTGGTGAGCCGAAAATTATTTTGACTACTTTTAAACGATTTTTTCATAACTTTCAGATACTAAACGTCATTCTATATAAAATATTGAATGACATCAGCTTATTCAAATTCGGCGATCTGACTCTGATCAGCCTAGAACAGTTTATGTTAAGATAAATCTTAACGGCTGTCTAGGACGCCAGAATTTCACCAGTCAAGAAAAAAGACATACATGATTGAGGCATATGCAGCATCTAACACAGCTAGTCTCATCGTCTTTATCTAACCCTTCCTTATACAGTATCTAGTTGATAAAATTATTATAGCATCCTTGAAATATTGCAGATTTATTCACTGTGTAAAACTAAATAATTTACAATTTGTGCACTTTTATATTGGTACATTTTTAGCACTGTATACTTACCATTATGACTTAATTACATTTCTTGGAAACATACAAACCAAGAATGTATTTGATATAAAGGTGTAAACATATACGATAATGATGGAAACAATATTTCAACTGGAACGAATTTAAATTATTTGAAGGTAGAAAGCTTACTAGATCATTTTTAATTGCCATTTATGTCAGACGTGATAATATAAATTACGTATTTGACGTATCTTTGGGACTCTGGTATAGCTGTGGTGGAACCAAGAAGAATGGACTGAAACGTGATAGGCTCTGGTTCAAATCATAAATAATCCCGCGTGTCCAGCTTATTTTTAATCGTATTTTCTTAACAGGCTTTCTTAAAACACTATAACTGTTATTTAGAAGTATGAAATCAAACAAAAGTTGTTAAGATTGTTTTTTACTATAATCATTTTTTTTAATGATATTATTATTAGTATTTCCTGCCATGGAGAGCCATATTACATGTTTTCACAAGTACCGAGTCGTGTTTTTGTTGCTTGGCACAGACCATGCAGATCCTACAAGGCTTATAAATTATCTGTTGCTGGTATCAAAATATTTTTAGCAACACCTCTTGACATATTGTTTTGTGAATTATGCAGAGTTCTAATTCGAAGTAGAATTCTCATTGTTTTCACTTAAAAAAAACAATATCAAGAATGTTGAAATATAATACATGTGGAAAAATTGCTTAAATGTGAGAATTTTTAACGATATTACTTTATAACTTTGAATCACTGTTATGATACTGTACTGTACTGTTAACATAAGGCAGAAGTTATTATTTAAAGACCCACCTATACATTGTCTTAGTTTAAATTATCAATAAGCAAAAAGCTATAATTATAGCAAGAACTATTTATAATTAAAACAATAAACAAACTAAATTTTTTACAGTAATGATTGTCGAATTAATTTTAAATAAAAAAAATCCATCAACTGTTTGTTTGTCAATTTAAACAAAAAGCAATAAAGACGACTCTCCGTCTATTATCATAATAAATTTGCTACTAACTGAGTCTAATTATGCGTTTGAATATTTTATCTTATTTATTTATTAAATATATTAAAACAAGCTTATTGATTGAATTATTGTAACTCCATTTCTTTATAAAACCATGCCCAAGGAATTATGCTAAACAGTTAATACCTGCTTCGGTATCTAAAATTCGTAATAACTATAAAAAGTTATCACAATTATACTTCTTACTTAGTTATTAAATTATAAGTCTACGTTTTTTATTATATTTATAAAAATATGTATTTTTTATCTTAAATAATATCTTTCTAGAAATAATTGAAAGTTAACAAGTTACAAGCTATTTTGTTAAGTAAAAATCATTGTTTCCTCTTTTGTATTACAATTCTGATGGAATGTATGAATTTTTAATGTCTAATAAGCAAATTAAAAGAGACAGGAGCAATGTTTTTTTTCTTTAGTTTGTACATTAGATGCTATGTTCTTCTGCGTACTTCTGACGGTTTGCTGACAGTTTGCAAACTGTTTTCGAATTAGAATCTAAAAGCTTTCAATTCGATTCTAGTTCAAAATCCGTTTGCAAACCGTCAGCAAACCGTCAGAAGTACGCAGAAGAACAGAGCTAAAAGCTCTGTAATTTCAATGTCGACCGTATGATAAATCTTAGTTGAATTGGGAATAAATCAGCAAATCTTATTCAACAACATTCACCTTTTGAACGTACATTATTCATTCAATGTTGATAAACCTGCACCGAAATGTAATTGAGATGCACATCGAATGACCTTCATAGAGCTGCTTTCTTGCGCGAGGGGTGCCACTTTCTTAATTATCATTATCAAGGTTAGAATAACAAACTCAAAGACATTGAACACAACCTGTTAATATACCAAGTATGTTATGAAACGAAATCCGTAGGCTAATTTTGAAATTCATCTGTCAAAACATCACTAGATATTTTGATGCATTGTACGTAAAGTATTTAGATTTGTTAACTGTATATCGTTTGTAGATTTCGAATCAGAATTTAGAAATTTGTAGTTCCTAAGCCAACTGGACAACACTTTTAGACGTGTGTTCTAATTGGTTGTAGGTTTACGGGTTCTTATCCCGGAATTGACATTTTTTTATTAATCTATTGTTTGACATCTGTGACTACACTTTTTGCTAATATTAATTAATAGTAAAAACGCTTATTTACTATAACAAGTGCTTTTTTTATAATCCATGTCCGTTCTCAGTGTAAAGCATTTGCCTTTTTAGTGGATGTATCTAAAAAAAATAATTAACGATAACTGTTTGTTAGTCTAAATGATAAGATTCGTCACAGGAGCTATGTCTTTCTTTGAACACCGATCAACGTATTGTAAAGTGTAGAAAAGTGTCAAATGTGCTTTTTGTAAACTGTTGGGCATGGAAACCGCGTGACACAAAAAAACGCGTTAAATTGCCGGCACTGGTTTTGGTCACATAGTAAGTCTATGTACATGGTATTGTTTTGTATTATGAAATTAATTTATAAGTGTTACGATACCTGATAAAATTCAAAACGGACCTAAGATACAGACAAACAGTTAATGATTTACAATGAAACAATAAAAATAAAATCAAAATGAAAATATTTTTTTGCGAATATTGATTTAAAACATTAAAAAAAATCAGGAGAAAGGTGCCGGAACGCCGTTTCACTGTGTTACATGGGAAAAAAAACACTGATTATAAAAAATTTAGTAGTTTGATATTTTTCGCTGCATGTATCAATTAATTTTACAGATTCTTGGTTTCAGTTACAACGTTACTGGAAAAACTCCACCGTTGGCCCCTGGAGCACTGCGAGGTTCCTATGGGGTAGATTTGGATTGAAAATTTCTTCTTATTTCATTCATTTGCTAAATACCACTAATATCTAGCTGATATTGATTGTAATCTACAATGCTACCTCTAGCGATGGAAAAACGCGACTTCGTTTGACACAGGACCTTCTAGTTAGTGCTGGAGGTCAGCAACTGGCGTAGAAGGACGAAAGATCGAGTGGAGTGGAGGAGATTAAGGCGTCCAAGTTCCACCTTAGACTGTAGCGCCAAGAAGAAGAAGAACTTTAAAAAGCAAATGTTTATTTGAAACCCTATGTTCAAATTTGATAATGTATTGTGTATTTTATTTTACGTTTATATTACTTAAGTATGGTTTTAAAAAATATTAAGCAAGGGCACTTGTATGTAATTAAGTGATTTAAGAACAATTCCAAAAGATTGACATAACATTGTTCGACTATCAAGTAGCCAAAAATAACTTTATCAACAACAAAAAACCTTTACTGTAGATAAAATTGTCTAGCTTTGCCCTCCGTCAGGCTGGCGGTTCCTGGTCTAGGGAACGGTTATTTATTCGTCCTTCTATAAGGAACACATAAGTGGTAATCAGAGACACGCCGTTAAGGAACATGTTGATGGGTTTGTATATTTGGGTTTACCGATGATATTCCAAATCAACGGTATCATGTAATGGGTTTCAAAAACGCATGATTCAAGTACCCACATTTTTTTATGAGCTTAAAAAACACTTGAAGTGTTCTCGTTTGTCACGTATGTATAACAGAAATTTGCGTATTAGAACTTTAATAAAGCTTGCAACGATAAACGGATCAAAAAAGTGAACCGTATGCTTTGTTGAGTTTAAGGTGTTGAAAGAAATATATGAGAAAAACAAGACGGCATAGCTAATTACTTAGAAAAGTACGTGAGCTTAAAGGTGTCTGTCAAAATTTAAGTGTTAAACTACGTTTAAGTGGAAAACGTAGAATCGGGTAGAAAAACAGTAAATAATTCCATTCTTCTACAAGTTAGTAATAAAAAATACAATTAATATAACAGTATAGCAAGAGATTAGCTTAGGTTAGGTCAAATGACCAATACATTTTTATCAATTATATCGACTGTGGAAAGGAAAAGGGACGTAACCGACAGTTTTTTCAAAACAAGTTTTTTTTGACAATCACAATGTATCAAACTTGATACACGTTCTATCAAAAGGATGAAAATGCCGAATTAGTATCTAAATTTATCATTTAAGTTATAAAAATAAAACCAAGAAAAAAACTGAAATAAAGGTTTTTCCTAGACAATTTCTTTAATTTATATTAGAATATGTCAATTAAACACCAGCTTAGAAGTCTCCGTGCACTTTAAGGTTGTGTGTAATTCATAATTTGCATATGGCCCAAACTTATCAAAACACGTTTTTCGCGCCTCCTTTAAAATTTGATTTAATTTAAAAGAGTGGGTTACGTTCTTTTTTCTTTCCACAGTCGATATGTATTGCTTAGCGATAAAATAGCGATCATTTTGTAGAATATAAATTGGGGCTGAAGTATCAGTAGACCTAAAGGGGCTTCCTCGAAAAATTATGTGAATATGACAATAAATTGTTTCGTAAAAAAATGGCGAAGAAAAAAGTAATATATAGACGTGAAATTTGAATTTAATTTAAATCTCAAATGCAATTTAATATTCCAATTAGGCTAGGTTGTGGATCACGTAATCGTTATAAAATTTAGATTTTTTTTAAATTGATGTTGAATTTAATTTGAATACAATTTTGAGGTCATTGACATCTCTATTATAGTGGCATTTATTATATGTGACGTGATGAAAATGATGTTGAAATTTTAATTCGACTATTATGTAACGAAAATCGAAAGAAATGCTTTCTGGACAACATGTGTTTGTTTTTTGAACGCCTAATATACTATTTCAAAGACAGTTGCTTTACAAAAACTTATTATTGGTCATCAATACTAATCTAGATCAGTGGTTCTCATGTGCGGCCACCAGAGGATTTTGCTGCGGACACCAACAGTTTCATAGTAAATCAAATAAAACATGTATTTTTACAAATTCATTTGTAAAATTATTATGTTTTTAAATTGATTGAATGCACCTGACTTATCGAGCATTTAGTTGAGTTATTTACTCCAAATGACTCACAGAGGTATCATATTTATGTATATTCTGTGAAAGATCATTCAGTGTAATGCACTTTATAAAAAATAAATATCGAAACCAGCTGACAGATGCAAACTAAGAAGCGACGATGCGGCTTGCATTGGAAGAGAGAACTGTTGAACAATTTCCATTCGAATTGCTTTTAAATAAATAAATACCAATATCTTTAAATAATAAATTTTATTGAATATAAATTAATCCTTTTTTTTAAGTAAATGCAACTCCTATTGTTATCACATTTGGTGCGGCCACGAGACATTTCCATAGGACCACCGATGCTTATAATGCGGCCACAATGAAATCTAACGTGAGAACCACTGATCTTGATGCAGTGGCGGAGGTTCCTATAAGCAAATGAAGCGCGAGCTTGGGGCCTCCGAATTTCAGGAGCCTCAAAATTAAATTATATAACATAACCCATACACTTTTGGTTGAGATTTTTATAAACTTTTTCTTAACTTGCTTTGCTAGTCACCCCAAGTAAAGTCTCCTGTTGGGGATTTTTGAAATGTCACAATTTTCGCCATTTTAATTAGAATTTTCTGACGTTTTAATGTTATCCGTAAAACGGGGCCCCAACTTTTATTGCGGCTGGGGCCTCCCATGTTCTTAATCCGCCACTGTACTAGATCAGGCGTGGGGAACCTGCGGCCTTTTGGCTACTCTGGTGTGGCCTTCTGGCCAATTCTGTAATTATGTAAATTTATGTAAATTCGTAAATTCCTGACATATTCTGACCGTAAAGTCTTGTTTCCGGCCAAAGATTCCCTAGTCAATGTTAACGGCGGCCTTGTGTCGAATCAGAAAAATGAATGCGAAATTTAGAGAAGAAAAGGTTCCCCACCCGAGGCATATATTTTTGCTGTGAAAAGATATCGCAGTTGTACTGAAATATACATCTTCGAGAATAAAGATTGTTGAAAAAAATTATAATGCATAATAGTGCAACCGTAGCACGTGACCCGGCCAGTTCCAACGTCTCTCCATAACCACTGACGTGATGGGGCGCTGTCTTTAACGTTCCCTTATCTCTGAATTCCTCACGAAATCAAACCACCTTACCTCCGTTAGCATCTGTTCTTGGAACTCAGTATACGATAGTGTCAGCGTCAGGTGCTATGATTTGCTGCCATGAAGCATTTGCGTGCTACCCGGAAGGAGCTCGCGCAAGCCCCTCCGAGCCCCGTCCAGCTCACCTGTGAGTATATCATATACTATATAATAATATACACCCATAACTTCAACAGTAAGCATTGAACCCATGGCTTTTCTGTGAAACAGTCACTGTGCGCATTTTGAAGAGAATATAGAAAAGGAGAATACGGCAAGATGAGGACAAGCTTAAATAAACAAGAATACATTGTAAAGGTTTTATTATTATTATAACCATGACCACTTCCAAAGTAGAGCATGTCAACTTTTGATATATAATTAACTCAAAAGAAGTGTTCTACTAAAACTCTTTTACGTTAATTATCCCTCTGTCGGTGCGTTTGAGAATATAAGGATAAAGCTAGGACAAGACTTTTGAATAGCTAATTGCACTCGCTCATTTTTAGGAGTTGAATGAGTGGGAGGGAATTTCAAGCGTCAAAAACATCCATTTCTTTAAACAGATATCCTTTAATCGATGAGGAATTATACTGTCCGAACTGGGATTGGGCTTCGAAGCCAACGATGTTGACCACTCGGCTACAAGTCTCACTAATAGAAGTATAGTTATGTTGATCATATTAAATTAAATCATTTGTCTTTATTTATTTAATTTTACTATTTGAAACTAACATTTAAATTCTCTAGCCCAGAGGCTTTATTTTAGAAAGCGACTCTGCTGAAATTTGGCAACTTGAAGCCGTGTGAAAAGTAAGGGTTTCATTTCTTTCTTTTGAAAGCTGTTAGTAGCTTAATATCACACAGAAGGCGAACTAAACAAGATAAAGATCGTACCTTTTTTTAAATCAATGCCAGCTTCCAATGTTAAGCAAATTGCTTCATAATGAAGGCATAATAAAGAAATGGGCTTTGAGTTTTTAATATCTTTAAAGCTTCGAGTAGACATAGTGATTGACTCACTTGTTTCCTAATTCCGTTTTGATATCCTTTACATCTCTCAAAGGAGAAGCGACTAGAATAAACCCATTTCCTGTAAAGTTCAGTTTATTGAAAGGCTCTACTATGAGCAGTGGTGGATTACCTCATAAGCGCAAGAGGCACGCACATGGGGCCTCCAAATCTTGGGGGCCTCAAATATAACAAATATTATACAAACTCTATATTTTAATTTCAGTTTTAAATATTTATTATTATTCTGCAAAGAGGTTTGCGGTACTTTTATGTTATTCAAAAAGCAGCGCCTCCAAAGTGCTTAATCCGCCACTGATTTTGAGACTGAACGATTCAGTTATAAAGGGAGTTGACGCCATGAGAACTGTCACGGACGCCAACGACGTTGACCACTGCACCACGGACCAGACAAGGTGTATACTTATATACCATCAAGATATGTCCTTAATGGGGAGTTTTTATGAAGCCTTAAGTACCTGGACGCGCTAGCATCAAAGTTCTGCGAGTCTCCTTCATCCCTATTGTTTTGAAAAATTGTATTCCCTCACCATAGTTGCATACAGAAGGGCGCTATCACTACAGAGATAAGAAATCCTTAGTGAAGCCAGCTCACGTGGATTCCATATGCATTAATTTGCAAAGTTACATTCCATATGCTTGCCCTCATACCATATCCGTACATGTACACATACAGTACGCAAATAAGTCAACCAAAGAGAATCACCTTCATGATGCTAACTAAGTTCTTTCTTAAATAGTTTATTAATTTTAGACGAAACATAAGATCTATAGTGGTCGTCGAGCAGAACTGCTCTCAGTCTAAAACGATTTTCATGCATTATCTCGTCATAGTTGTAAAGACTAGAGATCGTTGGGTTATAATGTTTTCCTACTTCACTGTGAAACTTTTGAGATATTTCACGAACCAACTCGCGGATAGTAGATATTTTCAAGTCTCTGTGAATAACATATTATTTAAGTTATGCTTCATAGCTTGAAAGCGAACATGGTTTAATAATATTGTATGGCCCCGGAGCATTATCCCTTGCTCAAAATTTTTAGCTGGTATGATTTTCACGAGCAGATTAAATGTTTGCAGAAGACAAACAAAATCAGTTTTTAAAATATTTTAAGAATAGAATACCAAAGAAAACTGCAAAGTTTAATAACTGTTTTTTTTATATATTATATGGCTCTTGGACGTTATCTGTATTTTCACTCACAACAAAAGATCTTTCGAGTGAGTTTTCGGTGTGCATTTTATGAACAGACTCATCATCGCAAATAAATGTCACGCATTTCCGAGCCGATCCCACATAAACCACAGCGGGCTTTTAATTGTATGATTCAATACTATCTGCGTATTTTTTTAATATTATTTCCTCGCTTTCACTTTCGCGCAGAAATTAAACTCTCTTGTTATTGGACACGAAATTCATTCCGTTAAATGCTCGGACGTAAAAGCTGGTAGCTCCTTCCCAAATAACCGGTTCCCGAATATTTTTCCCATGCGCGATCGACAAGGATGAATCCAGGGATGTCTCGTGAGCATAGGCGAGTGGGTAGCTGCCTAAGGGGTGGCAAGTATTAGTGAGCGGCAAATGATCACAGAACATAAATATTAAAATGGCTAAATGGTTTTGACACGCGAATTTAGGTAAGAATATATATAATTCTTAAATTTCTTTGATTAAAAATGCCGCCAAATTCATTTTCAATGCTAATAAGATTTGCCGGCTCTAATTCTAAAGGGAGCGGCAAATGATAACAGAATACACTTTTAAAATTCAATTCATTGGTAATTGGTTTCGCCGGCTGCGTGTTCGAGTGTCAACGTCGTTAACTTAGAACACCCCAGTACGGACAGTTTTTATAGATTGATTTTTTTTAATCGATTTGTAGATTTCTGTCTGAAGGCATGGATGTATATGATGTCTTGAAATCTGCCCTACTCATCATATCATAAAACAGGCGTGGCGACAGCGATAAGCTAAACACTAGTGCTGCCCTAGTCTAATTCTGCAATCTCTACTCTTTTCTAAAAAGAGAGGTTGGGCAACAGTTCTCGTAGAAAAAATCTATTGTGATACCTCCATTAGGAAAAAATATGCTCCACATTGGGAGCGGATATGAATTATAAATAAAGTACTTAACTTTATTGTAAAAATCTTAAATATGACACGTCTTATTGATGGTGTGACAACAGGCGGCAGCTCTGGTGTAATTTTTTTGAGTTTGTAGGTGAGTAGAGGACTCTAGTTTTTATATTTGTATTATATGTATCCCTAAAATAGTGGTACATAGTAATTACCTCCCACACTTCCGATCATTTAATAGCAGGGCGTAGCGAGAGCGATTAGTAAACCACTTGTCCTGTCCAAGCCTAATTCTTCTATCCCTTCTTCTCTCTTTGAAAAGGAGAGGTTGGGCAATTGAGTAAAGAACAGTTCCCTCCCGTAGAAAAACTTTTGCTGATATACCTCTATTAGGGAAAAATATAGAAGGATATTAATCATGGACTAGCATTTGTGCATTTGTGCCCAAATGCTCAACATAACATAGAATCTTAATTAACCTTTTGGCTGTCGTAGAAAAAAGTATGTTTCTACCTAACACGCCGGCTATAATATGCAATTATTAATTTAACCACTTGAATACCAAGCGGAAACCGGTGTCCGGAACATATTCAAGCGAACAAGGATGTCAAAGACATTTAAAAAAACAAATACTTGGTATTCGAATAGAATATAAGCAATATTTGGATGAACATGCCATCTATAACTGAGTCAATATAGGTTTTTAAAATATCGAATTCGAGTGCATATTAGGCAAAAAATATTTTTCTCAAAAACACGCAGTATCTCTGTGACATATTAATGATTTATTTGCGCGGTATTCAAACGGTTAATTAATTATTGACGAGATAACTCGCCTCTGGCGTGTTGAGCATGAAACATTTAAGGAGATATCTAGTATGTGGCAGCCATCCAGTTAAATTTCATTTGATTCTTGATAGTTCTGTCCACTTACATATTGAATATTAATACAAATATAATCAAACCCCGGAACGATAAATTGGAAGCTCTTGCGGCACCACTGCGCTACGACAGATGTTGAGTTTCATTATTAACGTCAAAGAAAGTATGAAAATTACGTTTTTTAATTTTAAGTTATGGGCGATTATTTAAAAATAAATATTATTAATTTCCTAAAAAAAATATTCAAAACGTATTATTAAAATAAAAAAACCATTTGAAATTAACTTCTTTGCAGTTTTTAATCGATAGAAAAAGTTTGGTAACAGTGATTTGTTTTAATTTGAATATTAATTGCATAATTAAAAGATACCGACTGTGGAATTGAAAAAGGACGTAGCCCACAGTTTTTCTAAAACAGCTTTTTTTCGATAATCACAATGTATACAACTCGACACACGCTCTAACAAAAGGATGGAAGCTAAAATGCCGAATTAGTATCTAAATTTAGCTTTTAAGTTTGAAAAAAGGAAGGCTGTGAAAATTTCAACCAGGAAAAAGGACATAAAAAAGGTTTTTCTTGTAAAAAAATGTAAAAATTAATACTAGGCTAAGTAAATAAAAAAACAGTTTATCAGTCACTGTGCACTTCAAGGTTGTGTATATTTCATAATTTGCGTTTAGCCTAAAATCATCATAAAACGTTTTTTGTGTCACCTGTAAAATTTGATATGTGTGGGTTACGTCATATTTCTTTTTCACATTCGATACTTATATATACATATCGACTGTGGAAAGGGAAAAGGGCGTAACCCACAAATATAAAATTTTACAGGAGGCGCTAAAATTTTCAAAAGGTCATCTTTTTCAAACTTAAAACCTGAATTTAGATACTAATTCGGCATCCTTTTGATAGAACGTGTATCAAGTTGGATACATTGTGATTGTCGAAAAAAAAGCTGTTTTGAAAAAACTGTGGGCTACGTTCTTTTTCCTTTCCACAGTCAATATATTTTAGAATACGTTCATGTTGCAAAATGGATTTGGGTCCGTGGCGCAATTGTCAACGTCGTTGGCTTCCGCAATGGATTACACGGGTTCAAGTCCAAGTACGAGCAGCATTTTTAAGCTTAAAACTAATCGTGGTGTTTCAAGAAAAGGCTGGATTTTTTATAACTGTTATTCATTTTTATTTCATGCAGTAATTATTAAAGTAATCGAATGTTAAAACACGATATTTACTACAAAGATGTTAATATCAACAGAGTTCCAAGATCGAGGAGCTAATCTTTTCATTTCGATTCCATGTTCCAAACGTTATACAGGTTTATATATATATATATATATGTCAGACAATTGTTAGAAACATTCAATTAACCTTCATCACTGTGTTCTGAAAAATGATTTTAATGTATGTTTATACATTACATAACAAAAAGGCCTGAAAATATTCTTGATATTTATTTAAACAAGAGATAACGAGTGTCACAAATAGTAAAAATCTATATATTAATAGTCGATAATGTCCGTCCGTCCGTCCGTCTGTCTGGCCGTCTGGCCGTCTGTATGATGGTCCTCGATTTCCCCTTCCCCTGCCCCTCACCCTCCCCGGCCTCACCTCCCCAACCTCACCATCACCATTCAAAAATACAGTAACTTACGTCGTCTATTTCTGCTACTACGAAAAATAATTGTAAGCAAACTTAAACATTATTCCAAAAATTAAATATTTTACGAGGTCTATTTCTGCTGCTATGAAAAATGATTGTTGGCAAACGTAAACATTATTCCAAATATTAAATATTTCACGACGTCTATTTCTTATACTACGAAAAATGGTTGTTAGCAAACTTAAACATCAATCCAAAAATTAAATGATTTACGAAATTTCTGCTACTACGAAAAATGATTGTTAGCAAACTAAAACATTATTCCAAAAATTTAATAATTTACAATTTAAATACTGCAGGGCTGTTGATATATGTCCCGAGGTATGTTTCTTCTTTTACGAAGTATATTTGTTAGCAAACTTAAAATTTTTAATTATCCTAAAAATTATATTATATATAATTTAAATACTGCAGGGCAGGGCTGTCGATATATGCCCCGAGATATATTTATTTTACTTTTAGAATTTCTGACTTATTTAATAAATAGGTTTGTAATTTATCTTTCGCGCCAGTAAATTTTCTGACTACTTAAAAATGCAACAATAACCCCTCCGTTGAGATCAAGGGGCTTACAGCTAGTTAACATAAATCTCTTATTTTACCGTATCGTCTGAAACTGGTTGCCATAGTTACCGAAAAAAAAAATGAAACAAATTACAAGTTTAAGTCTAACAACGGTTGCCATGGCAAGCACTCACTTCACCTCTAACGGGCCCGACTAAGCGATGATTTAACTACTTCCAGGTAATGCATTCAATTGGTAGACTTTTTAAACCAACAGCCATCAGGATTCTGAAAAAACAGTTTTACAAACTGATCCTGCGAAGACCTGACTCTTTGCAAGTGGATGGTACATATTTAAAATTGACATTTACTACTAATAATCAAACGTCCGGCTATCGTCAAAGCCCAAATAATCAAAATAACAGTATCATTCAAGGTAAACTGAAGGAGAAATGTGCGATAAACATTATGTCATCTGGGGAAAAACGAACGTAACGCAATTTCATATCCTGAAACGAGGTGCTTAAATTAAATGAGAACCATTAGTTTATTAACTGTTTTATTTTACACACATCGCTTCCGTAGCCTAGTCGTTTACGCTCTTGCGGATTCGACCCACCCGTTGACGCGGTAAAAAGATCGATCACCATCGGAATCTGTTAACGTGTTCACTGTCAATTATTGGTGAAACGTCATTTAATAGTATTATATTTTGAATCTTGATATACACAATCAATTTACATTTCATAGACTAGTATACTTTGTATAATTAATGAAGACATATTCATAAACCCGTAATATTTTTACTTACATAGTCTTTTCAATCGATTTATGAATTTGTAAATTTGAAATAATAAAACATCATTGAAAGACTGATCAATCCTAATAGCTGTTTGTATTACTATTATTTTTAACTTTAAAATAAATATTTGAGATTACAGCTAATGCCTATACGCGAAATATGTTAAAGTTGAAAGATGATACGAGAAAAACTCGATGAGAATTTTAGTATTGTAAGTCACTCGAGATAAACTCGAGGTAAATCAACATCACAAACACCCATGTATTAGGTCTCAAATTTAAATTTGACATTGACCTTACCGGGGATCAAACCCAGACCCGCCTGGTCGGTAGAGCAAGCTCTAACCAACTACACCACAGTGGGCGACTAAATATATTGACACAACTCTTGGCAGATTTCAATCATTTAAATTTTTCCCTTGAACAGTTTTATTAAAATATTTAAAAGTTTCTGCACATTTAAAATACGATTATGGTTGATATTTTTGCATTTTAAAAACCGATATGTTGGTATTGAGAAAACATCACAAATATGTGGACCCCGGTTCCGGTTATAAGATGTTATCCTGATTTAAAAATAACTAGCTGTAAGCCCGTTGCCCAGCAACGTGAGATTTTTGTTGCATTGTGTTTAATTTTATTTAGTTTAATTTAATTTTATTTTAATTTATTTTATTTTATTTTATTTTATTTCATTAACTATTAATTTCGTAGAAGAAGAAAAAGACTCGAGGACATCAGTACGCACACATTTGTGAAAAGTGAAAAGTGAAAAGCGAGTGATTATTTTATCGACTATTAATATATAGATTTAGTATGAATAAAAAAGTGGAGACTGGAAGGTGTGAAATCGGGGACACCTTACACTCACTCAAACAAACGGACCTTATCGGCTATTAATATATCGACTGTGGAAAGGAAAAAGGACGTAACCCACACATATCAAATTTTACAGGAGGCGCTAAAAACGTGTTTTGATGATTTTGTGACATATGCAAATTATGAATTATACACAACCTTGAAGTGCACGGATACTTCTAAACTGGTGTTTAATTGACATAACCTAATATTAATTAAAGAAATTGTCTCGGAAAAACTTTTATTTCAGTGTTTTTTCTTGGTTTTAATTTTGTACAAGGTCATCTTTTTCAAACTTAAAAGCCAAATTTAGATACTTATTCGGCATTTTCTGCTTCCATACTTTTGATAGAATGTGTGTCAAGTTGTATACATTGTGATTATCGAAAAAAAGCTGTTTTGGAAAATTGAGGGTTAAGTCGTTTTTCCTTTCCACAGTCGATATAGATTCTCACAATACTTATCCAATAGCTTTTGTTTCATTTACCACAAGCAAAAATATTATAAATAACTTTCAACTACTGTAAGATGTGTCATCCACGTTCATGGTCACCGCCTACTTAAACAGGTATTTCTCGATGTGGTAATTGATTGGCAAGATAAATAATTGAAAAATAAGTTAGGATAAGTCAAAAAGTGTTTGAAAACTTATTTACACTGCGTACAAAATGCGTGATGAAATTTAACATTCATTATTTGATACATCGTAACGTTTTGTAAATTTAGCAAACGGCCATTATGTCATGTTACGAAACTGGTTTTTAATGTTCGGAAAATTGCAGAAATTTTGAAAGAAATCATATTGATAGCGTTCCGGAACTAGCCTAAAAATATTGAAATGCTTTATTAACCTTTAGAGGAGTTTGGACGTACTTATTTATTTATTTAATTAACATTGCACAAGGTTGACAAATTATTAATTTAAAACTTTTACAATGGAGAAAAAAAAATGGCAAGGAAGTCAACTGAGTAAGCTCCGACGAACTCTACTTTAATACATAAAAAATAGTATTCGTCGGAACTCACCCACGTCTACGTGGAATATGTCGACATCCGAAGCAATATTGTTGAACACCGTTAAAGCTCTCCCCAGTGGCATCCCCATTGGCAGGCTGGTTCTACACCTTGGGAGAAGAAACAATTCATGTCCGCGATTTCTTAAAAAATAATCAGGGACATTTAGATTCACATTCTCAAGTATGGTGGAATTCTCATTTTGGCCTCGTATAAGTCGAAAAAAATATATGGCCAGATACATTTCTCTTCGAACGTTGAAGCTATTGAAGTTAAACATGCCTAAGAGAAAGTCAGTTGGATACAGCCATGGGTAATATCCATACACCCTCATATAGAGAAGTCTCAAAAATTTCTTCCGAATCTTCTCCACCATAAGGGTATATTTCGAGAATCTTGGGGCCCAAACAATCGACCCACTCTCAAGTCTGCTTCGAACCAAAGCGTTGTACATTAATATTAGAATTTTAACTCCCGAAAAGACTCTGGTGGTACGGATGATAAAGCCCAACATTTGTAATGCTTTTTTGCAAGTAATCTTAATGTGATTATTGAATGTTAGTTTGCTCTCAAATTGTACGCCAAGATCTTTGATCTTTGTACATGTACGTCGGCGCCATTTATCTGTAAATGAGTATGGAAGTACTTTAAACTCAACACATGAGTGTCTATCTGTAAGCATATATATGCTCTAAGTATGAATTACATATATTCATTGGAAATAAGTCACAAAATTGTCATGTTAAGAAAGGGCAGAAAATAAAGTAAGGTCTGTATAAATCTATTCACTCCTCTAAAGGTTAAGGCAATACAAGCGCTTTTTTCTCACGTAACACAGTGGAAGGGCGTTCCGGCACCTTTTTTCTCGGCATTTTTATGTTCTTAACAAATATTCGAAAAAAAAAATGCTTCGACTTGATTTTTTAATGAGAAAAAAAGAAGATTATTTTTTTAAATCATTATTCCGCGAATAAGTAATAACAGCAAATAATTCCAGCTGAGGATGGGGATAAATGAGTTAATTATATTTTACGATTTAGCGATAAGGTTTTTGTTATATCAAAATGGTTTATCAAAATCGTTTGCCTTTGACAGCTTTCTTTTCTTCTTCTACTTCATAAGCCGTTATTGAACCTTTGATTGTTTTTATTACATTTGTGGATGCTTATTAAATATTGAATCTACACTCTTTTAAACACACTAATATCTAATTTAAGATTTCGACTGAAGGTGCTTGGTGGAATTTCAATATTAAATTTGAATCGTTCAAACTATGTACATTCTCACAAATTTTGTCATTAACGACCCGGGTTTCGCCTTTCGGCATCTTCAGGCATTCAAGTGCACGGATGAACTTGAACTGACGCTTAGTAAATGAAAGTTTCGTGTTTATATAAGATATAAATGCATCACTGAGTCCAAAGCCACTGCTGGCAAAAAGGATAAGCCCATGGGAATGCCAACAGATTTGACTAGTGAGCAGTTTCAAGAATTATATAATTTGTTTGTCGGCAAAGGTTTTATGATTATATGATTTTATGGTTATATAGGGTATAGAAGAGGAGATGTGGGAAAATTTGATATTTCGTTTAAAATCGGAAGATTTTGCAGCTGTGCTTTGTTGATTTCTAAAATTTCTTGGAAAAAGAGCTTATGACTGTCCGTATTTGGGTGTAACATTTTTATCCCTTGTTCCTGATTGAACACGTGTCCTTCCGATATTAAGTGATTAGCAAAAGTAGACGTGTCTTTTTTCAATCTAAAGGCTGCCATATGTTCTAAAACCCGGATGTTCAGTGTTCTTTCTGTTTTGCCGATATAAAACTTTGTACAACAAGAGCATTGCAATCTATAAATCCCGGATTTATTTAAGTAATGTATTTTATCTTTATTATTAACTAATAATTTGCCTAAAGAGTTTTTACAGTAAAAAGCAGGTCTTACACTATCAGCTAGCTGTTTTTTAATTTTAAGACTTGTATTTCCTAAAAAAATGATTCTACGCCAATACCTAGTATGATCTATGTCCTTTGACACTATACCTTTAAATAACATTTTTTCTGCAAGTTTAGTTTGTTTTTTTGATAAAAGATTGTCTATCTAGTCAAATCTGTTGGCATTCCCATGGGCTTATCCTTTTTGCCAGCAGTGGCTTTGGACTCAGTGATGCATTTATATCTTATATAAACACGAAACTTTCATTTACTAAGCGTCAGTTCAAGTTCATCCGTGCACTTGAATGCCTGAATATGCCGAAAGGCGAAACCCGGGTCGTTAATGACAAAATTTGTGAGAATGTACATAGTTTGAACGATTCAAATTTAACACTAATATCTGTACAGCGTTACGATAAAAGCTCATATTAGTGATAAAAAATTTACTGTACCATGATTTAGCAAGAAAAATATCTATCTGTTTGTTTATTTTTTTCTCTTGCATGGAGTAACTAAGCTACTGAATTTGTATAAAGAAAAATATCTGGCGCATTGGAAGTTAACCTGCCAAATAATTTTAATTCCAAGTGTTAGCAGCGATGAAAATTGTGTAAATTATAATTGGCTACCAATATTTTCACATCAGAAACAAAGGTAATCTTGCCGCAACTAAATAGACATCGTGATTTATCGAAATCAAAATACTTCCATTAATTATAACAAGGCAAAAAATCAGAAAACAAAGGTTGCACAGTGTGACTCGTGTTTAAAAATCTAGGGTTTGGTGTTCTAAAGCAGGTGCCATTTTATAAGATACACGCTGCAAATGACCTCTGTTGACCAGATAAAAAAAAACGAAAGTTCGTGATGCGTCCGTCTGTATTTTTTTATAATATTTTAATTTATTTTTAGACTGGCAATGAATTTACACGGAACCTCTCCGAATTACAATCATTACATATCGATTGTTTTGAATATCAATACGTACAACACAAATACGTTGACAGATTACAATATGAATGTCTTGTTTCATTTCAAATTTGGAAATAAAATGACATTTGGTGACACTTTTCTTCTTTTTTTATTTGATTGTTCCTGATATAGCTTTCATGATTTTGTGGCCAGTAACATTTAATATAAGTGGGATTCCAACATTATAATGATTATATCCACGAACAAGTTTTATTAAGTAGCCCAACTTTGTAGATTTCTTCAAACCACCTAATATAATATTATTATCCTGTGCACAAATTGGCTACGTGAAGATTCCACAACGTTTTCTAATTAGTAAATGTTAGTAGTAACTGTTAGCAGTGGGGCCAACACATATATTTTGGAATTATTACATTTCCAGTGGATTATGTAATGATGTAATCTCTTCTTTCCTCAAACAGTATATCCTTTTTCGTGTATCCTACGCTGGATTACGTGCTTATAACAAGAAAAAAATGACATATCGACTGTGGAAAGGAAAAAGGGCGTAACCCACACATATCAAATTTTACAGGAGGCGCAAAAAACGTGTTTTGATGATTTTGGGCCATATGCAAATTATGAATTATACACAACCTTGAAGTGCACGGAGACTTCTTAACTGGTGTTTAATTGAAATAATATATTATTAATTAAATAAATTGTCTGGGAAAAACCTTTTTTTCAGTCTTTTTTCTTGGTTTTAATTATTTACAAGGTCATATTTTTCAAACACAAAAGTTAAATTTAGATTCTAATTTGGCATTTGCAGTTTGCATCCTTTTTATAGAATGTGTATCAAGTTGGATACATTGTGATTATCGAAAAAAAGCTGTTTTGAAAAAACTGTGGGTTACGTTATTTTTCCTTTTCACAGTCGATATAATTTCTTTAAAAATGATGTGCACAAGGCGCAGCCTTTTGACAATTATAAAATTGAGGTGATTAGTCTTTGGGAACTTTGCATTTTCTCTATGGGTCGCTGATATAGTTAGATTTAAAACTTAATTCAGCAGATAATACAAAACATCGGCTGATGATGATATCAAGATTACTAATGTCTGAGTTGAGTCAGGACAAAATTAAATAAAAACGAAAATTGTTTCACAATAGATTTTACGAAATACCAACACACGTAATGCTATATTGTACGAATAAACTTATGCCAAAAAGAAAGTGGGTAAATATTATTTGTACGTTTGACATTGTGTATGGTTTATTTACGCATTTTGATTGAAACTATTGTTTTGAGTTAGGGATACTACAAGTCAGGGCATTTTCATTATATTTTAATTTATCAATAAAAGATTGTAGCAGATTTATATTACTATCGCCGTTGCAATGAATCACAAGAACTTCTCATGGATGGTTAAACAGTAGTGACTTGAAATTTGTAAACGTTGTTTTGGCTGTCACTTCTAGGTTAACTGTAACAACTCAAGCTGGTTCACTTAACAACCAAATATATAATATTAATATATCACAAATAATATGGCACATGGGTGGTAATCTACGGTCAGAATATGCCAGGAATTTACATAAATTTACAGAATCACAGAATTGGCCAGAAGGCCGCACTAGAGTAGCCAAAAGGCCGCAGGTTTCCCACGCCTGGTCTAAGCTATTTTATATTGTACATTAAAACTCTACTAAATTGATGATGTTTATTTTGCAGAAATTCCCAAACCTTTCTTATACAAAAAGCTTTTTGGCTTTGATATTAAAAGTATGTCACATGGCGTGCAACGCTGATGGAATATTTTAACATCCAGCAAAGTGCATCCCCGTCAATACATCAAGAAAACACAATTCACAACAATTTTATTTTCATATAATATTTGTGCGTTTGTACGACAGTCTTCAGCCTAAGCCTCTGTGGTTTATAAATAATTCAGGCCCTGTGTGAAACACAAACACTAAAATATTTTCCTGAAAAGTATGAATGTCAGTTGAAACGGAACAAACAAGCGACGAAATCGACTCCATTACGACTAATGTAAAGAAAATGGTGACACATATTTTCAAATAAACACTTGGCACTAATGCTGGTATAATAACAGTATTTTACTTGCATCTTTTTGATACCGGCGGATACTATTTTCTCCACTATGTCAAGGCAAATCCGGCCGCAGTATTTGATGTCTTGTAAAAGGTGTTATTAATTCATTTGTCTTTGGAAGAGTAGAATAGAAATTACCGTGAACACAGGTGCATATCAATTGGTTGTAGGCTTAAAAACGGGACACAAATATCGTTACATCAATTTAACGCTAGAACAATCGAATAAGGCGCGCGCTTGGGGCCTCATATTTACGTGTTTTTTTGACGTTCTTATCTGAAAAATAGGGCCTCCAAATGTGATAATTAATCTGCCACTGTCATGACAAATATTATTTTTTTTTTTATTTGATTGATTCAATATGATCTCTTTATTTTAATTTTGCACAAGATACATACGAAAATGCCTGTCAGAGTTTAATAATACTCTTCTAAAACTGTTTCTAATAAAAAATTAAGCTGCCAAACACTAAAATGTCATTATCACGAAACTAATATGTTAAGATTGTTCTGCTGTTGCATTGGTGTAACGATATGAGGATATACATAATATATTTCATCTAAAAAATAGACATGTGAAAAGAGACACTTCGAATATTTAGAGTTGGTTGCTTTTGGGATTCGTTTTTACTGATTCATGCATTAGTTTTCTATCAATTTTCTGGTTGACTTTGTTGCAGCTAGTTTCAGTAATAACAAATTCACCACCACCGGCGTAGCCACTCCGCAGCAGAGCCATGCAACGTATGACAACCCGGTAAAAGAAAGGCTCAAATCCCTACATACTCAGATGAGCTTTGTGTGACGTTTGCATGAGGGCCCCAAACTTTTAGCTACGCCCTTGTTCACCACACTTGTGTTGTGTTGAATGGAATTGTTTTACCATCAGTTTCTCAAGCCCAAAAAAACTAATACATATAAAAATAATATAAAATATTTTTTCCTGGTATCACGCATAATAGTTGACATTTAGTTAACCCGTCATAATAAATTGTAATGTGCTTAAAAAGTTGTGAATTTGCATAATTATTTTCTCTTTTGCGTAAAACTCAATTCTCACAGAATCCTTATATTCTTTCTGCATTTAAATTTTGTTTGTAATTTATATCAGGTTGGTACACTTTTATCATTCAACTTACAAGAATTCTTACAAGTATACATTGTGTAATTTAGTTGGTCCAGAGTTGTTTGGCATCGGAACTAAATAATGTATAAATTCAATCAGGGTAACACAAAACAAATGCATATATACTTAAATACATATTATATCCTTGCAAACCAAATTTATTAGATTACTGCTGAATGGTGGAGTGATGGTTGAATACGTCTTTAAATCGCTGTCAAAAATGCATCAATCGTGACGATCTGCTGATGTGAAAAATAACAGTAAAGGTGGTGGCATCTAGGAAAAAGATCGGTTATAAGATTGTGAAATACTGCATAATTTAATAAGTAGTATCCCAAAAAAAATATATTTCGTACATTATTTGAGACTGATTTTTTGTTAAATTTTTTGCTTATTTTCGTAATTTTTGCTTGATTTTATTTTATGTAAAAAAAAATATAATAAGTTCTGTTATTTCTTGTGTTTTATTTAATACACTCATTAGTAAAAACTTATTTATATATTATTTTTTTAACCATGTCCGCTTCCAATGTGGAGCATATGGACTCCTAATGGAGTTTATCTCAACAGAAGTTTTTCTACGAAAACTGTTTGTTACTCAGTTGCTCAACCTTTCTTTTCCCAAAGAGAGTAGGGATTTTATACATTACAGTTTACGCCAATGCGTCAAATACTTTTTAAGTTGAAAGATCATACGAGATATACTCGATGAGAATTTTTAAAAGTCACATGAGATAAACTCAAGGAGAATTGACTTCACAAACACCCATGTCTTAGATCTCAAATTAAAATTGAAAAAAATCCAATTTTGACACTGACCTTACCGGGATTCGAACCTAGACCCACCTGGTCGGTAAAGCAAGCTCTAACCAACTAGACCACAGCGGGCGACAGCGGGGATAGAAGGATAGAGCTATAACATGACTAGTGGTAAGCTAATCGCTCTCGATACGCCCCGTTCATATAAAAGGGTGGGTGGGAGGTTGTTATTCAAGACATCACATACACCCATGCATTCGAACAGAAATTCATAAATCGATTGAAAAATCAATTTATAAAACTGTCCGTACCGGGATACAAACCCGTGCCCTCCGTAACCGAAGCCAACGACGTTGACCAATTGACCACACAGGCGGCATTATGCAAATCAAAACGGAAAAAAAAACATTATTTTTATCTCAAATATGACAAATTTTGCCGCGCAACTTTTGAATTTTCCGCGCAGCTAAAATCTCATTTTAGAGGGAACATGTGTCACAGTATTCTTTGCAGTCCTTTTAAAAGTATATTTCTTATGATATACCATCTATATATTATAACAATGCATAGTTATTGCGAATGAAGAAACTGTGTTTTTACAGTGAAACAATCTTTCAAAACAAATAAGATACGGCACCAGCAAATACAATTTAAATAACCAAATATTAACTTGTCTTCTTTGATTTGGTAAACAATGCTAACGTTAAAATGAACAAATATTTACAGAAACATGAAATTACGTTTATCATTTTTCGCAAAATTGGTTACTTCACAGAAAGTGATAAATTTGTTTCGGAACAAAAGCAATTTAACAACCTCGTAGTAATCACATCAAATAAAATTGATTTCTATTCTCAAATTTATTAGTATCACTATCCAGACATTTATTAAGAGAGGTGTCTAATACTCATCATGATTTTTTATTTGGTTTTTATGGTTGGTACAATTGAAATGTAATAATCGCTGCATTCACTGTTGTTATAGTTGATCTGTCAAACGTCAACGGTTGATAGATGTTTGTTTTATCCTTTCAAATTTTTAAAATGTCTAATTAAGCATGTCGACTTGCTATACATATTATAGTGATTGTAATGAAATAATTATACTCTACAACAGGGTTTCCCAACCTTTTTCGACTCGCGTACCAATTGGTAGTACATTACGCAAAATTATACCACCATATAAAAAATCAAATCATCATTTTTTTATATTTGTAAATCATGCATGTCTGCGACTACAGTTTTTTTTCGCGAACCGCCAACCATCAACCGCGTACCACGGGTCGGGAAACCCTGTTCTACAAAATAGGGTTTTTTTA
Source organism: Himalopsyche tibetana (assembly GCA_030503985.1). NCBI lineage: Eukaryota > Metazoa > Arthropoda > Insecta > Trichoptera > Rhyacophilidae > Himalopsyche > Himalopsyche tibetana. Next base: position 7,672,566 of record JAPJYX010000034.1, on the reverse strand, counting down.
GGCTGTATTATTGTTTCTAAAATGCCCCTTTAGAGGTGAAGGGTTTTCCACCCCTCAACATTCCACTTAAACGAATACACAGCATTGTCAAAATTAGCACAAATTATTCAAGTAGCATAATATTGTAAATAATACCCCTTTTATTAGTTTCTAGGTCTTGATAATTGCTGTATTCAATGTTGTTCTAGTCCAGGGATGGCGAACCTATGGCACGCGTGCCCAAGGTGTCACGTTTGAGAATTTGGATGGCACGCAAACGATTTCCATTTTCTAAAAAATATTTTTCATCTTCAAAAAATTAAAATTTTGATTGATTTTTTTACTGCTTGGGCACGCCACACAATCGAGAAATATTTTTTGAGAATTTTTGGCACGCGGACCCAAAAAGGTTCGCCAACCCTGTTCTAGTCGATCTGTCAAACGTCAACGGTTGAGAGATATTTGAGAAATCTCCGCAAGACGTTTATTTCTAATAAAGGATGTAGTACTTTGTGATTCCGTAAGAATACATAGCTTAAACAGAAATCTGTAAATCATTGGCGTATAACAACAGTGAACATAGTCGCAATTATAACAGTTAAGTTATACTAACCGTAACAATTATGCGGAGTATAAAAGACCCTTCAATTGGTGTCTTAAGTCCAAATAAATTTGAGAATAGCCTCGCAGAAGGCACAACCACTAGGCTATTCACTCAGCGATATCAAAATATCCGCAGAAATATTAATATAATGGAACACAATTAAACATAATCAAATTATTGAAACGTTTAAGCAAGAACGTAATACAAGATAGTGATGGTCGATCATTACCATTTCCAATTATGTGGTCATCATTGTCTGTCAAAGGCGGGGCAAGGAATGGAGATAGCTGCATTATTTATGAATGTAGTTTTTTTTAAGCTGATCAGAAATCGCTCAACCATAATAATGAATGAATTTAAAATAAAACACGGTGACCATCAAATACTTTCTTTATGTATGTTGTTTTAATGGATTAATTCCTTAAACAAAAGTTGCAAAACAAATATTTCGTTGAAGTGAAACTTCTTTATTGTTAATTATTGATACTCGACAAAAAACTGACATACACACTGCCATAGAAATAATGTTTAGACATTTATTTAATACGTTAGAGTTAAAATAGTTTAATTATGCATTTTTTTCTAAGTGAACGATCGGAAACTACCGTTTGGTATAAACAAAAAAAGGTCAGTTTTTAATGAAAATTTTACCATTAGCACATTAGCAGTGGCGGCCGGTCAACGTGGCATTGGATCAATGCACCCTTTTTATATGCAGGGGCTGTTATATTTCATGAAATAAAATTCAAACATAACATTTATACAATTCACTTATTTTAAATTCTTCATGCTTTTATTGTCTAAAATAAAATAAAATAAATGTTCTAAAATATTTATTATTGACAATAGGGTGCATTGATCCAATGCCAAATTGATCGGCCGCCACTGTAGGTTAGGTTATGTTTGGCTGTAAACATAAAACTGAAATTGGGAATGAAATGCAGATTAATCAATGGCGGATTAAACACATTTGATGCCCCAGGTGCAATAAAACTTAGAGGCCCTATTTTTCAGAAACATTAAAGCCTCATAAAATTCCATGTAACATAATAAATAAATATTAAAATCTGAACAAAAAGTGTATGGGTATAATATAAACTATTTTTGAGGCCCCTAAGATTCGGAGGCCCAAAGCGCGCGCCTCGTGCGCTTATATGTTAATCCGCCACTGAGGAATAATATAAATACTTGCTATTCTTTAAATATTGAATATCGAATAGGTGTGCATAAAATTTGTGATTTTGAAACATGTGTTTTTTTTATCAATTCAATTGATAAGCTTGCGTGCCACAATTATGGAACATGCGGGACGCGTGTTGCTCGTCGCTGCATAGCATGAATAATTTTATTATCAAATAATAAATGGGTTTTTACTAATATGTCAAAAACAATGTTAAATAGACAGAGACAATTGAATACAGGAAATAAAAAAGGTACTAAATACCAAAAAATAATGAAAAAAGTGAGTACACAAAATTGTTCTATGTGTCACATAGAACATTTCTCCATACTCATGTTTTTCATATTGTTTGGTACTTCGTGCTGTATTTATTCAATTGCATTCATTATTCATGAATGCATAAAATACCTTTTTAAGAGTTTTTGCAGACAAATCATTGATATCCTTCCCAGCTATTATTGCTTAGTCCTGCGCTCCTAAATATTAATTAACATTTACAGTGGCGGAGTAAGCACTTTGGAGGCCACAGGCGCAATACAATTTGGAGGCCCTGTTTTTCGAATAACATAAAGGTGCTGCAAATTTCTTCGTAGAATAATAATTAATATTGAAAATTAAAATCAAAATTTAAGGGTTTGTATAATATATGCTATTTTTGAGGCCCCTGAGATTTGGAGGCCCCAAGAGCGCGCCTCTTGCGCTTATGGGATGATCCGCCACTGAACATTTAATAATATCACATGTTAACATATTAAAGAATGAACACACAACTGACCAATAAATGCCGAATGGTTCAATTCTTTGAGTGGCACATTGCAGCAAAAAGGGTACTTTCCTGTTATGTCGACACATCATTTACGTTATATTTAAAAAACATAACTTAACAACACAGTTACTTAGTTTTCGGTATACGGCTGAGTAAAAAGTTCCATTGTTAAATCTGACAGAGGCCAGTGGCAAGTTATCAAGAGCGTCTGGGGCCTTCGAGCCTTAGGGTCCTTAAAAGCCTTATATTGTATTGTCATGGAATTCTGTTATCTGAAAAACAATGCCCTCTAATTGTATTGCAGCTGGGGCTTCTCAACTAATTAATCCGCTACTGGACTGAAGCACAAGAAACAAGGAAAAACAACTGAATGATATTCAGTGGTTTCGTTTCAAAGCTTAAGCAAAATTTAAGCATTATTTATAAGTCATTGTCAAAAATCCAGTATATAATGGAAATGTCAGTTCAATTAACGAGAAGCTCAATTTTACGTTGGAGGCAGAAACAAAAAATAAGTTATTTGACCATTATCGCTTATGGTTACCAACAATTCCGAAAAACTCTACAATGTTGCCTCATTACAATAGTAATGTCATATCATGTTTTCATTTAATGTCCGATCCGATGTGATGATATAGTAATGTTACTGATGACAGCGATGGCTGATGACGATGGTCGGTGACTAAGGAAGTCATTTAACCTTGGCCGCGGACAGAGAAAGTAAGAAAAACGAAGATGGTACACAGTACAGGTTTTGGTAGTTACCCACAGAGTCGCATGTTTGTTTTAAAACGCCAGAGGCCTATCTCTCGGAATCAGACAATGTCGGATAGGCATTGCAATATCGAACGAATACTAATAATTAAAAACACAAAATATATATGTTTAAATGTAGAAGGTTGGTTTATATAATTTATTTATTTTTCAATTTAAATATTACCTGAAAAAGACGTGTCCATCAATGCTAGAATCTGGCAGTCGTGGTCGGATCTAGGCAGGCGTAAGCTAGATGGAGTTTGCACGAGTCTCTTGTTAATTTTGAATTTTCTAATATGGTAAATTAAAAATGACACCAGTGTTTAACAGAAAATATTCTCATAGAACTTTTGCAATAGATACACATCCATATTGATTATTGCAATATTATTTATTATCAGTTTTTTAAATATGTTATTTAACTAATATCAATTTCAATGCAACCTGCTGCATTAACATTTTCAAAAATTTTAAGTATGACATAATACGTTTCAAAAATGATTTTCGACACATAACATACTTTCATAGTTAGTTACATAAATGATTAAAATCTTATAAAAATAATATTAAATTATTTCAAAACTATGACATTAGATATTGATATTTTAAAATGTTTATGGGCGCCCACTAATCACAATAGAATGTCTTTTTGTCATTCCAATAAACTGTTGATATTATATAACACCAGCGACCCGAAGAATTAGTAGCGTAACTAAAGGTTGTTTATGTACCCTGCTTTAACGTATTTTAAATGTTGGCAAGATTTTATATGTTGTTGATATATGATGACCAAAACCTTAAGCACATTATTTTTGTAACTGTCTGCTCGAAATTTTATACAATAACTACTTGTTACTTTAAAATTAAAGGTGATATCTTTGTTACTCTTGCTGTTTTACTAATTCTGACACGTGTTTTGCTTCGTTAAGAAGTATCCCAGGCATAATTTTTAATGAATTTGTAACTAAGTTATCAATTTCATTTTTTTTATTACAAATATCATCATCAAAGTTGCTCGCATCAAAAACATGCTCGTTACTTAGTCGTTCAACTTTTCTTTTTCGGATGGAGTAAGGAAAGCAAGGTATGGCTAGAATACAGTAGCGTAAGAAGGGGTTCTGCCGCCCCCAATATTTTCTCAAATTTCTTTTTCAACTCACTTATGCTATTTTTCATATTATAAACTATTAGATTTCACTACGGGTGCTTTTCTCTTCGCAAAATGGTGAGTAACATTATTAAAAGCAGGGCTGGGGACAGCGATGGGCTGCCAATACTTTAACAAGGGGCTCGCTTAATCTTAAAGCAATTCTCGATATTTTGAAGAAGGTGTGACTTTTTTATCACTGCTATGCTATTATATTTAATACTTAAACAAGCAATCAATTTTTACTTAATTCACTTATAATACGTAACAATATGCTATTTACCGTAAACTTATCAATCTAAATGGCTAAAAAAATACTATTGTGTATACTGAAGCTGTCGTAGATAATATATCAGTCAGGAATTACAGTTATAAACTAATTTGATCGAAGAATATTTTTTCTCTCAAATTAACAAGGGGCTCGCCGGCCTTAGTCAAATTTAACGAAGGGCTCGGGAGAGCCCCTCCAAGCCCCCTCCAGCCCACTCCTGGCTGGGGAGTTAAGAGGCATGGAATAGAACTGTCTTTACCGGAGTTATTAGCGACTCCGACTGCTTTTTTAAATTATTTTAAGTATATTAATTTCGATAGTTAAACGGGGTCCAATCCCATGAGAAGCAATTGACTCATTTGATAAATAAACAGTATTTTGTGAGAATACAAAAATCAGATAAGAATTGAGAAATTCTTCCCTGATTGAGTTACCTGATTAAATTGTAATTGTTCTCAATTATGCAAAACACTATTGTTCTAGCCATGATTATAGTTTTGTCGAGTCTGTATCTCAGTGTTCAATATCGTTGGCCTACGATACGAATTTTACTGGTTTAAATTCTAGTACATACAGCATTTTTTAATCGATCTTCGAAGGCATGGATTTCCTGTTCAGATACCTCCATTAGGATACCATAATATGCTACACATTGAAAGCAGATATGAATTTCAAAAAAGGTTTGATGTATTTTAATCAAATGAAAATAAAGTTACATTTTTTTCAACAATAATAAAATCAGTATTACCTAATTGGGGTGGCGATTTTATTACAAGATTCTATTGGCGCACAGAGTAAGTAAGGTCTTTAGCCGGCCCTGTGTATACGAGCATAACGTACCTCGGGAATGCGTAAATATCTTATATTTACGCATCACAAGACCTGTGAAATAAATTCTTACCTGTGAAAACAAACTTATTTATTATCACCGAGTATTATCTGTGTCAAACACTTTCTCCTGCGTTGCCCTTAATTCATTGACTTTTACCGATATGATATCAAGATAGGGAGAAAAGAGGATTATCAAGGGACTGGAAACTTGTTCTCCTCCAGAATGAACTCAGCAAAAAGACAAATTTAAATACATCAACATAGGTAGTGATCATGCGTTATTCGTTTGCTTAATCAATTCTCATTTTGTTACACTCAGGGGTGGGCTGGAGGGATCAAATTAGTACATCACTGCAATTTCTGACATATATTATCTACAACAGCTTCAGTATACACAGTAGTACATTGTTAGTCATTTACATTGATGATTTTACGGTAAATTGCATACTGTTACATATTATAAGTGTGCCTCTTAGGTAGAAGTCGATTGTTTATTTAAGTTTTGCATATAATTGCATAGGAGTGATAAAAAATCACTTCTTCCCCTGAACATTGAGAATTGCTTTTAGATTAAGCGAGCGCCTTGTTAACGTATTGGCAGCCCACCGCTAGTTACACTTGTCTGAATCAATTTCTTTCCCATTTTAACACTGATTTGTCAATAGCAGACAGAGTGAGAAAACGAACGACTTGCGGAGAATTCTATTTAAATTTACCCTCAAGTCATTTTTTCTTCGACTCTTACACTGTCAATATCAGAAAGAAACAAAAAAATAAATGACCGTCAGAGAATCGTATAAAATTGAAACGCAATTTATTTTTGGTATTATAACGCAGTGATCATAAAAAATATTTGGCATTACAGCTTAAGTCAGTGCACCAAATATTTTGAAATTCAAAGAGTATACGAAATAAACTCGTTGGGAACTTTAAATTCTTTTGAAATTCAAAAAGAAATATTGTATATATTTAATTTTTTAAATAGGTATATACAATAATTACAATATACAACTAATTTAAATATATTTAAATTTTATATTGACCTTGCCGTTACTAAAACCTTAGCTCATATAATCATTAGGACAAAGCTTTAACCACGAGACCAAAGGGGCCGATTCAATGTTTTACATTTTACATGACAGTTTTGACACATTTTTATTAACATAGTTTTTTCCTTTGCAAATCTAAATTGTTTGCAAAACAACACTTTTGTCAAAATTCAAAATTCAAAATTCTTTCGTTGTTGCAAAGGCAGCGTTTTTTATTCAACAACATCTTTATTTCCTATTTTAATGCATAATTGATATTTTTAGTAGAGTTTTTAGTGCCATTATTAATATATTAAAAACAAAGTATCTAAAATTCAAGAATAGCGCAATATTTGTTTCAGACAACAGTTTTAACAAACTTTACCACCAGACAAAATAGTTGTGAGCATTCAAATAGTCAATTATCGATTAACGAAATATACCATGAAGGAAAAAAAATATTTGTAAATCCTTAAAATTTCATAAAAAACTGTACATTTTCATATTTTACATAAATAACCATATAAAGGCGTCATAGTTTTCGGCACCGGCACTAGTTTATGCCGACACCGGCTGTTTTAGTGGGTATCACTGAAAATTAATTAGCAACGTTATGGCAACGCTGTAATTTGAACGCTGAACATCAGACTGAACTTGACACAAAATGATCTGTCAAAAATAAATGCAAAATCTGACATTTCGACTGCAATTTTTCGATTAGGTTAGGGGTGAAGTAAATTTAAAACTACAATGTTTTGCTGTTTGAGAGGTTGCTTAAATGGATTCAATCTCACGCCTAGTGTTCCAGTCAGACCTAAAGAAAATCCAATTCAATTGGATACTTCGCATATGGGTAAATAATCATTGAACATGTTCATAGACTAATACCGTAAATACTGTTCCAAGCCGATTTTGATCGGAATTAAAATAAGTTCTTAATTTAAAAATAAATTTTCAAAACAATGTTCTTTTGTCTACAATAATTCTGCAGTGCTATAAGGCAGTAACATATGTGAAAATCGGTATTTTTTTACGTATGTTTGTAAATATTTTGATAATTCTGCGTAATAATCGTGTCTACACACAATGTTTTGAGATATTCAACCGGTCCCATTATAAAATATCAATTGATTTAACATTTAACTATATTTAAAATTATTTTTCGCACAATATAGTGATATTATAATTGTTTTTCAATTGCCATATTTACATCCAAATAAATACATCCGGATGACGAGTATGACAAGCAATTGACCTTTATTCCGTACATATTAACCAATGGAAATATATTTTACAGCTCTAAATTCTAGCTTGCGTAAAAGGGGATCAAAAAATATATTATAAAATGAAAGAAAATGTCAAGTCAATAAAAATCGTTATGTATAAGTTCACTTACATATTTTTTTTTAGAATATCTATTTATCATGGTAAATTTGCATTACAACATGCTACTCTTTTTCTCCCTAAAAAAATACTAAGCCCGGCAAAAAACAATGCAATTCTGTGGAAAGCTTAATTTTTTATCCAACAGTATCAAAAAATCCATCTCTTAATATAAGACAACCGATAATTTATGCGAATTGCGAAATATTTGTCGCCATAATTCAAATTTCCTCTATGGTTTGTTATAAGAAGTTCTATTGGCCATGTTATGTTGACTTTTTCATATTGATTTTATATTGGTATTTCGCCCAAATAATCGGTTTTCCCCATTCCGATCTATGATAATTTGGTATTTTCTCAATTATAATTAAATTTCCTACGTATTTACATTGTTATTAGGAGCATTTAGTATTTTTTTAGGCAGAAAAAGAATGGCATGTTATAAAGCAAAAATACCAAAAGTAATATCCAATGAATCAAAAGTAAAAATAATAACAATCAATCCAGATATATATAACATACACAACTATAAACTTGACTATCTAACCGGGTAGGTAAGGGCGGCCAAGAATGGCAGGCATTATAATGTGAAAATAACCAGCAATTCGCGACCCGAGTACTATAAGGTTCTATGTGAAAAATGTAGACAGAACAGATGTAACAATACGGTAGTCTTCCAGGTACCGTTATTGGTATACATTTTCATTTTTGTTTCTTCCGAAATTTTCACATAAATCCTTGTAGTACTCGGGTCACAAATTGTCTATGGAGAGAGTAAATGCGATCATCTTGATCTGGCTATCTCAATAATCTGCACCATTCACTAACGAATGTCTTCAACATCAGAAGACTGAAATCGTTGCACTCGTGGTGTACTTTGACATTGTTCTATTAGGGCGGCATTGACAGGGAAAAAATAATTTATACCTGACTTTTCTCTGGGATAAAAATTAAAATGGTAAACTAACCATATTGAAGCAACAAACATTTTATAAAATTTTCACTGAGTATTTCCGTTATATTTACCACTTTTTCTTGCCCCTTAAATCGACCACCCACGCGAGTTGCAGTAAAGTAAAGAGGTTTCATCCACGTTTTTATTTTCATATATATATTTTTTGTTGGCATCTTCGTAATGCAGCAGTGTGTAGATGCTAGTAATACCTTTATCTACATTACCAAATATTTGCTGAATTCAATCATAAATATTGTCTTAATAATAATAATAAAAGAAAATTTTTGCTGTCCTCAATCGATTTATTTTTCATTTTGCTTACTCAATAATTGTCACTATCAACCCGGGTTTCGCTTTTCTACAACTTTAGACATTTAAGTGCACAGATTAACTTAAATGTAAGTAGTTTTTATTGTGTATATGTTACCATTAAAGTATGCACTTAAACATCTGAATTGTAGCCAGTTCAACTACTCAATGTGTACATTAACTACACAAAGATACTTAAATTGTTAAAAAACTTAAGATATGTCTATACTTTCATTATTGTCAATTAATCTCTACTATCACACAGTTGTTGTGTTTTACTGTCATTGACATTTTACATAACCTTAAAAATGTCAATGTCTAGTCATTCTCACCCACTTTCTATCTAACCTAAACCATAATGTAATTTCTACTCTAGCGCCTGTCAGTAAGCTCTTACTATTTCATTCATTAATTTACTAGCCAAAGTGAGTGTGAATTGTAAAGATTTAAGCTTCCTGATCTAAGGTGCCCACCCCTGGTATAGATTGACTAGAGTTCACACTTAAACTGTGAACATGATAAAAAAAACTATTGACATATATCAGTTCAAGTTCACCAATGCACTTGCAAGACTTGGAAAGGCAAAATAAAAAACTCGGTACGTGACGGCATACAGTGTAAAAGACTACGATCATAACAATTTGTTCATAACGCTTTATAAGATGTTTCATTGTATTCTTCAAATTTATCTTAACCCTTTTAATCCCACGGGGTCGATATATCAGCCCCGCGAAGAATCCCAGTGGCCCCAGTTTTTCGAACGCGTTTAAATGGCTTATATTATTTTAGTTACTGTTGAGCGAATTTGTCACATCTAGATATAACCAGATATTTTTTCTGAGTATTCTAAAGTATTCTATTGAAAGTCTTTGAAAGTATATGGCAGCAATTCGTTGCGCGCTGATTGTAAATCAATTCCGTACATTTACTTTGAACAAGCAAAAAAAGCAGGTGTATGTATTTATGATATTTTCTGTTCTGTTTCTACCAATTTAGCATGGATATTTAGTATTCACAAATAATATTCAGTGTTGCCCACTTTGTATGTAATATTAGGGGGACCCGAAAGTATTCGCGTATTTTTGAGACCATATGTTTACCTCAGTTCGTGTCTGGACACGGTGACGGCAACATCTGTGTAAGTTTTTTTTTTTTGTAGAACTATGGTTTAACATTATTTTCGTGCATAAATTTTTTTTTTATTGTTAAGGGTAAGATGTCCAGACCCGAAACTAGCGAAGTTCACATCCGGCATTGTATGCTGGTTTTTTTTGATTTGGGTTGGAATGCCACAAAAACTACTAAAACGCTCAAAGATCTTTATGGTGAAGTGGTTACAGCTCGCAGATGTCAATATTGGTTTCAAAAATTTAAATCGGGCAACAGAAGTTTAATTGACGAGCCGAGATGCGGAAGGCCTTCAAATTTTGACAATGAGGCGCTGAAATCTCTAATCGAGTCGGATCCACGACAAACAATCGAGGAATTGTCGCTGAGACTCAGATCCCCATGGACCACTGTACAAACACATTTAAAACTCATCGGTAAAACGAATAGGATGGGTGTATGGGTACCGCACGCCTTGACCGAAGCCAACAAGAACGAGCGACGCAACACGTGCCTCTCCTTGCTTACAAGACAAAAAAATAGTCCCTTCTTGAATAGCGTTGTAACTGGTGACGAGAAATGGGTCGTTTACGATAATAAACGACGCAAAAAACAATGGCTTTCTCGGAAAGAAACCCCAGTTCCAACGCCTAAGCCGGGATTGACCATAAAAAAGGTCCTTTTATGCATATGGTGGGATATGAGGGGGATAATTCATTACGAATTACGAAAGGGATCGAAGATCTGCCAAAACGATGGGAAGATGTGTTGAATATTGATGGAGCTTATGTTTTATAATTTACTTGTAAATTTTTTGAAATAAATAAAATTGAAAAAGTTTTTAAAAAAAATACGCGAATACTTTCGGGTCCACCTAATATTATAATCGGATTAAAGTTACTGTGTGCACTATTTTTTAATTAATTTCCAATACTTGAATTTACATTTTTTTTTTGAAATCTAATGAAAATTACTTTTACTTGCGTGAAATATATGTTCCGATAGTTGAAATGTTTGTAATAAACTATTTCAATTTATGCAAAGTCAAAAATTATTATTTTATAACCTATATAAAACATTTACATATATCATAAAGATGACATTATAAAAAAAATTAACACTGCAAAATAAATAAATAATAACATCAAGATTATCGTTTTTTACGAAAATATACTTTGGGATTTTTCGAGAGCATTTTCCAAAATGGTCTAGAAATAAAAGGGTTAAACAACATTCTGCGGTTGAGAAAATTAAATATGATTTCACTAAAGTTACTCCTTTTTTGTATTTGTTAGGTCACGAAGTAGTTATTGTGAAAGGTGGACAACGGGTATGCGGCTCTGGCTGCGCTCTCGGCAATGCTCCATTGGTTCAGTCTAAGTCATACTTTGAGGTCAAGCTGCAGCAGGGAGGCGTGTGGGCGCTGGGCCTCGCAACCAGAAATACGGATCTCGACAGGGTGCACGGTACATATTATTTTAATTTGGTTTGTTTTTACAGTACCTATTTAGTTGTATAAGAATTAAAAAAGAAATTAACTAAATAAGGTACGTCAAATTGAACTCGCTTGGAATGTTATCGCTTGTGGTTTAAAAGTGCTGAGACAACGCAAACTTCACTTTATCATCTTCTACTGCTAATTTTTTTCAAAATCATATATAAACATTATTTAAAAAGAATATCTAAAACGCAACATAGTTTTTACAGTTGGTATAACTTAATTGTTATAAAATCGTATTTTGAATGTATAAAAAGCATATTTCAATAAAAAGACGTCAGATCCATGGCACAGTGTACAAGTGGCTCTGTATTTGGTGGGACCAGCTCGCCGTAGTGTATTATGAGCCGTTAAAACCGACTGAAACAATCACAGGCGATCGTTATCGAACGCAATTAATGCGTTTGAGCCGAGCATTGAAAGAAAAACGGCCGCAATACAACGAGGGACACGATCAAGTGATTTTGCAGCATGACAATGTTCAACCCTGTGTTGCGAAAGCGGTCAAGACATACTTGGAAACATTGAAATGGGAAGTACCAACCCACCCGCCGTATTCTCCAGACGTTGCTCCTCTGACTATCACTTGTTTCGATCGATGGCAAACGGCATGGCTGACCAGCACTTCCGATCTTATGAAGAAGTAAGAAATCGGATCGATTCGTGGATCGCTTCAAAAGGTGATGATGTTGAATGCGGGATTCATACGCTGCTTTTAAGATGGGAGAAAGTAGTGGCCAGTGATGGACAATACTTACAATCATAAATGTATAGTCCAGACGTGGGGAACCTGCGGCCTTTTGGCTACCCTGGTGCGGCTTTCTGGCCAATTCTAATATTCTGCACATTTTGCATTTGAAAATCTTTGAAAGACCTATAAAAAAAAAAGGTCCCACGCTGCTAATTTTGGGAAATCTGCAAATTTCTGGGCTTAAGAAAAAGATATGAAATTTTTTCCGGCCAAAGATTCTCTAGTCAATGTTTACTGCGGCCTTATATCGAATCAGAAAAATGAATGCGGCCTTTAGAGAAAGAAAAGGTTCCCCACCCCTGGTATAGCCAGTTGTTTACAGTAAAGCCTCGAAAAAAACGGCGGAAGCAAAGTTGTAAACCTAATATTTTACATCTGCTTAGAGTTGTATCTATATTGACAGTTTCTGTAATTGAAAAACCTTTCGATGACGTATTATATTGTTTTTATAAATTACAAATTATTTACATAATCATCTGTTTGAGATTATGATATATATCTTTATGACGTTATTCCGTATGAAATATTGATTTGTTTCTTCGGCGGTGATGCATCGGCAAAGAATCCAATAGATGAAGAAATAATCTAGCATTGAACTGGTTACAACACACGTTCATTTGAGATGGACACTGTGTTGCCGTAGAAAATTAATATTCGATGTGGGCAACAGCGAGTGCATGTTTTGAGCTGACCGTGACTTTCTTTGCCAGTCATTAAACAATTACACAAGCGGCATACGAAAGTAAAAGCCGAGCCGACAGATGCTAAGATCGTAGATAATGCAACCATAGCTAATAAGATAGAGTGCAAAATAAAGAATACTGAATGCATTATATTAATTGCAGCAGCTTTGCTGAGATTCATATTCAATTTTTGCATTTTTTGTATATTAATCGTATTACTATTTATGTTAAGGTCACTTGTAGTTGTATCCTCTAACACCCGCTGTGTAGTATTTCATCTGCAATAATATTTAAATTCCGATTACAGTGATCAAAATCATACATTGAATCAATTGTTTTAAACCAAACCAGTATAGGTAAATGAACTTTAAAAAAAAGGTCTGTCAATATCTAATTTTTTTTCCCAGAAATACGGAACAATATGAGACTCAAAAAGGGGCACAGGCTCAAAAGGTTGAGAAACTATGCTATATTCTCGAAAATTTATCACAAATGATCATTCAAATTTGTCTTCATTTTAGTAAACTGTATTATCGTGTCTCCCCATAATAGAAACGCTCTTTCGTGCATTCATTTTTATCATTTCGCTTGGCAGCACATCAACTTTGTATCACATCAGTATGGCACTCCAATGCTATGCGGCATAATTTGAATACAGTCACAAACCCTGCCGATTTCACCGACAAGTCCCAATCTACTAAATCACAAAAGGCATTGGAGTAGATAGGCCACCCAAGGTAATTATGACAGGAAAAGATGTCACCTACGATTTGGCACACTTTGGTCGTGAATAACAAACAAACATACAAATAAATTACGCTCCGTCCGATGTCTACGAAAACAAGTTCATTGTATTTTATTTTGAAACAGTTAAGCACATACTCGTCAATTTATTTTACCGTCCAAGGCAAGGACAAAATGACTAACTGTGATTTGGCTTTTTTTCACGGCTACTATTTATCATATATAATTAATTATCAAAAAGTAAATACATTTTTTACAGTAGTTGTAAAAATGCAGGTGGAGCATATGGCCTTCAAATGGAGGTATCTCAACAGAACTGTTTGTTACTCAGTTGTTCAACCTCTCTTTTTCGAACAGAGTAGGGATAGAAGGATAGGACAGGACTAGTGGTTAACTAATCGCTCTCGATACGCCTCGTTATGTTTAGGATTCATGACCTCCGTAACCGAAATCAACAATCTTGACCACGCAGCCAGCATCAAATAATAATAAAAATATATATAGGTATGTGTACGAACTAAAAATTATTGCAATATAACGTTAGTAAAAGATTTAATATTTCACCGCTTTATACTTGAAATAATAATGTTTTATAGATAAATTGAAACAAATGCATATTTTTATGTATCCATTGATTGAATGTGAAAAAATCATTCCCTACGAGTTTCTTAGATACATGCTTAACATGCAAGCATTATCTCTTTTCATCACTCATAAGATGTGTTAAAACCAGGGCTGTGGAGTCGCGTGAAAAAAAACGACTCCGACTCCAGCTTAAAAATAATTAACGACTCCAACTCTGAGGATTTTTTTAATAATTTCATTTTAACTTATATATATCGACTGTGGAAAGGAAAAAGGACGTAACCCTCAGTTTTTCCAAAACAGCTTTTTTTCGATAATCACAATGTATCAAACTTGATACACATTCTATCAAAAGGATGCAAGCTGCAAATGCCAAATTAATATATAAATTTAGCTTTTAAGTTTCAAAAAAATGACCTTGTAAAAAATTTAAATAAAGGTTTTTCCTAGACGAATTCTTGAATTAATATTAGATTACATCAATTCAACACCAGCTTAGAAGTCTCCGTGCACTTCAAGGTTGTGGATAATTCATAATTTGCATATGTCATAAAGTCATCAAAACACGTTTTAGCGCCTCCTGGAAAATTTGTTATGTGTGGGTTACGTCCTTTTTCCTTTCCACAGTCGATATGTATACCATCAAATCATCTTTAGTCAGCCAAACATGAAATGTTAACACTTTTGACTAATTTGTTTAAATACATTAAATATATTTTTCAAAAAAAAATCGAGCCCCTCACTTTTCACGACTCCGACTCCACAGCCCTGGTTAATACAATTATTAACACTTGAGTACCGAAGAGAGGAGCGACAGGGTACAAAGTGACTCCAGACAAACTTGCATAATATTTGCATTGCATCAGGTATCATTGAAAATTAGAATAAATATCAGCTAGATATTATTGGTATTTAGCGAATGGTTGAAAAAAGAAGAATGCACCCCATAGGAACTCGAAGGTTAACAATTAGATAACATTGAGTCTGAATGTTACCGATGTCATATTAAGTATAAATTCCGGGTATAAATTTCTCTTGCGTTTTACTTCAACTAAAATTCCATTTACCCCAGCCACTTATATTAACACAACACTTCAGTGTCGTTTGATTTGTATGGACGGCACAAACCTGCACTTTTGACGGTAGATTTGTTTCTGCCGCTTAAATATTCACAAAAAATGACAGTGAGAGGTTGACACTAGCCTCGACCCTATTGTCTCTTAAGAGAAGCCGCTTTGTCACACATCAGAAGCCGCCGTCATCACGCCTTTTAAGAGAGAGAATGCATTCGATCATCTCTAATAATATACAGAGATGCTAAATTGTATGCAAAGTATAATCGTTCACAGAATGATTGTTGTATCGTAGTTGGGCTGCCTTAATTGGTTCAAAGTGACTCTTCTTTATAAAGTGTTACATCACATCCACTTTTCCATCTTTGGGCTCGGAGCAAAAAAAACAGTTACCATTCTTCAAACCATTTCAATAAAATGCCACGATTGTGGAGTCAATCATCAGGAATTGGCTGATTCTTGATTATTTTCTTTACACATGATAGGCCAGACCCTTGATGCACAATTGTTATATTTTTTTTGACCGTTTACTCTGCAATTTTTTCAAATAAATGATAATTAATTTAATACTACTGCTTATTTTTATTTTTTACTGTGAGCTGAATTTCTTACAATTTTCAGTTGTAAACGTACCAGTTTTATGATGGATTATAACAGGGATAGTGTTTTTCCATTGTTTTTTCATTAATCCACTAACAAACTCTCTCTCTGACTTTGCTCGTGTAGTGTGCAAAGCGTGATATTCATTACACACGTACAAATAAAAAAAGATATATATATCGCACACCCTCTATACTTCCAAAGAGAGTAGTAATTATAGAAGAATAGGGCCAAGACAGGATTATGATTAACCAATTTGATTTGAAGGGTGAGAGAGAATTATCTTCTTTCTTTGGCCATGTTCGCTCCCTATGTGGAGCATATGGCCGCCACGCGGCACCTCCATGTTTCCCTGTCTCCCGCCAATAGCTTTGCTTCCTCCCATGACATGCCAGCATCCCTCAGTTCCGCCGAGTACATCCTATGGATAGTACCCGACGGACGTCCAGGACGCCGGAATCCCACCGGTCGAAAGAAGAGGCAGGCAGGATTGAGGCTTTCCGGAGGCATCCGCAGCACGTGACCCAGCCAGTTCCAACGTCTCTCCATAACCACTGACGTGACGGGACGCTGTCTCGTACGCTCCCTTATCTCTGAATTCCTCACAAAATCAAACCACCTCACCCCCATTATCCGACGCAAGCATCTGTTCTCGAAGCTCAGTATACGGTTTTTCTGAGTCTTCGTCAGGTGCCATGATTCGCAACCGTAAAGCATTACCGGCAGAATGCAAGCGTTGAACAAGTGGCATTTGGTTTTAATCGAGTACAGCTGTGTGTCCCAGACAGTCCGCATTGAGTTGAATGTGGCTCCAGCCATTCCTAAACGAATGGCGAGCTCGTTTTTTGTACTACCGTCTTCGGGGATATGTACGCCGAGGTATCTGAAGCTGTCAACCCTCTCGATGATCAGAGTCATGACAGGTTTGGTTACACATCACATTGGTCTTACTAGTATTAATTTTTAGACCAATGCGACCTGAGTTAGTTCCTAACCCATCAATAGTCTCCTGGATGCCCTCAATGGATTTATCGAATATTACAGCATCATCGGCATATTCAAGGTCACACAGCTTCAGACCGGGACCAACAGCCACATCTCGATCAGGCGGAATTGACCTGCGAAGTATGAAGTCAAGGATAATAATAAACAGGAACGGTGCAAGAACGCACCCCTGTCTCACTCCGGTAGTGACCCCGAACCATTCGGTATTTGAGTCACCGATTCTCACACAACATGCACTATTCTCATGTAAGGATTTGATAATGAGAGAGAATTATAGACATCACAAACACCCATGCCTCAAATAGAAGTTGATAAATCAATCGAAAAAATGCTGTTCGTACCGGGACCGAACCCGTAAGTTCTATCACAGAAGACAGCGACATTGACCGCCGCACCACAGATCTGACATCATTCTACCAGATTTTATTTGATAAATGCCTTTTTTCATAAAACTGACAATATGTCCTGCAAATATTCCCTTTCCGTTTCTTTCTGCAAGGTCAACGTACAATGAAATTGAAAATTTGAAATTATCGCATTGTCAACTGACATTGAAATTCCATATTTTTTTTTCAAGCGAAATGTCGTAATATTAAGATGAAACAATACATATATAATAAATTGTATGACCCAACCGCTGCTTAGAATAATATTAGTAACATTAGTTTTTTAGAAGCCCCATTGTTTTGTTCGCACAGGATGTGCTTCGCATGAATGTTTACTTAATATTCTTTTGACACTTCATGACACATCTTTTGACTCATTCATAACTTCGTGTACTGCTCAATTTGCAGTTAACTAAACCTCCTACCAACCTCATAATGTTCAATCTGCAAAAAACGCTTTTTGAACACTTAACCCTTTAAGTGCTGGGTGATATAAGTATAACGTTACCCACCAGGCTGTGAATTTATTAAAAAAATAAAACCTTATAAATATACGTTTTTTAGAAATATACTCAAAGTATATTTTACAGATTTACCAAATAAATACTCAGCGTGTTATTTATGCTGCTATTTTCTTAAAAAGAAAAAAAAACTAATCTTTTCAGTAAATGCCAGGGTCACAACCAATGTGGCAGTGGTTTCCAACCTTCATGTTATTGCGCCTCCCTTTAAAGAAAAAAATATCTTCGTGCCTCTCCATCCTTCATTTCATATAGTAATAAAAACACGTTTTAAAGGATAAGTAAATATTTTGGACTATTCACGCCTCCCTTCGCTATAGTCCAGGCGCACCTCCCAGGTTGGAAATTGCTACTCTAAGGCAAGAGGTTAGCTGCGCGGACTGATCAAATATCAATTGAACAACTGTCTTGTAGTGCGCGGCCGCGCACGCACACAGCTTAAAGGGAACGTTGATTGCAACATAACAGATCATAGAAAATTCGTTTACTTAATTTTATAGATGAAAAGTATTTGTATAAAGTTTGTATTTTAAAGTATATAAAATCACATTGAAATTTCAAAACATCACGATTTAACTATAGGAAGATTCCAACGTATTCCAAAAAACATTATAGTGTATAAGCAGTGATGCAACCTTGCATAGTGGCACATTTTTGCTGCCCAACGAAGCTCTTTTTAAATAAATGTAATGTTAGTAAAATTTACAATTTTTCTCTTTCAAGTCATCATTCTAAGAGATTTCACTACATTTATTGAAAATGAATATACTCTACCTAAGAAACCAATATGGTCAAACAAATAATGATTCGTGTTACAGGCGGCATGGATAAAGAATCGTGGTGTTTGAACAGCGATGGGACCGTCAGACACAACAACATTGAGCTCTATCGACTATCTACCGACAGACCGACTTCTCCTGCCAACCTGATGACTGCAGATCTTCTCGGGAATGGATCTCCGCCCTCTCCAAGCAATCACGCGATCACGAGTCAGGTCAGTTGAATCAATGGTGATTTGTAATAAATTGTGTTGGATGGTGGAAGTTGATCTCAATGTGATTCAACCCTGTCGGCCTGTTGCATACTCGTAAAAATTATACAAACATACGTTATACAAAATATAAATGACATCAAGCAGACTTAATTAACCCTAGTGAGATATTGTTTATGAAATTAGTCTTTTTCGTACATTACTTGTGCTATTTCTGAGAAGAATATCATTTATTATTTCATGTGGTAAATTTTTTCTTTTAATGTTAAAACCCATAATTAACCAATTCATTGGATCATTGTAGATTAAAGACGATGATTTCATATTGTTGGAGCTGCAGCTCTTCTAAACAATCCAACGCTGCCCCTAACCCTTCCTAGTGCGTGGGACAGTTATTTATATTGAGAGAATTTGTCAACCTTCCATCGACAATCAATCCACAACAATGTTTTTTTATTTTTCAGGTGGAGAATCCGAGGACTGCCCCGTGCGAAGGCGATACCATAGGAGTCGCTTTCGATCACATTGAACTGAATTTCTTCCTCAACGGAAGAAATATGGAGATACCTATCTCTAGTATTAAGGGCACTGTTTTTCCTGCGCTCTACGGTGAGTTGTTGATAAAACCAAATGTCATTTGATCAACGCGTACAATATATCAGTACTGCTTTACAGTAGTGAATCACGACATCTGGCGAAGACTGAAATACTTTAAAACAGGGTACTGAGCTAAAAAATACATGCTTGCAAGGGATATTGGGAGCAAGGTGGTGTAATTTCATGATAACCTCGCAGATTACGGAACGGGATAGGCAGTGGTTTTAGGGAGAAGCTTAACCCTTTCCTTACTATGCAAAAAAAAGCATGCGCTCCTGAGCTGTGTATCCGTTACACATCAGGCAAACGGGAGTGAATCATGACAATTATATAACACTACTACAATATTTTTATTATTGCATCACTCAACGCGTAAATGTATAAGGGAGGAATACCTCAATTTTAGGTAGAGTATTTTTTATATATACAGAGAAATGTAAATGATTAGAAGGTATGTGTACTATTTACACATCTTAGTTAAGAAAGGGTTAAACAAGTTGGGGGTTCGAGAGTCTCAGCACTGTTTTCCTCTTCTTCTGACTTGCTACTCCACTTGTGTCACAAGTGTTTCGCCTCTTTAAGAATCGTCATCAGAATATTGTAAGGTTTTGAACTATACCAAAAAATGATTCTAATTCTTGACTTATAAATTACTAAATGTAGGTCGGGGACTTTTCCTTTTCGTTTGAACACAATGTTTTTTCATTGAAAATAAAGATTTATTCAATATGTAAAAAATATAGTCTAATTGTTTGGTATTGAACGATTTAAAATACGCGAATTGTATTTTTTGATGTATTTGTCACAACGATATATTATATATTTAAATTGAGATATAAATCGATCTAAATGACGAAACTTCGATCGGTGTACTTATTATTGACTAAAAGTAAAATAATATATAATTGAATTAAAAAATATATTCATTGTGTGTTGTGAAAACCCTGAATAAGAAATGGACTAAACCCATAAATGATCTCGCAGCACAGCATGTGTTATACACACATATGTCAGGTCACACTAGAACATCTTAAGACTTTAAATTATCTATTTCAAACCATTTTTTATTCAAATTCTATTGTTTCTAAAATCGCTGACAGTAAGTGGTTAAAAAAGTGATCATTTCATAAACCTTGCAATATTGTTTCTTAAAGAGGAGAAACACGTGTCACTAGACTAACACAACAAGTGGTGTAACAATTCAACAAACTACCAAAAGTTTAACGCAGAATTAATTGAAAATATAAAAGGTTTTACTCATAAAAATGAAAATGGCGATATTAAAACAACGAATATGTGTTTTCAGTTGACGACGGCGCCATCCTGGATCTCATTTTGGAAAACTTCCTGTACCCCGCCCCCCTTGGCTTCGAGAGGATCATGCTGGAGCAGTCTTTACTTTAACGGGCGATTCAAAACAAAATAACTGATTGTTTAACCGAAACTAAAATTTTATATTTAAGATGATTGTTTATTATTAATTATATTGACTCTGATAAACTTTTAACATTATCTATCGGCTGTTTACGTATAAGATTTTCAATGTTTAATATTATTTATTTTCTATGTGCAATCGACTATGCTGTCGGCTTACTGTTTGAAGTGTCGAAATATTTTTTACAAGCAATTTAAATTCTGCCCTTTCAGTGTTATATTTATGACTTTTAAGGGTTCACTGTCAATGCTTGGTGAAAAGACGTTATTATTATAAAATAGTAGTACAACACTTTTATTGTAATTATTCCACAATTATTTGAAGAGTGTTTTACTACTTTTTGTTATATTTATGACCAAAACTTCTCAATTTGTAAATCTTCTTTCATCAAACGACACTTTGAGCAGTATGGCAACAGTGGACCTGCTGTATATTAGACAATGTATTGCGCAATACGAATCTTTTCTCAGTCTTTTTGTTAGACTCGTATCTGATGTAAAATGGGTGCCCCAGCACTTCTCGTGTTCATGGACAAACAGATCGAAGAATCCTCCTAGAGCGGTGGTCCCTGGGTGTGTCCTCGTGTTTAATGTTTCACATACGCGTGACATTTACCCAAATTATACAATATTTGCTCTCCCATTTGATTTGATTTTTTTTTCAATTGCTTTAATTCGACTGGAAGTTCCCAACTCACTTATCCAGCAAAACAAAGTTATTTTATCATGAACAAGCTACTTGTGTTATCCGTTTTATTAAAGTAACAGTTGTCGCCTGTATGGTTGAGAGGTCAATGTTATTAGCCCTGGTTACGGAGGTCATGGGTACAACCACATTCAATAAATTTCTATCGAAACGCATGAATGTATGTGATAAATTCCCTCCCACCCATCTTATTCTAAAAACAGGCGTAGAGAGAGCGATTAGCTAATCACTAACCCTGCCAGTTATCGCTAGTCTCTATAATAAAGAGAGCAACTGATCAACAAACAGTTGTTGTAGGAAAAACCTGTGTTGAGAGGAGATTAGGAGACTATATGCTCCAAATTGGGAACGGACAAAAAAACAGTCGTCAACCACTTTTCTTTAGTCTAGAGATTGTTGTGTAATATATTGGCTCATGTATTGCGGATGGCGATTCCATATTTTCGTATGTAAAGTAGAATAAGGTGTTTTTTAAGAATGTACAGAAGAGTTTTAGTGCATCAATATCATATTTTTTTAATTTCTGATGATAACGTCCTCCATGCTTGGAAGTAGGAGACATATAATGCAGTAGATGCAAACTGTATTAACTCAAAAATCTTGGTATAATTTGATAAATGCAGGGATATTGTCTTGTGCATAAGTATCTGGACATATTTTGGTTGATATGACATATCAAACACCCACGTGACGAATGTGATGATTGTTCTATTAGCTTTTGACGGTTGTTACAACTAGTATAACACACTTTTAAAGTGTTCTCTGTCAATACTTGGTGGAAAGACATTATATTAAGAAAACACGATATTCCTTTGTACTTATTTCCACTCTTATTTACCGAGATTACAACCAGTTTCGCTCATAGCGAGCATTACCATTTGATAAGAAATATAATTTAACAGTGTTATTCATACAAAAACAAATTGAAATAAAAATGTGTTATAAACGATTGACATTGAAAAGAATTTAAAAATTTCAGTAGAAATTACAAATAAGTGACATTAAACTAACACAACTTAAAATGTTTATCACCTCGTACGTGGACATGGTTAAAAATATTTATTTGTTATGTTCTACCAAGTAAATCTCAATTCGATAAGTACTTGACTACGCCTCTTTTTGCATTCAATAGTTCCCTGTATGCCAATTTGAAGAAATGTCTGAAGCTATCGACACTCCAACGGTAGTCTGGATTGAGCTGTGTTCACTTATCTTCGTTGATGCGCTAAAACTCTTCAGTTGTATTTGGACTGAGTAAATAATTCCAAATTCTTGTTAGTTTTAACATAATTTCGGTTAACTTAAATAACATTCAGTTTGTTCGATCAAATTAAATTAATACAAAGAACCAAAGGTTATCAAATCAGTAATAGTGGTGTTCATTCGAACCTAATTTTCTCCACAAATCATTCAAGACATTTTTCTCAGTAATATAAATTGGTTCAAGTCTTAGATCACTTTTCATCCTAATGAACCAATCGGATCGAAAAATCATCGTAGGTTTTTTATGATTGTCGATTTGTTTTATCCAGCGGACACTGCAATTTTGGTTTCTTTAAGAAAAACATTCATACCAAGAAATGTTTACAGCGGTAAAAATACTCTAGTTTATATTTTTTTTATATTTTTTTAAATCAGCATCTTATTTGTCGTTTTATTTATTTTAATATGATATTGAGAGCTCAAAATTCAAATTGATTTCTTTTTAACTGTTATAAAATTGGTGAAATTACTACACGTAAATATAAAAACATGTTTTATGTTGTTGGTCAATCAAATAGTGTATATATTTAAATTTCAAATACTTGCTAAAAATTCTAAATTCAGCATTACATTATTGTTTTCAAAGACTTACGTAAAAGCCTAAATCTTTATTGAGTTTATTTGCAGACATGTCACTGCCTTCAGGAGTATTCTCAAATTTATTGTGATCTAGTTGTTGGTATAATTTAAATGTAATAATTGCAGCTGTGTTCACTGTTGTTATAGTCGATCTGTCAAACACCAACGATCATCAGAATTTTGTTTTGTTTTGTTTTTTTATGTCTGATAATCATATCAATTCGCTATACGTATGAGAGCTATTGTAATGACATAAATATGCTTTACAACAGGCATGGGCAACCTTTCCTAGGTCTGGAGCCAAATTATCATTCTGTCTCAGAGTCGAGGGCCGGACCAAATTATTAAACATAATAAAGTAATATTAAATTAAATAAAACACGTTGCTATTTCTTATATGGTGGTGATCATGAACTAGTAGAGTGGAGCTATTGCAAGCGCACGTCTCATCTCCATTATTTAATCCCTCCCTGGAACTATTAAATATTTGATGCACTGGCGTAAGCTGTAATGTCAAATATATTTTTTTTAATTTAATTTAAAAAAAAAAATCTTTCTGTAATACTTCGCTTAGATGAATTGGGGCCGGACAAAATAGCTCGGCGGGCTGGTGGTTGCCCATACATGCTTTACAACATGCTTCTTGTCGATCTTGTGTGAATTTTGACAGATTGTTTCAAATTAGCACTTTTGATTATTCGACAGATTGATCATACAACAGCCGCAATCAATACATTAAGTTATACCGACTGTAAAAACTAAATACAAACATCATGACGAGTATAAGAGATCTCCACCCTCCCTAATTAGTGTCTAGGTACTTATAAACTTGAGAAAAATCCTACGGGAGTCACTGATACATATGTGCAGTGTCAAGATATACCAAAGTTACGAACCCGGCAAAAAGCAATAGATAAAATGAAACAATGAATTACCTGCTTATTATGTATAGCATCCATATTTTCCAACTGAATCCGTAGTGGTATAATAAAATTTGAGCTCTCAATATATTTATTTTGATATATCGCCTAATCATGCATTTATAATTTTGAGATTAGTTCTATATTTTTAATTTACGGTTTACTAAAATTTGTTATCATCAAAATAAATGTGACAATACTATTATGTGTTTTGTGATAGCCAACTTTTATCGTTGAAAATAATCTGTGAAGATGTTTGACTGATGACTTGTCTGCTGTACTGTATTGATTGTAGAATTGTTAACACATTACACAGGGATGGTAGCATACACTATTATCGGCAGCATAAAACGACCATATTTTATGGCTATTCCTAAAAGCATTATAATTTTGAGAATGTCCATGTTATTGTTATATTATTTCAACCCTGCTATTTATTACAAACAAAATTGAAGTGGAATTCTTGGCGGGCTATTCTTATGTGCATAAGGATTGAGTTTATATTAAAGTCTGAAATATTTTTGTATTACCTTTGACCTTTGATATAACTGCGGCTATGTTCATTATTGTTTTCATAGATTAACATACTCGGTTGTATGGATTGTGTTGATCAGTGTTAGGTAAGAAAAACAAATTTTTTTGTTTTGTCATTTTAAATATTTAACGTCTAAACAGTAAGTGATCACTTTCCCTGACATCGAAAATAAGAATCAAAGTATCTTCTGTGATGACAATAGTGAAGTGTTTGACAGACAAAATATGACAACAGTGAACATAGGCGCAATCGTGTTTTACCAACTGTCAAAAGCTAATACTAAACAGTTTTGTTTATTTAACACTGTCCAAAATAAGTGACTGTATGACTGACAGTCGCCGAAAATACCAATAAAGCTCTTCTTGTGCATAATGTGTTAACCTAAATTTCAATGTACGCAGATTATTCCGTAACCAGTTACACTTTACGCATCTTATTGCGAATGTTGCTTAAATTAATCCATGCATACGGTAAAATGAACAAGTACCAAATATATTTAACATTTCTTTTTCGTTACATAACGATAATCAACTGTCGAATTTGTGCATAATTAAGTCACAATTTAGAGTTACTTTTTAATGGAACCAGTGATTATTTAAACCTTTAACAAATGAACAGCAAGTGTTTTTTGCCCGTATTTGGACATTCCCAATTGATGTATATTATATTATTTATATGTTTATTATGTGGAAACCTTCGGAATGCATAAACTGAGATGACATATAACAAGAGATACCTGCACGGAATATGGGCCATGTTTTTGCTAAATTATTATCCTGATGGAACCTATTTCACATATCAGTATAAAATAATTGTTGTTGTTTGTATTCCTATTATGCAATTCCAAAGATTGTGCTGTTTTAAGTCTGGCCGAACAATGTTTATTTGCCACTTTACCAACTATACACAGCTTTGGGTTTGAAAGCTATATGAACAAATTGTATGTAACTTGCTTGTGAGATTGTGTATATATATATATATATTTCAAATTCCATATTGATGACCCGATGCTGATTTGAAGTAGTTTTTCTTTACCCTTTCTCCGCCGTCATGATGGGTGTAGATTCAAAGGCGTCCGATGCCCTTTTCTGACAGCGTATTTCCCATATTGCGCGTGTGTTCTTATGAGACAACCTATTACATATAATATTTGTGCGTAGCATTACAAGCATACAGACTATATGGGAAAAATGATACCAATGGTGATGCTTGGGTTAAAATGTCATTAATTTAAAATATGTGTGAAAAAATACAACTTGACATCGGGTCATTGATATAATTCTGAGTTGTCTTGTTTAGGAATCGCAATACAGGTATTACCAAATTTATTTTTTTTGTAAACGCTCATCTCTTTTTTTACACGATTTTAAAATAACACAGAATTAATACTTTATTTTTACACGAGTTATTTGTTCTAGCATGATTCCCAGAAACAAAAAACAGAAGCGGATTTCTTGATAACAAGATATTCAACAACACAAGACTTCATTAAATCTTAACACATCAGTTAAATCAGGAATTTCTAGCGATGAAATCGATTTATGTCCAACCCCTGCATATAATGAAATAGCCATGAATACCACGAAATATTTTGAAGTTAAAAGAAAAATCATACTCTCGAGACACTCAAGATCAATTCGAGGAGAATTGACATCATAAACACTGACATGTCTTAGATATCAAATTTAAAATGAAAAAAATATATAAAATTGACATTAGGGAATTGAACCCGGAGTAGAGTCAAGCTCTCACCAACTAGGCCACAGCAGGGCGATCCAGTATTTTGGCCGTTTTTTTTTTAAATACGAAATGCCACCAGTATTTCATTTTTTAAAATGAAGTCAAATTGTAATTGATTTTTTTGTTACACATAATAAGTTTATAGACATTTTCTGTCCTAGATGATCTTGACAACACGCAAGTCGATACCGTCTTGGAAGGAATGTTTATTGACCACACAGATCTATGAATTGTTTTTTTACACATCGTTTTGTTCAGTCATGCGTCGGTTCTTGCAAAATTTGCACCTATTATCGTATCAGTGACCACAGTAATAATTCCATTGTTCAATGTATTGATTAATTATCAAATTAATTCATTATTAACACCTGTAATATATTCAATACTGGTATTTAATATGTCTCACGTAGACATATTTGTTCGGTATTGCAATCTTTAATCATGCATAACACTTGCCTGCCACAGCTGTTATTAAATTCAAAATAATGAGCTTTTTTCTAGTGTTATCAATGGGATCATCGTAATTTAATGTGTTAAACACTTCTTGTGACGCTCTAAAATCCTGCCCAAAATAACTTATAATCAATTGTATTCTATGTAAATTATTTAAAGAAAATCTATTATTAAGAATGTTCAAATTTTGCATGTATGGATGTATTATATATAAGTCGGTGAGTATCTTGTTGAAAGGGTCCGCTTTTCAATGGAACAATCATTTGTTTTATCGTAATTCAGAATGAGATTAGATGAGGACAGTTTCCAACCTTTTACATAGAAGGTGTTGATAATTCACAAGTTCCACTTTTGTCAGCACATCTCCACAAGCGATGTTCTACAGTTTTATATAATTATGTCTTTATATTATATTTTACTTATCATTTGAAATACGATCCTTCCACCGAGATACTTATTAAAAGGTTGAATAATTAAAAAAGTACATTATCAGTAATTCTTTGTGAGACTATCGTTTTATGGTGAAACATGCATAATATTTTCTGTGTTTATCTCATATTGTATTAGTTTAAGTTGTAACCTTAAGGATATTTAGCTTATCTATGTGTATTATATTAATTAACCTAAGTATTATAATATTATCAAGAATAAAATTATTTTGGAGAGTTGATTGTTTTTCATTGTTTAATAGTTCCTTACAGATTAGACTGGGCCCATTATATTAGTATTTTTGGTAGTCGAGAATCGTCGAAAATGAACTACAGGTAATCCATTCATGACAAGTTTGGGGAAACCAGTTTCATTAGATCGTAATAATACTAAAATATAGTAGACTTCTACTGGATTTAATGCATCCAAGAATTGTCTTTCTCATCGTCTCGGCGGAATAGCATCTGGAAAACTTAAATTGAAACCATTGTTGATTTATCAATCAGAAACTCCTTGTGCCATGAATGTATAATCTAAAAACAATTCATCAGTTTTTCGGCAAAGTAACCGTGAAGAGTTATACATGTCCCTGCAATCAACACAAGTTTAAAGTAAAAACAAAAAATGGATGCAATGTGGCAAAATATTATTTATGTACACTCCCACTTCTGCAAGTGGCGAAAAGAACGTTTAAAGGGAGAAAGGCTAATGGGATTTAATAACTGATCTTATTGCACATGTTTTTATATATTTGCAACTAGAAGGGCTTGAATGACAAATATTCCGCAAGGACCCCCCGTATATGAAATCAATTCGGGAAACACTAAAGTAATGATGTGTGATAAATTGTGCTACAAAATATCTCACTGTTACATGAAATCCCAATATATTTTTTTAAATTGTCTCGTAGTACATTTTAGATTGTCTATGATGATAGTAGTTTTATAATAATACCTTACTCACTTGCAGAACCAAATATAGCCAAATATATATATAAAAATGGAATCTAAGTGAACTAAATTAACAAATCCTCATTATTTTCTTCTATGACTATCTGAAAGCAACTCTTTAATGTTTGAAAAAAGTGTGATGTACATTTGACATACGAAGAGAAGGTCCTTCAATAAGTTCTCTGGGATTTGTAAGGACTCTCGATACGCAGATTCCAGCAAAGCCTGGGCAGGCTAACGTCCTCTCATACATCAATAACACTGTTCCTCAGCTGACTATCATATTTTGTACTTAATCATAGGTTTTTTCTTCTTGACCTGGACCGATTTTAACTGTTGCCATTTACATTTTTCTTTACAATCATTCAAAGATAAAATTTACCTGTCATTTCGGAAACTTTTTTCCAATTAATGAAATCTTTTGTTTCCATTTTGACCAATTTATACGGTGAACCTACATATTTTACACATTTAATAATCGTGGAAATTTCAGTCAGCACATACACAAGTCCTTGTTTGTTAATTCGATTTTTTTCTCTTTCTATGCACGAATAGAGTCACCTTTGCTGTCAGTGTGACCAACAATGAGGTAGTTGTCGGTACTTGTGTACGATTGTCTGTATGTGTAGTTCTTGCATGAAGGTATACATAGACAACATAAATTTATTTTCATTCTGGGCTGTACAATTATTACTATAAAAAAATAACCTCCTTATGGCCTTGGCAATGATTTTTAAAAAAGCTATACACACATTACCATTTCCACTGATCTTCTTTTAGCAATCCCTTCGTGCCATAGGTAACAGAAACCGTCTACTTTTTACGTAGTAAACAGTAAAATTGTAACAATTTAATTTGCTTTCATAAAAAAAAAACGAAATATTCTCACCAGGTAGAGGAATAACAGCTTACAAATCAAGTATTGCCACAATGACATCGTTTCTTTCTAGAGAAATTTTTATATCCTTTTCTTTTTCTAGCCTAGAAATCCACATTCTTTTTGTGTGTTTCATACTCTACTTTTCTTTTTAATTTATCGTCATCAGAACTGTTCATTTCATCATAAATCTCGGCGACAGATAAATGAGGCTATTTTTTGCAAACGCGGCTCGTTCCAAAATTGGTGAAAGATCAACCATGAATGTTTTTTTCCCTACCCCAATCACGCCAATTTTTTTTTTTCATTCTCGTGGTCAATAGTGGTTTTTTGGCAGCGCGCCGTGCACATAATCCTAATTTAATTAATAGATATCGAATGTTTCTTCTTACTTTAAAATCTAAAAAAAATTATTTAAATAAATAACGACACTCATAAAAGCTCAGAGTGGGAAATTAGATATTAATTGAAATAAAAATCTTTCAAGAAAACATGTATTTTTTTCGATACATTTTAATAATCCCTGGATGTTAAAAGTTATCAATAATTAACAATTGATAAAAAAAATAATCGCATATTTAAATTAAAAAATATTTAATGAATACAACAATTTGTTAATTCTACTACCTGAGCTATCATTAGTTCATTGTTAGCTGTTAAAAATTGTGTCAAAGGTAAAACTATTTATATTTAAGATGTGGATACGTGCTTAGACAAATTTGTAATAATATTTATAAAGATATAATTCATTTGTGTTCTTTAAAGACATTTTAAAATACAAAACTGAATTTTCATACGGTACGCGAAACATTCCTGCGCTGACTGTAATATAATAAATAAAGATACATTGCATATATTTAATAAAGTATTTTTAGAAAGAAGTCTCGCGCCTGGCTTGATAACATACAAAATGTCATTACAAAGTAATGTAAAACTAAAAATACTTTTAAAATGTGTATTGTTTTACAAAATAAAATTCAAGATTCATTTTTCAAACTGTTTGATTAATGGACCGATAAAAGTAAAATCGCCTGTGGCGCAAATAAAATGGAATATTAAAAAAAAGATAACAAGTTAATCATAAATGCACCTGAATACACAGGATGAGGAACATAAGAAATATATTAGTTAAGCTGTTTATAAAATAAAATATAAACTGTCTTTTTTCATTTTGGTGAGTTATAATAAATATTAACTTAAATTACGTTTTATCATTTTGAACGTTTGAGGAGTTGCTGACGATTGTGACTATATTTTTTGCTATAAACCCTTGGCCAGAAGTTGACTACTCGTAAACACCATTTCCACTACATCACAGGTAGCATTAAAACTGAATTGAATGAAAAGTATTGAAAATACTGCAAATCCAAAAAAAAACACTCTTCAAATAGTGAAAAAATCTTATTATATATTACAGAATAATAATAGCTTGGGAACAAACACGCCCATTTCCATATTGGAGTACTGATTCAAAAGATCAGTATTTATTTTTTAGCGTCGCTGACAATCTCGTAGGTTGGATGCAATTAAGGGTCAAAATATGACATGTTTTAAAAAGTGTTTTTCTATGTTCATGAAAAAGTGGATCCGATCATTTTTGATCTGAACATAGAACTTAATGCAAATATATATTTTACGTTATAAAATCATCGATATCTTACATCACCAGCGTTGGAGATTTTACCCACCAATCAAAAACGCACGCTTTACTGTGTGACCAACCTAATAAACATGGATAAACTAAACACAAATATAATAAATATCATATTCTACATGTTATATGAAGATTTTTGTCAAAAACTAAAGTAGCAAGTAGACAGTCTTCAGAGTACCACTAACCCTCCAGAGACGAGAGCTTTTTTCCGATAAAAAAATATTTTCTAAGCCATTTTGAAGTCACAGATAACTTTTATTCCTATACAAAATTAAAAAAAAAAAAGCGCAAAGTCGTTGTATAGAAATCCCGCATGGCTATATGGTCATGCTCATCCTTTTGTTACCGTATAATATTGAGTACGGACAGTAGTAAGGACAAAAGTGACCGTATGGGCATGCAAACATTCGGGGTTGAAATATAGCTAAACGTGATTTTTTTTAAATATTTACAATTTGAGCTCTTTAGATCAACATAATTTCAATACAAATATATTAGCAAAATAACTGTAAATAATTTGATGTTTTTATAAAACAGTTTCAAAAAGTAAATTTAAAAAAACGGAAATTCAAAAAATCACATGTGCTTTTGGAGGCCGTTTCTGTCCCCACGGCTGATGACTTACTGTAGTCCAACGTTCCCTCTAAGCCGAAGGGTAAGCTGCGCGGAAATTTTAAGGGCTGCGCGGAGGCTGTGTGGAGGCTGCGCGGAACGATCAAATATTAATTGAGCAACTGTATTGTAGTGCGCGCCAACCCGGAATGAGTGCGCGGGGGCTTCCCAACTGCTGCGCGGCCGCGCATGTGCGCAGCTTAGAGGGAACGTTGCTGTAGTCGGTACCTTCCTTCTTAACCAAATATGAGCGAAAGCAACGATATTCAGGTAGAAAAAGGATGAATAGTGGGATCAATAGACAACGGTGTTTACTGTGACCATATGGTGACGCTCGTCCTTGGAGGGTTAATGGTATTAATTTTTATTTTGGTTCATCAAAAATCTACACTAAGAACCTTGCAGTTCACTCATCGCAAACTGTCGGGTCATTTCAAGAGGTTTGATAAATGAAAAACAGCTACCGCATGTTGACAAGTCGACGATAGCCTGTATCACACGTAAATTCCACTAAAACTAGCCGCGCGTATAGAATAAATAACCTTTGGTTTTAACTGTTTAAGTTTTTTGTATAAATGAAATCACTTAGTATATATTATACAATAATGGAACGACTCATGTTTGGAATTCTTTCAACCACGGATACGCGGATTCGTACTCTCCCGATAAAGCTGCTGATAACACACGGTCGAATTTTTCTTTCACAGTTCGCCTAGAATGCACCGCATCTATTTTCTTCATCTTTTGGACAACACGCTTAATATAGGCGTGCCATTGAGATTCTTGGGTGAAATCAGGACTGTTTAAAACTCGCGAATCGAATTCGATATTATGATTCCATCCGAGCGAATCGTTTGACTCGTCTTCGTCGACTAGTTCTCTTGAAACATTTGGTTGTGTATCGATCGGATTCGTATCTTCTAAGCGTACCGATTCATCTACACGATTTCTATAAATTACGTGGCCTGCATTGTCATTATTGTTGAGATTCCGTTGATCAGTCTCTTTACGGTTTTCATTCTGTGTACACATTTCGGATGTATGTATATTATTCTCTGCTACTGAATTACTTCGTAAATTTCTAACCGGGGCAGGATCTTTTACCTTGAAAATAAAAATAAACAACAATAATTTATTGAAACTGTCAATAGATGGGAAAATTGAAAAT
Source organism: Himalopsyche tibetana (assembly GCA_030503985.1). Taxonomy (NCBI): domain Eukaryota; kingdom Metazoa; phylum Arthropoda; class Insecta; order Trichoptera; family Rhyacophilidae; genus Himalopsyche; species Himalopsyche tibetana. Next base: position 7,639,496 of record JAPJYX010000034.1, on the reverse strand, counting down.
TATAGCGCATAGTCAAATCTTTAATGATGTAAATTGTAACGAAAGGTCAGTCAATATGTCGAGGACTTAAAGTCAAACAACACTATCTACAATCGTATAACTTTTCAGGAGAGCCAAAAAACACATTTTATTATTTCGTAACTTTACAAAGCAGATGTTATTTAAAAGACTAATATTTATAATTTATTGTGTACTTATGTTCATATTACTTATCGACTGTGGAAAGGAAGAAGTACGTAATCCACAGTTTTTTCCGATAATCACAATGTATCAAACTTGATACACGTTCTATCAAAAGGATGCAAGCAGCAAATGCCGAATTAGTATCTAAATTAAGCTTTTAAGTTTGAAAAAGATGACCTTGTAAAAAGTTAAAACCAAGAAAAAAGACTGAAATAAAGGTTTTTCTCAGAAAACTTCTTTGATTATTATTAGATTATTTCAATTAAACACCAGTTCAGAAATCTCCGTGCACTTCAAGGTTGTGTATAAGTCATATGGCACACAATCATCAAAACACGATTTTTGCGCCTCCTGTAAAATTTGATGTGTGCGGGTTACGTCCTTTTTCCTTTTCACAGTCGTTATGGTGATGATAAATTTTTTAGTTATTATCTTAAAAAAACATTAAAAAATGACAACTTTATATATTTAACGTTAAACTTCACTGGTGATTTAAGAAGAAAGAGGAAAAGATAGACATATGTTAATCTTGTTTGACTATCATGTAGTCGAGAATGAAATATAAAAATAATTTTCTAACATATTTATTTCAACCATGTCCGCTCCAAATGCCGAGCATATGGCCTCCTGATGGAGTTATATCAACAAAAGTGTTTCTTCAAGAACTTTTTGTTACTTGGTTACTCAATCCCTCTGTTTTTTTTCCGAGAAGGCATAGAAGGATAAGACTGGACCAGTGGTCAGCTTATCACTATCGCTACGCCCAATTTTTAGTATGGAATGAGAGGGCGGTTCCATAAATTACATTTATCTGTGCCTTCGAACAGAATTCCATAAATTGTTGAATTGAAAAATGATCCATTCAAAAGTGTACGTACTGAGAATCAAACCCGTGACCTCCGTAAACGAAACCAACGACGTTTACCACTCGACCACTGGCAACTCAACTAAATAGTTTCTTTTAAAGCATGAATAATTTAAAAATGTAAATACTTCAATAAAATATCCTCTTTCATAAACGCTTTCGAGGAAATTGTAATTCGAGCATTTTGCATTCGAGTAATTCGTTATTCGAGATATTGTCATTCGAGATTTTACCTAGAACCAATCGTGCTATACCAATCGTGAACGTGTTGCACATTTCAGGCCATCCAAAATAAGTGTCTAGGATCCTTATAAACCTGAGAATAGCCTTCTAGGTGACTCCGATTTGATCATTGTTGGAGAATATGTAGTTCAAACTTTATTTGATTAACACGTATCTAACCCATAATCAATGTTTAAAATAAAAATGATGTTTCGTACAATTGGTAACAATCAAATAATGCGAATTTCGTATGAATTGAATAGGAAATGTGGAATCATATTATTCGATAGCTATCTGAAAAATATTGAAAAACAAGTTACATAATTTTAGTATAAATTAAGGTGGCGATATGTTTGCCTGTAACCAACGTTCCCTCTAAGGCCAGAGGTTAGCTGCACGGATATTTCAAAGGCTGTGCGGAGGGTGCGCGGACCAATCAAATATTAATTGACCAACTGTCTTGTAGTGCGCGCAGACCCGGAATGAGTGCGCGGGGGTTTCCCAATTGCTGCACAGCCGCGCACACGCGCAGCTTAGAGGGAACGTTGCCTGTACCACACAGCATAACACTGTGCTTAGACAAATTTACAGAGTACAAAAAGTACAAAAAGAGAGAGAGTGTGTATGGGAGTGTTGAGCATAATAATACTATTAATAAACTGATCATTTCTCACCTTAGCTATAGATTTTGGCACTTCGACGTGTACTTCGTTGTCTTTTGCCTCATCGTCATCCGATGGTTTTAATGTAAACGGACTCAGTTTTCTACGCTTCCGCTTAGGCCTTTTAATTTCCAGGTCTTCAGCTTTCTGAAAATATAATAACACAATATCACATGAACTTTACTGCGAGAAGACTGCAGGCTTTCCAGGTGTGGTTATTCATTGATTTCAGTCAGTTGTGTAAAGACAAAAACGCTCACTTTTATTGGCACGTTCATGAGCCTCCACTGATCATGCCAAGACCTGACTATCCTCTGGTTCGGATTGATCCTGCGATCCGCTAGCCACCCTTCTTTCTCGCACTCCTCTTGGGCCTCGAGGATTCGCTGGTGGTAGTGGCAGGACTGCGCGATCCTCATACCCGATTTGTAATATCCAAGGAACATGTCTTTGATTTTATAGTCTGCCGGTAGCCAACGAAGAGACTCCGGCGTCCCTAGATAGTGGTTGTGCTCTAACTCAATCACGATAACGCCGCAAAGTCTTTTCTGAAATAATTGTTGAGTTTGTAAATAACATTTTACATATAGTAAAAACACAATAATTCTTTTGTTATGTTTACTTTATTGGTTGAAAATGCTTTCTAGATAGGGGAATATTCCTCCTTTTGAAAGAATTCTTTCCTTTAGACTAAATATATTGAGGAACATGTACTTTAAATGGATGTTGTCTTTATTTGATTTACAACAAAAAATATTGAATTTACAAGCCACGTTTTTTTGCACTTTTAGATGTTGGACATCGCCTTTTGCTTAATATTACCAGAAAGTTGAAGCGAAGAATCGAGTGATCATAATTTCAATAAACACATTCACTGCCCGTTAAAATAGGCCAACAAGAAATTCTGATATCGTTTAGTACCTTTTTACAGCGGTATACATTAATGCAATGTTTCTTAACCTTTTTACATCTGCTAGACCAGTGCTTCCTAACCTGTGGGCCGCGAAATTCAGTATAAAGTACAAAAATCTATATATTTAAGTCTATCAAATCGGTGTTTCCCATATTGTGGGCCGCGGAATTTCTTAAGGGGGCCGCCGGATTGGATTGGATAGAAATTGGATTCTGGGGGGAAAGTATAGCAAATCGAGGATTTCAAATTCGTCCGTGAGCTAAAAAAAAAACGAGTTTCTGTGACAATCTGAGGAAAAAGTATACCAAATCGCAGATTTCAAATTCCTCGGTGAGCTAAAAAAAAAAAACGAGTTACGGAGACAATTGAGGAGGGCCGCGTATTATTTTTTTAGATTTAGGGGTTCGTGGAACGAAAAAGGTAGGGAAGCACTGTGCTAGACCACAAAAAAATCAAAAAATGTTTTGCGGACCATCAATATAAGCTTTTAAAAATGTGTACTAACTAATTTTGAACTGCAGATATTTTTTGAGGCCCACATTGCATGAATGCACCTAAAACGATCTAACTGTACGAAGTCTGTAGTACTACTGGCACAATGTGATGTGCTAGTGTTGTTTTTGTACCTCACCAATGGCATTACGGTTATTTTGTCTAATTATAACAATTTTAAGAAGTGTCCATCAACTGGATGGCTGCCACCGATGAGATATCTCGCCAAATTGTTTGTGCTCAACACGCCGGAGACGAGTTATCTCGTCGATAAATAATTAAATTAAAAATTTCAAATTATAGCCGACGTGCTAGGTACAGACATACTTTTTTCTATGCCAGTCAAAAGGTTAAGGAATAATAATTGATGCTATAATTTGCAATCCTGGCTCGTTCCAAAATGGTTGAAAAAAACACTTGAATTTCATTTTGTAAAACAATATACATTTTACCACTCTAAAGCTAACGAGCCATCGGTGTGTCGCATACCTACTAACCACACACGCTACCCACCAGTGTGTTCTTATTATTACGACGTCAATAAATATTGTTTAGAGTTTGCATCATTGAAAAACGGTCCAACATCTCTTAAGGACTTACAAAATTAATATTAAGTTATCCTTTATTAATTTTTAGAAGAATGCTAGCTTACAGGACGAACAGGACGACAGGAAGTCTCTCACAAAAAATTCCTACTCACCAACACAAACGGGTCAGTGTATCTAGTGTTCTGTGTATACAATTTAATTTTTGTTCGTATTTTGGCCTGGCACTGTGTGTTTTTAGTCGGTTTCCCTTCGCTGGCAGTGGATGTTGTTTTGTTATATTTGCTGTGGTGACACACGAATTCCTTCCTGTAATTAAAGAAAAGATAAAACTCATAGCCATCTCTCTCTCAAGGATTTTATAGGAGTATATCGACCCATAATAGGCAGAAAATGGTAACCGACATTTTATAAATTTTACTAAGTTCAATGAAGGAATTCCTGTACTACGGTTAGTAAATAGTAATATAAGGTCAATGAATATCCTGATATTATAGTGACTACTGTCATTTCTCTAGATCACTTTTTCTCAACCAGAGTCCACATGGAACAAACGATAACAAGTCAAAACGCTAAAATGTACAGGCCTTAAAAAATATCAGGCGAATGAGATTTCTAAAATTTTTGTCACTGGCGCTCTAGGTCAGCGATTTCCAACCAGGGAGGCGTGGACTATTGCAAAGGGAGGCGCAAATATTTATTTACCCTTTAAAACGTGTCTTTATTACTATATGAAATAAAGGATGGGGAGGCGTGAAGACATATTTTTTTTGAACGGAGGCGTAGTAACAAAGGTTGAAAATTGCTGCTCTAAGCGATATTAAACAATTATTGGCTTAAAACGCAATCTGCAGACAGATAATCTTAGTGACTGTTTAGCGCAAAGATATTGTAATGTTTTTATCGAAATTGCATTCTCGAACACAAAATTGGTCTGCATCATATCTTTATACTTTAATGTTGTACATTCAGCTAGGTATTCAGAAAGATATTTTTTAAACTTGCTATTCCTTTAATACGTACAAATTTATGTAATGCCGCTATTTATAATGCTGCTCTGCAGAAAATTAGATTGTCAAATAATTACACATGAGTATCTGATGATTTACGCGAAACACGAATACGATATCAGTATGAAAAAGTCAGCATAACATGTCAAATGAAACTTCTTAGAACAAACCATAAAGCAAATTTGAAATATGGCCGATAAACATTAATTATATTCATATCTGCAATTGTGGGGTTATAATGCAAAGCATACTATTTCCAAAACTCAAACTTTTCAGTAGAGTCAAATCCTATAACACAAGCAAAATAACATTTGTATAAAAATATGATTTCCAATTTGAAGACGACAGTCTTATAGACATTTTATATTAAAACTAATAGGGTAAGTTGATTCCTTAGGCTTGAATTACCCTATCTGCAAACCTAACTCAATATCGCTCATTTTTGAAATAGTATGTTTTGCATTATAACCCCACAATTAAGCTTTCCAGAGAATTGCATTGTTTTTGGGAGATTTAGTAAAGGTTTCTACGAGACAAAGTGTAGTATGTTGTAAAGCATATTTACCCAAAATAGAAGATTACGGTTAATGGGGTCAATGGTAACTGTTTATTCCAAGGAATGGTAAACAAGATACTTGTCGAAATTTATTATGTCGCTTAACCCTTAGCACTCTTCAATTGAAATATGTTTACACCTTAATTAGTCTTTAATTAATTTATTACTGTATAATTATATTAAAAAACATTTTGAATGTTTCAATATAGCAAAATTTATCTTGCGCACGATGCGTATTGGTAATATTTGGATGAAAATTAGGTTCTGATATTACCGATTTCGCCGCAAAATCAGTAATATTTGGTAATATTGGAAGCTACGTGTAACTACTTATACATCTTAGTTAAGATAAGATTGAATATACATTTGTTTTTTTTCATTTATTCTTACACTAATCAGAGATCATAACGTTTCTTAGATTTGTATAATTAATTCACAAACGATTTCTGTTTCATGTCTGTGTTGGCGGCACTGACAAGGCCAATTTCAATAAAACGTCAATTCTTCACGATGTCGTTCTTAAAGATTAACCACAATGATTATAACTTTTGCCTTAAAATTTTAACTTCTAAAACCCAGTAAATAGATTGCTTGAAGACAACGTCCTGAAACTGTAGTGGGTACAATGTCGAGCACCCTTGGAACTTAACTATCTAATGCTAATGTTGTCAGCCATTTCAATCAACCGCATAACCAACAACTAAAAAATACTTACGAGCAAACAAATTTTTGTTTTGATGCATGACACATCCTCGCGTTCCACCTTGTCTGAGTGTTCCTACCAAAGTCCACCACCCAGTCATTTATGTCCTCCATATTCTCTATATTACTCCTGATTGTGACAGATTTGTCGGTAGAGTCGGCGATTACATTAGTCCAAGCTTTGGGTAGGACTTTGACCAGGTCCTTACCCATCGTTTTTGAGGCCATGTCATCAGATTGAATTCGGCACAAATTAACTATACGAAGCCGCGAATTCTGTCAAAATAAATATATCCACAGTAACTCAAATGATTGTGTGTTTCATTATTTCGGACGTGCTTACAGCCGGTACCAAGGAGATCCATTATTTTGTTGTGATTGGTATTTTTTTATTTTGACATATGTATACATAATTGCCAGCGTATGAAAATAGCGGTAACAAAAGAAAATTTCCCAATTATTCCCCAAAGCCAATGTTATGTTATACCTGTATGGAGATTTTATGTATATTTTATGTTGATTTTATATAGATTTGATATTTTTATGAATCCAATCTGCGTTAGTTGTATCTGTTTTGAATATTCGAATGGCTAGTATTGCTCTGATGGCTACGTAACAGAAAATCACAACAGCTGTTTAAATTGACAGCGGCGCGCGAAATCATAAACAATTGTGTCAAATTGAAAAATATTACGTTGTTGCCGAAGCGGCACGTTATTTTATATTGTTTTCCTTATCAGTTTCTCTCAATTGTCAGCCCGAAAACTAACTACCGAAAGATGTCTGCATTAATGAAAGTCTACAAACATGTTATGTTTAAATATCCAATCATTACTCAATCGGTTCAGGCCGGACTTTTGATGGGAGTCGGAGATGTTGTAGCTCAAACTGCCGTCGAAAAAACCAAAATTTCAAACATTGAATGGCGAAGAACTGCCCGATTTACGTCAGTTGGACTCTTTGTTGCTGTAAGTGAAACTAAGAGTCATACACCCTATTGTTATATGCTGTCAATATCGAAAAATAAGTAACAAGATAATCAGTGTTAAAGTAAAATTTAAGAAAAAAATGATTCTACATTTGAAAAACTGTTGACAGACTAAACAAAAGAATGATTGTCTCTTCGGATCTGATTTTTTAAATCTATTCTGTTACACTGTCTTTCAAAGTGTCATTGACAGTAATTTTTTGACTGAATTGGTTATGTAAAGAAAGTGATATAATCCTCATTGTTTTCTAAAAGACGATTTAATATCATATACTGGTAATCATTAACACTAGAGTCTGAAACTATTTGACAGATAATTCGGCGTCATTGCTGCCAACAGAAAAACATACTTTCTCTCTCTCTCTCTCTCTCTCGCTCTTATACACTCATTCGTTTGTGGTTCACTAAGCAACTTCGTGGATCCAAACGATAGTGATTTACATACTCAAAACGTCGAAATGTCGCTAATTATAATGCTGTATTCCAAATATTGAATGATGTGTCTCAACATACACTAAGCCTAATAGTGGATGCCTGTTTTTCCACATTTATTTTGAAAAATGTAAATGACATAAAGAATAACTGAGACTCATCGATCATCTCTGTTGCAGGGTCCCACTTTACGAATATGGTATGGAGTCATGAATAAATACATCGGTTCTTCAGGACCAACGGTGGCTATCAAAAAGATGCTCGCGGACCAGTGTTTGTTTGCTCCACCGTTCCTCCTTGTATTTGTTAGCATCATAAGCGCTGTGAATGGCCTCAGCTCGGACGAAATCAAGTCCGAGTTGGAACTGAAATATTTGGACATTTTAAAGACAAACTACTGCATTTGGCCGTGGGTGCAGACTGTCAATTTTTACCTTCTGCCGCTGCATTACCAAGTGCTGTTTGCTCAAATTGTGGCCGTATTTTGGAATACATATCTTTCATGGAAAACTAATAGTAATTCCGACTCTTCGTCTGAAATCGACAAGTAATAAATGATGACTGACAGTCGCTTAAAGACAGGTTTATCTGTGTAATTGATTTAGATTATTAGACTATTAATTTTTATATATTTTAACAAATTTTGTCAGTAAAAAAACACAAAAATGAAGTTCGTCCACAGTGACAATCTTAGATATCAATTCTCAGACAGGCTGTCCCAGTCTAATATAACTTTGTCAGATCGGCTTGAATTAATTTACATTATAATTATCTATGTAGCATAAGATATCCTGATTGGGATGGCTGTTATTATTTTTTTGAGAAACCCAGAAGACTTCATATTATTTATGATAATTTTACCAAAAACTACTAATGATCTGATTTGTATATTTAATATTTGTAACTATACACCTTTAGGCTGCCGGTCTACCTCATAGATGTAGTAATATATCGGCCCATTCTTGGTTTTTGACCCATCCATTTCTGATGAAATGGGTTAGGTGATGAGAATTACTGTGTAGAACTACATTTTACAGAAAACTTCTGATTATCCGAAATGATGATGGGATGTGGGGCACAGATAATCAAAAAACATAGAATAACATTAAAATGTATTTTTTTCATTGATTGAGTAACTAAGGGTGTTATAAATTGATTGAAAAAAGAAAGTTTAATTCATTAAATTGCTGTGCAGCTTTGTGAATCAGCGACCAGCTTTGCAAACATCAGAGCTATGTTCAGTTTACAAGCAGGACTGTATTATAACTCAAATTCGAGACGATAGTATGAGGCACTTCCAACACCTGGTGACAATAATATGTTTACAACTAAACCCTCCCTCGCACCCAGTAGAAAGACAAATTCCCAAAGTCCATTTTGTAATTTTTCAGAATTACAAACAATATTTTCTTTATTATTAAATAATAAGATTTTGAAATCAGGTCGAGATTAACCTTTAATAATATGTTATTTACTAACTGTGATGTTTAGAATTATAGTACCATTGATGCACCATTTATAAACAAAGCTGTGAACAAACTCTTCCTGTTATTAACCTTTAAACGCCCGTGCACCGTGCGCAATAGGCGTCGCTAGTTGTCCGAGCATTTTTTCGCGCGCTGTTGAGATGTCTAAAAAAATCAGTATCTCCAAAACTATTTTGGATAAAATAAAAAGGGTTCTCAAATAAAAGGCTTATTCTAAATTTACAACATTTTTTATAAGATTTTTTTTTACATATTTTATATACTATCAACAAATAAAAGATTATATAATACTGAAGGCCGGACCCGTTCAATATATATTTTTTTTGCCCTTGGGGGCTAATTACTTTCTAGGTAGAAAAAGATCTGTATTCCCATTGACATATATATGAATGGCGGTGATAAAAATTAATTTATTGCTGTCCGTACGAGAAAAAACATAATGCGGTAATATTTCAAACGTTAATAATTGCATACGGGTTGCATACTCATTCTGGGTAAAATAATTTTCATAAAACGTTTTTTAAATTATGATTCGATATCTTGAAGTCCTTATTCATGTTAGCTATTATTCATATTTTCCATAATATTATTATAAACCAGTGTAATCTGATAGCAAAGTGCGCCGTGATCGCTGGTCTCGTACGAAACCGCTGGGCGTTTAAAGGTTAACTAAATATTCTTTTCAAGATAATCGCCAAAAAACTATTGATAAAGATGATTTCTATTCTTTAAATGTAAAATAGATCTTTTCAATGTTACAATACTGATAATACATTTACCTATTTTTGTCTGAATTTTGTCATTTTTGATTATAAAAATTTTTTACTCCAGGTTTAAACCTTCATGATTGATTATTAGATTTGTGTTGGAAGGATTGGATGTCTTGATTCCCTTCCACTCATTGAGTCCAAATAAGCATAGCGAAAGCTAGTTTTGTCCATACCCTATCTATTTACTTTTACATTATCGCTTAAGACTAACCTGTTATAATACACATTAAATAATTTTTGTTTTTATGTTTGTTTGTATACTCATTTAATTCATAAAGATATGTGACAAAAAATTAAATTTAGTAATTGTTTCATTTTTCTCCTGTGCTGTTTAGTCACTGAATAGAATGGTGGGTACAGGTGCGAGTAATGTGAAGTGAATTTGACTTTTGGACAAAGCTACGATTGTTACATACTTATGTTATGCTCGTTTTACAACAAATATCCTGATCCATTTGCTGTCGGATTTTAACACATCAAATTCTATCGTTCAGCTTAAACAAGATTTGCATAATGATTATGTATGTGCTGACTATACAATTCACATTATATTTCTTAAATCTGAACCCGCCACAACAGTTTGCTGTACACAGGCGCTCTCACATGCGACTAGGTGGTTGTGTATGCTTAGATATTGTAAAATTGTTTATCGGTGACTGCAATGCAAAAAATGATGCACGGTGAATGCAAAAGTTTTTGCTACTTTAAAACTCTTGACACTCTTCCTTAATTCACATTTTCTCTCGTTTTAAACCATACATTTTTCTCAAGCGCAAGTGAAAGCATCTGCATGCGAAAACCGGGATTTTTATAAACCCATGTATTCCCAAAACATACATAGTACTGTCAACATTTTATCGAAGACTGGCAACACCGTGCATGTTTACTGTCGTGTCAAATTCACGAAACCACTAAAATGAATTTATCATTTTCGTTGTTATATTTGAATGTTACGAATTGTCATTCTAAAATTTTCACAGAATAAACTAATTGCTACAAAATAATTTAAACTAGACAAAATTCTCTGCTTGTTCGAAGGAGAAACACGAGTTAAAACAAACGTGTTTGACTACAATGTTTTATATTTTATCTGTCAGTTGGAACAAGCTATTTTATTTATATTATAGATTGCGTTTTTCTTAAAGCGTGACAACTTAGACGTTGAAATACACAATGAAGATAAAGCGAAAATCAAAAGAAGTAACCGATGAGAAGATTTCATCTCTAATTCTATCCGTGAAATGCTGTTATTCAGGAAATGACACTGACGGTTCGAATGAACCTCTTTCTAGATTCTGTTTGAATCAGAGATAATAGTTTGAATCTTATCTCTGGTTTGAATCGCAAAGAAGAAAACGGTGGATGTAGTCAAACGCTTTCGTTAGTCTTAGTTTGTAAACTTTTCCAGATTTTAATGAAAACTATAGTTTTACACAACTTTGCACATGCTTTGTGCTAGTGAATATTGCGTTTCAGAAAAAATACCGCGAATTTAGTCGTGAGAAAAATTCTCACGAATGTACGTACGAATAGGAAAAATATTGGGTAAATATGCTTTACTACATGCTACTCTTATTTTACATGAAAATTTCATTGGTAATCAGGGAAACCTATGATTTACGCGAAATTCGAATATAATATCAATATGAAAAAGTTACCATAACATGTCAAATTGAACCTATTTGAACAAACCACAGACCAGCGCGCGGCGCCGCCATAATGGAAAACAGAGGCGATGTACTGAAAAATATTTCGTATTTCGCATAATTTATCAGTGTTCTTCGTAATAATGTGTGGTTTTAACGTGATTATCAAGCTCTCAAAAAATAATTTTAAATCGTGGCGTTGTTTTTAGCTAAGTTTGTGAAATTTTTCGCCGTAATAATTTATGACCAGCTATACTCTACAATTACCGGCATAGCTTATTGCGGAAATAAAAAAAAAAATGGAGCAAAAAGGGGAGCAGGTTGTAATGCATAATTACCAAAGGTAGACATGGGATTCAAATCTTCAAAACTGTCATTGAAGTCGCATGTTAATTTAAACTTATTTGGTAATGATGAACTTCAAAATCCCAAAAGCTTATTAGCTATAAATTCAAAGATTACTGCCTATAGATTGGGAAAGGTGAGATCCTATAAATAAATGCCACTATATTATAGTTCGCTATATTTTCCAGCCTCACTTCCAGGGAAGATCGCAAATGTAAAATGTTGGCGAACCATTGTTACGAAGAACATGATTTGTTTGATTTTAACAATGACAAATCTGACGTCAAATTTCATGAAATGTACCTCAATGATACATATTTAGAGTGCAACATGTGCAACTTCACTTGCGTGGATTCAATAATGTTGCTACAACATAAAATGATTCACACACATAATAAATCGAATCATAAAAAAAATAAACAAACCTCTGATATTAATGTCGACAAGAGACTGTATAAATGCAATCAATGTGAGTATAGTACAATACGGTCGGGCACTTTGAAACGACACCTTTTAGTTCACACCCACGACAAACCGTTTACCTGCAGTAATTGTAACTTTAAATGCAAAGCGATACATGATTTAAAAAAACGCATAGTTATACACAGCAATGTTAAATCTGTAGTGGGTCCCACTTAATCCATTGAAAATTGTATACATTCAATTTTCGCTAATTTACATTTTAACCGCTTCAGTACCGTAAGGACACTGGTGGCCGCTACATACAAACGGCATGAATACCTTAAATCCACTGAAGATCACGAATGTAACTTGAAAATATTAAACTATTTACATCAGTTTATAAGTAAACTTTTGATATTTATAAATTCAGTATTATTTTTTAAAACTTATCAAAAATTATTTTAAAAAAGCGGTAGGTATGTGAGTGAATGTTTTTTAGCTGAAAACATCGCGGTACTGAAAAGGTTAATAGCCTTTTAACTTAGTGATCTACTTATATTTTTGTTTATAAACAATACAAACTGTTTACTACGCGTCAGTTCAAGAACATCCGTGCACTTGGAATGCATGAAGATGCCGAAAGGCGAAACCCGGGTCGTTAGCGACAAAACTCATGGAAAAGTACAAAATTCAAACAATTCAAATTTGATATTGAAATTCCATCAAGCACCCTCAGTCGAAATACTTAATCATAGTGTCAAATATTTGTGATAATTTTAAAGTCTCGTAGCCATAATTGTTTATGGGATTAAACCATGTGTGATTTGAAAACTACTATCTTTTCTAAATTACATATTTAAAAACTACCATACGGTTTTTTGGATTTTTAAAAATTCTAAGTATTTATTTATTTGTAGAACTTGAGTGATTTTAATAAAATCGGTGGACTTATGCTATTATAAATAGACATTTAACAAGAGCGTTGTTGCTTAAGATACGTATGCTGTGCTCATCCTAAGTGCCTTAAAGGTAACGCAACTGAATTACAACCAGGAGTGGGCTGGAGAGGGCTCGCGCGAGCCCTTTGTTTATTTCACTGAGGCCGGCGAGCCTTTTGTTAACTCGAGAGAAAGAAATATTCTCATATCAAATTAGTATATAACTGCAATTTCTAATTTATATATTATCTATGACAGTTTCCGTATACATAATAGTCCATTTTAAGCTATTTACATCAATAAGTTTACGGTAAATTGCATATTGTTACATATAATAAGTGTATTAAGTAAAAATCGATTGCTTATTGCAATACTAAAGTATTGCATATAATCGCATAGGAGCGACTAGAGAATTCACTCCTTCCTCAAAACACAGAATTGCTTCGACATAAAGTGAGCCCCTTGTTAAAATATTTGCAGCCCACCGCAGATGACAACCATTTTACATGAAATCGATTGTCAAGATACTCCACATGGGAAGCAAATATGTTTGGAATCGTTCCAGGTACCGCCGTTGTTGTTTGTGATAAATCATTTGTTTTCCAGTAGCTAAATTAAAAAACAAGAACTGTTTAACCATAAATAAAACAACAAAATATTTATCTTACATACATCAAACGCATGCAATTGATTTATTATAGAAAAATAAATTTATAATATAAATGATACTGATTCACATTAATTTATTTATTTATATAAAATAGCTTCTTTTTTCTTTTAATTATCATTAAAATTACTATGGTGCCACATTAACCGGAATATAAAATGAGATTATATAAAATGCAGCAGCTAGTATAATATTTTGAGATACAGTAGCAGTTTGACAGCTCAATATTTTCTCACTATTAGTTTCTGAAATATGTTTTTTTTTTATATCATTTCGTAGAGAATTTAACTATATATCATGAAATAATAAGCACACCCATTTCGAGAAGTTAAGATATATAGAGTTCATTTTATATTCACAGTTTAAATTGTTTAAAATATCTATTAATTTATTCTAAGTGGATTTGTCTAAATTTACCTATTTAAGCACAACACAATAATCCTTCATCATCATATTATTGAACTTATTATTCAGGAAATAGACAATAAACACACAATGAAGGATTGCTAAATTGTTTGTTTCCGCTGGCAATTACTAGATGGGTGCAGAATACAATATTTGTTAAATAGACAAAAATAGACCAATTACTTTTTACGTCAAATGATCTTGTTTTAAATTGGCAAACAGATTTTATCCTTGTCAGAAAGTTGTACATAATACAATTTTTATATATAAGTAATTCAAATCATATTTAACGTTTTGATTCAATCAATAATAATATCATTCCAAAAATACAAAAATATTCTTTTTAAGTTGAGCAAATTCATGTTATAGGTTCATTTATTATATTATTCTTAGGAGAACGTTTATAGATAATTTTTCATATCTTAATCATATAAAATACTTGAAAATAAGTAGTAAAAACGAATTCAAATATCTAAAAATAAAAGATTTCAACACGTTCTTGACACAGCAAAGAGAACTGTTAAAAAATTGAATTGATTCAAAATATTACACAATACAAAGGTGTATTATTATAATGCATATATAATAAAAATAGGATATGTTTTTAACGACTTTGAACAATCTAATAATCAAAGTATGGCACATTCATTTTGTAAACTATTAAGTATACAATCAAATCTCTGTAAAATTACAGGATTTCATGCCCAGATGGACTCTTCTTCCAATCGAATGGATCCCATCGCGTCCGGAATACCACTGATGACCATCCATAGGATGTGCTCAGCGGAACCGATGCGATGATTTCGAAGGAAGCAAAGAGAGCGGCACCATGCGGCGTCCTAATGCACCGAATAAGTAGAAGAAATAGTATAGTTATAATCGCATTATAAAAGAAAATAATCACTGTTGAATAGTATGGAACAGTTGTCAATTAAATTTTAATATTAAAAAAGAGCCAACTCAGTTGTTGTCAAGTGTTTTCTACTCTCGTCATATACAAGACTTGCAACGTTTTTTGAAATTACGATCTTAAAATATGTTATCTCCTGCCAGAGACGGTTGAAAGTTTGGTGCAGCAGTGACTAGATCTACTTGGAGAGGTTGTGATCGAGCTGGGACGCGATGGCTTCAAGGAAGTCTTGCGTGTTGAGGTACATATCGGATTTTAAGTTTGAAAGTCCGTGGATGGTGATCGCTAAGTCTTTAGTCATTTTTCCGCTCTCAATACAGTCGACGCAAGCCTGAAATCAGATCAAATAAGCCAATAAGTTTTTATATTGTAAGAATTACACATTATTTATTTTAGATGACGGCCAATTTCACTCATGGCAAGCATTATAAACCGGTGAAACGTAAAAAGATACAGGATTCTATTTTAATATAATGAATTCCACAAAGACGAGTAAACATATTGAAAGTAAAATCAAACTGATTGATTTTCATCAACACTAGTGCTATCACTAAAGAAAGACATATTGGCAAAAATTGAAGCTTGGATGAATATGACTGTTGTCGAGTTAATCAAATCATGTAATATGAAAACCGTATTATTGGAGACCTGTTATAATGTTTGCGAAATTTTCTCAGGATTCTGTGTTGCCTGTACTTCATAAATTTTAATATTGCGTTCGTTTGCCTGGATAATATGTCAAATTTTCGTATAACGTCATCAATAGAATTAAAAATTATTATTTTGATTGGTTATCGAGTCTTGGTTAATGAATCTACGAATACTGGTGAAAAATACTTCCACAATACAAATGCATGCAACGTGTTAAAACATGTGGAAATAAAAGATGGTGCCGAGAAAAACCAATGTTCAATAATTGATTTCTTATTATGGCCATGTGCCGAAACGGAATTGGCATGAATGAATGAATCCTTACCTTTTCCAAGCTGGTGGCGAATTTGTCGAGTTCAGGAGTGTTATCCAACTTAGCGCGGTGGGCCAAGCCTCTGGTCCATGCGTAAACGGAAGCGACGGGGTTCGTCGAGGTGGACTTTCCCTTTTGATGCTCGCGGTAATGACGAGTGACAGTTCCGTGGGCGGCTTCGGATTCCAGGGTTCTGCCGTCGGGGCACATCAGCACCGATGTCATCATGCCGAGGGAACCGTAGCCCTGAAAGACATTCATTGATATTTAGAATATTAGAATTATCGGTAGCAGTAAAATATTTTTAATAAAAAAAATGCTTATCCCTTTAACTGGTGAATAAATACAAAAGATCACATATTAATAATGAACTAATATCAATATACGTCGAGTCTATAGCTGAGTTAGACACCATTGGTTATGGTTACGGGTATAATTGTAGTAAGGACAGTTTCATAAATTGTTTTTTAATAGATTTAAGAATGTGTTCGAAGGCATGGGTGTCTAAAACTCCCACCCACACATCTGACCCTATAAAATATAGCCATAACCTTCTATACTCGCTGTGTCCGATAAAAGCTGGTTGCACAACTGATAACCAAGCAGTAGGAAAGGGTGCGAGGAATAATTTTATCACCATCTTTGAGATAAAGTGAAAATTCATAGAATCCATAGGATTATGAGGCGAATATTGGCACTTTGGTTACAAAGGCATGTACATTGAAGTCAGTGAGTGAAAGTGACTATGGTGACAATTATGATGAGTTCCGATGAATACTATTTTTTATGTATTAAAGTAGAGTTCGTCGGAGCTTACTCAGTTGACTTCCTTGCCATTTTTTTTATTGCTTTTAATATTAAATTATACTATTTTTTTTTCTGCATTGTAAAAGTTTTAAATTTACAATTTGTCAACCATGTGCAATGTTAATTAAATAAACATATTCTGGCAAAAAAATAATCTATTTAAATTATTTAGCCATATCGTAACTAGTCGGTAGTCTCCGATTGAATACATCAATAACACACATAATAAAGTTGAGAACAAACCTGAGCGACAATATCTGACTGCACGTCACCGTCATAATTCTTGCAGGACCAGACGAAGCCACCGGAACTCTTCAAACCTTGAGCGACCATATCATCGATCAATCTGTGCTCGTACCAGATTTTCGCCGCCTCGAAATCTTTCTTGTACGTTCTGAAATATCAAAATTGCATTACTGAATAAGAAGTTTCTGAATAGACGAGCAATTTTCCTCACAACTAGAATATTTGTTTTAGTGCAACATTATTCCTATTTCTGTGATACCTCATCTTATCAGTCCTACAGCGGAATGGTCAAAACACTTGTTCATATTGCTTCAAAGTTTTTAAATTATTTCTTATGATGTTATACGTCGAAATAAGGTAATCTTACTCTTCGTAGATGTCTTGGAAGATGTCTTTGAAGCGACCATCGTAACGCTTCAGGATTGTGTTCTTGGTGGACAAATAAAGCGGCCACTTCTTTTGCAGGGCAACCTGTATAAAAAAAAATATATTAGAGACGGAAACACTACGATTTTAACAATTTAAAAGTGGAAAAATGTAATTATTAGTCTTATAAAATCGTATTATTTTATTTACAATTGTAAATTCCACATCTCAACTGTATACTGAGCTTCGAGAACAGATGCTTGCGTCAGATAATGGGAGTGAGGTGGTTTGATTTTGTGAGGAATTCAGAGATAAGGGAGCGTGCAAGACAGCGTCCCGTCACGTCAGTGGTTATGGAGAGACGTTGGAACTGGCTGGGTCACGTGCTGCGGATGCCTCCAGAAAGCCTCAATCCTGCCTGCCTCTTCTTTCGACCGGTGGGATTCAGGCGTCCTGGACGTCCGTCAGGTACTATCCACAGAATGTACTCGGCGGAACTGAGGGATGCTGGCATGTCATGGGAGGAAGCAAAGCTATTGGCGGGAGACAGGGAAACATGGAGGTGCCGCGTGGCGGCCATATGCTCTACAGAGGGAGCGAACATGGCCAAAGAAGAAGAAGAAATTCCACATAAAATTATAAATTTGGCTAACACAATTCAAATCGCGTGGACATGTACACGATGGGCTGACAGAGAGTGCGAACATATATGCTGTAACTTTTCAGACATAATCAGGCATGAGTTGTTTATGCTGTGTGTATGTACCTGGAAACTGGCGTGCGCGAATGACTTGATGGAGTCGTCTGTGTTGTACATTCCCATGGCCACACCGCCTCCCTTGAACCTGAACAGTTCGTATTTCTCCACCTTGCCGTCGTCTCCTGTGAAGATCATGTCGACCTGAAAAATAAATTTATAAGAATGTGAAAAAAGGTTCAGGAATCCTATCTTCAATTTATCTATGAATCACTTTTTTTAGTTTGTTTTTTGTGGAAAATAATCTACCTCTCAAACAAAAGAGTCAAGTGTTTATATAATAAGTTTGTTGTTACTCATTTACATCTCTTTGGCTGTTCTCTTGTAGCGGATGGATATTTCCACCAAGGTATTCAAAATTTTGATAGTATTGGAACATACCTTGCCAGGCTGCGTTACGACAAAGTCCTTCGCCTTGTACTGGTCACCGTGGGCGTGCCTGCCAATGACGATGGGCTTGGTCCATCCGGGCACAAGCTTCGGAATGTTGCTGCAGAGAATTGGCTCTCGGAAAACGGTGCCGCCGAGAATATTCCTAATGGTTCCGTTTGGGCTGAGCCACATCTGCTTCAGCTTGAATTCTGTGAAAAAAAAAATGCAATTACAAGAAAGCAATATTATTGATCTATTAATTTTTTATCAAGAAGCTTTCAAATTTGTATTCGGCTCTTTACTAAAATGAGTTAAAGAGTTCCTGCTTTTTTAGTCTAAAAGATAAGTTTTTTTTACGAGAACTCCTTATTACTCAGTTGCCCAACTCTCTTTTTTTACTTTTAAGAGAGAAGGGATAGAAAGGATAGGACTAGCGGTTGGCTAATCACTCTCGCTGCACCCTGTTATGTTAGGATTGGAATGGTGGGGAGCCTTCGAACAGAAATCGATTGAAAAAATGCTGTTGGTAATAGGATTCAAGCCCGTGAGGTCCGACATGTAAACCAACGACGTTGACCAGTCCCGTGGACCCAACAATCTTTACTTCCTCTTTAAAAAAATGGGCGACTGACTCAGTGAGGTTTATATAGCGATTAAAAATAAGATTTAAAAGAAAATAATAAAATATAGTAGATCATTTACATACCTTCTACTCTTTGCTCGTCAGGGGTGATGGTGGCGCACTTGATCCCGACATTGTACTTTAGGATGGCGTGAGCGGAGTCGATGGTCACCTGATCGTTAGTGGCATCACGATGTGGAAGACCCAAGTCATAATATTTGCAGTCCACCTGAAAGAGAAAAACAAATTGAATATTATTTAACAATTTAATTTTTCCCTTGAGCAGTTGAAGCCCCTTAGTTAGTTAGATACTAATAAATTTAAGAATAGCCCTACAGGACTACTACAGAAATTTATTTAAATCCATTTAATCCATTATGGATTCATTTAAGTAGGAAAGCCACCACCAAAGAGGCGTTTTAAGAACCGAAGTAGGGAGGAATAAGCCATGATGATTAGGACACATCTTCCTGAGGTTTGAGGAACTAACCAGACAAGACCAAAAACGGGCGGTACTACTAATGGCGATAATGAAAATCTTTAATGAATGTAAGAAATCTACCTTGACATATGGGAAGATGAGTCTCTCCTTGATCTTCTCCCAGATGATTCTGGTCATCTCGTCTCCGTCCATCTCCACAACGGGCTTCGCTGCCTCCACTCGCTTTTTTGAGCCATCTGATGAAGAAGAAACAAAAGGGTCACCAATTATAGTAATTTTTTATCCATGTCCGTTCCCAATGTGGATCATATGGCCTCCTAATGGAGGTATCTCAACATATGTTTTTCTACAATAATTGTTTGTCGAGTCTTCGCCGGGTGTCATGTGTTGCTACCATAAACAGCACTGGTAGAATACAAGCGTTGAAACAGATGGTATTTGGTTTTAATCGAGTACAGTCGTGCGTACAGATGTTGATTTAAATGTTTTAATCTACCCTAGCTATATATAGAATTACAAAAACGGAGCTTTTATTACTGAGAAGGCAATAGGCTAACTTCAAATCAATCTCAAACCCATCCTTTTAGCCTTACTCTTTTCATCAAACGTCTGTTGCAATGCTTTTCAAGGTATCAACAATATGCACCACATTGCAGTGGATATTTTAACAAAAACCATACAAATATTATTGAGATAAGTTATATACAAATATTCAAATAAAAATTGCCTTTCCAATCATCTAGACGTCGTATTTTTGTGACCTAAAATTCACGCTTTACGAGCACGGATAAAAACCTAGAATATTCCAAACGATGCAACGTAATAGTATTTTGATAACATTTCTATTTACAGACATCATATTTTTTAAGGCCCTCTCGGAGCGCTTCAAATAAATACTATCAGATCAAGGTTTAGTTTTAAATAGGGTAAGGTTAAATTAAATGCCAACATAGATAAGTGAAACATTTTGCCATTCGGATGGTTATAATAGTCGTAAATAATAATATCTCATATCAGAATGAGATTACTGTGATAATGACAAAAACATATTTTGTCTGTAATGTGAATGTAATTTATAATTTAAACATGAGTTGGTCATGTCTGAGCGTAGTGGATAGGTTATTCTTATGTCTTGGTATCCAGAAATTGCCCAGAATTGAGACATTCCTTTGAGATATTATAGATTGAATTAAACTTTACGTATTCATTTACGTCAGACATTTTCTTCATTGTAATACTTAGCGAATCAGAAAATTTTAACGTAACACTTTTTGCGTTGGTAAATTGTAATAGAAATAATAATGTTCCGGCTGCGTGGTCGAGTGTCAACATCGTTGACTTAGAACACGGTGATCACAGGTTCGAATCCCAGTAACTACAGTTTTTATAGGTTAGTTTTTCAATTGTAAATGGATGCCTGTCCAAAGGGATGGATTTATGTCGACTGTGGAAAGGAAAAAGGACGTAACCCGCAGTATATTCAAAACAGCTTTTTTTCAATAATCACAATGTATCCAACTTGATACACATTCTATCAAAAGGATGCAAGCTGCAAATGCCGAATTAGTATCTAAATTTAGCTTTTACGTTTGAAAAAGATGACCCTTTAAAATATTAAAACCAAGAAAAAAGACAGAAATAAAGGTTTGTCCTAGACAATTTCTTTAATTAATATTAGATTATGTCAATTAAACACCAGTTTAAAAGTCTCCGTGCACTTCAAGGTTGTGTTTAATTAATAATTTGTATATGGCCCAAAATCATCAAAACACGCTTTTAACGCCTCCTGTAAAATTTGATATGTGTGAGATACGCCCTTTTTCCTTTCCACAAAATCAATAACAAAATTTATATTTTTGACATCTTGGGCTCATAAATAACACACCATTGACCACTCGTCAACAGGCCAGCTATCATTTTTGGCCGACATATCAGACCAAAATTTAATTTACTACGTAATTCAACGAATTGAGCACATGGTCAGATATGAGCAATAATTTTACAATAATATATATTTAATTCATGTTATCTAACGACGTAAATGTCTTCCAATCAAAATTATCTTTAAGTATAAATAAAAAATGACCTATGTTTAAGTTTATATTAAGATTCTGTATAATTCCCACTAAAACTGGTATTGCAATTAATTTACATCCTGTCAACGGCAACACACTGGCGATAGGGAAAATGTCGATTGGCGTAATTTATATATCGTTTTTATGACCCAATAATGTGTTTTATGATTTATTAGTGCAGTAAAATAGCCATTTTATTTAATACGCAAATAAATATTTGTGTTTGTCGGGTCCTATGGCGCAGCGGTTTAGCGTAGTTGGCTTCCGCGCCGGTTCTCACGGGTTCGAGTCCCAGTACGAACAGCATTTTTTCAATTGATTCATTGATTTCTGTTTGTGATGTCTAAAAATTCCGTCCCACCTTTCTGATACTTCAATAACTGGACGTAGCGAGAGCTATTAATTAACCATTAGTCATGTCCTTCTTCTATACCTACCACTCTCTTCAGGAAAGAAAGGTTGAGCGACTGAGTAACAAACAGTTCTAGTGAAAAAATATTCAGTTCAAATACCTCCATTAGGAGACTATATGCTCCACATTGGGAGCGGACATGGATTTAAAAAAAAAATGACAACACAATATTTTTTTTATATCCAATGGCGGATAACGCAATTGTTTCCTGGTTCCGTTTTTTTCGATAACAGGAGAGCAAAATTTGAAATATATGGGCTAATTATAATACAGGGTGTTCACCAGGAAGGTTTACCACTTTATTTTTGTATAACTTCATGTGAAACGGAAACAAAATGATAAATGTTTTATTGAAACAAATGCATAATCTTCCACAAAGTTGTTGTATTAATTCCAATTTCTCGAGCACAGTGATGAATTGAGGAATATGATTTGTTCTTGGACAGCAGCAATGTTTTCAGCTGATCTTCTCGTACGTTGTGGCACAGGTTTGTGTTTATCTGCTACAGAGCCTCGTTCTTCAAAATCATTCACTAAATGCGATAAATTGTTGGTTTTGATGGCACTATATTTCTAACCAAAATTACACGTAAATTTCTAGTCGTCGATCCTAGAAATTGTCCGTAGCGAAAGTGATTAGTCTTGTCCTAGAGACAATCTTTCTATCCTTACTCGCTTCAAAAAAGAGTGATTGCAGCAACTGGTTAACAAGTAATTGTCGTATAAAAACAAGTTCATTGAGTGACAGAGGACAGGTGGGTCTATCACCTGGTAATTTAAACGTCTTAAAATATATTATAATTTTAAGCTCTCCTGCAAAGTTGAAGTTTTTCGCGATTTGGAAAGACGGAAGTGAAACTAATAAAAATGTTCTGCAATTAATTTTATCGTCAATGCATTCTTTTCGCATCGTATTTGATGTTCAGTAAACAAGATGTAACAAATATTTTATTTTGTTTGAATAAAAAAAACAGATCAAAATGAAGAATCCATCACATACAAGATAATAAATAATATGTAAACATATCAGAGCGGAAATACCATGTTTTAATAATATTGAGAATATGTCAGACAAGACTTTGACCTATGTAATACAAAACAAAATTTATATTAAAAACAATATGTTAAGTTCACTGTTTTGTTAGTGTTTAGATAAACCTTTATTTTAACCGGATCACTGCCATAAGCGTGTTAACGCGCTCTATGATTCCGTGCCCGCAGGACCGGCCATACAAAATGAGTGTGTTTACGCGCTCGACTTTAAACTCATTATACTAGGTCAAGATCTATTATAATAAAAAAAAAAAAATTCTCACCCAGACATCTCTTAGAATGATAGTGAAATACTTAGACGTGACAAATTATAAATATTACCAATATAAACATTGATTTCAAAATTAACTTCATCAGGCAACTAAAACGCGCCGCTATGTAGGGTTAGGAAATGCATCACTGCTTCATGCTTGTATCTAGACCAGCCATACTCAACCTGCGGCCCAGTAAGCCCTAATGTGCGGCCCAGTAAGCTCTTACCAAATCGAGGATTTCAAATTCGTCGGTGAGCAAAAAAAAAAGGGAGTATACCATAAATATGTTGCGGCCCACGTAGAGAAGCAAATATCGGAATGCGGTCCGGAGGAAAAAAAGGTTGAGTATGGCTGATCTAGACTATATAATATTTTGTAATATGTTGCAATCCCGCTTTAGATAAATTTCTAAAAAGGAGAAATGATATTAATTTATTACTTACCAACAATATTTAAAAATACATATATTAGATTTAAATTTTAGTAAGAAATACTTTTTATCGTATTTTTTTTAATCCAAAAAAAACTATAGAAAGTTTAAAAAAAATAGTTTCTTATTTTATTCACAGTTTTCGGAAAGATAGAAAAAAAAATACAAATTTGACACGTTCCCAAGACATGCGTGATTATTTTTACGATGCTATCTATCTACATATCCAAGAATTATTTAAAATGGTGAAAAAAAAATATTCATTCTATACTGTGGTAGGAGTTTTATTACTTATCAATAAACGCGCAAATAAAACGCCGGTCTGCGAGTTACAAATACCTTCTTATAAAAAAACTTGACAAGCGCTGGTTTCAAAATTATTTGCCCTGAATTCAAGTTTTCTAAAACAAAAAAATCAATTTCTATTTTTTATTTATTTATTTATTTATTCATCTGCGGCTCATTCTGCTATGAATGTGTAGGTATTGAAAATCTATTTCAGACATATGTGCCTAAAGGGTCAATCCCTAAGCAAGCAGAAAGCTATTGCTACACGAAAAATGGTGCGGTGTCGGTGCATCTTTGTACATCGGACAGGAAGCATTGAGAATTTCCACACATAGTATTAATCTAAAACACGATAGAATTCTTTTAGCATAGTTACATAATTTAGAATTTATTGTATACGTGACAAAATAGTGTTCTAATCGTAAATAAACTCTTATCTCGTGGACTACTGAGTCCTTTCCATTTCTTATCTTATGAATAGTATTTTTTTGAATAAAATGAGTTTGTGAAATCAAAACTTTCGCAATTTACAATTATTTAGTTTCGTATATTAGTTTGGATGGTTGTACCGAATAGGGCGTCCAACTCCGAACCCTTTTTGTTATTCCGGGATTTCAGGATTAACAATTTTTCGATCACTTGATTGGTCATTGACTATAAAATCATGCCACAATTATTTCGGGATATAGGCTTTCGGGATCCCGGGATTAATTACAGAGAGAAAAAAGTCAGAAATTGAAAGATTCTCGATTCTAAGTAGCTGACTGACTTGAAAACTTATGAATTTACAGATTTCACGATAGTTGAAAAATATGAGCTTTTAAAATTTAGCTCCACCTTAACAGCTTAACGACCGTGGACGCGTATTTGAGTCTTTGAAAAACAAAGGTTGCTGGCCGGCGGACACATATGGGTGAAGTATCTGGAAGCTAAGAAAATTAAATTTTGTAAAGATATCTCAATTTGCTTACAAATTATAGTGAATTTAGTACAATTATAATTTTTGCGAATTTATCGCAAAATTTTATTTCGCCAGGTGAAATTTTACAAAAAAAAACGTGCGGTCGATAAGCTGTTAAGCTCTTCAGCATATTTTTTAGGCGTATTTAACAGATTGTTTTTCTTGTTGTAACACTAATTTAACCCGGGATTACAGGATCGCAAAATTGGTCTGGATTCCGGGATTAGAGAGACCCTAGCACCGAATACACGATAATCCAGTGCATGAATTTGATACGTTCAAGGTATACAAATTTACGCGATTTATTAATACCTTCTAGAATTTGATTATTCGCAAGAAGTAAGTAGAACACACCATAAAACAAAAACTAACGTTGATGAAAAGATTCTAAAAATACATATAACGATACAAAAGGTAGCTAAGAAATTTCAAACGAAAAAGAAGATTGTTGAAAGATATCCTGTAAACAAACACAGATATTCACATACAAAAATATTATCCTATATATATAATATATATTAAAAAATCGGTAGTTAACTGTATATGTACACACTCAACTTCTCTCTCGATTTTTACACTCCGTGTTAATAGTGAGATTGTAAACAGTGCGATAGTTGCGTCAGTTGCTTTGTTTAACGCGGTGACGATTCCGATTAACATTTTTTTTTAATTTCAAATAGTGTTGCTAAAATTTTCAATGCAACCAATAGTATTGAGCTTTCGTCTGACTCTGTTACGAGGTCACGAGTTCGAATCCCAGGATGAAAACATTCATGCATTGATTTGTCAATCCGGAATATTTCCATACCTCTTCTACGCCTAGATCAGCGGTCGGCAAAGTTTGGTCCGCGTCATCTGTCATTATTTTATGAGCTCGGTGTTTTAGGCGAATTTGATAACTTTTATTTCAATATATCATATTGAACACAATTTTGTTCAATTCAGAGTTTCTCAACAGTGTGCCATGGGGTCCCCAGGGGGGCACAGCGTGTTCTAAGGGGGCCACAGAGATTTATTTTTGTTTTGGGGAGCCACAACACAATTTAGGGGGACCACGGGTATTGATAAAACGATACAAGGAAGAGCATAATGGCGGACGTCATGCAGCTATTTTTTGTAAATCCGTAAATAAAGTAAATTACTGGCATTCTAGATTCTAAATTCTCTGAAGAGCTATAAAAAAAAGGTGGGTTTTTGAAATTATAATTATCATGGGAAGACAAAACAATGGTACGGGGGCCACAGAAAAATAAAGACTCTCAAAAAGGGCCACGCTCCCAAAAAGGTTGAGAAACACTGCCCTAGATAATACTAACAATGATTGGGGTTCTACGTGGGTTAGAACCTCACATTCATTCGATTTTCCATCAGATCTGCATACTTATAAAGATTAACGGATGCAGAGGCGTGTAATGTTAACAAACTAGCACCTCTCTGATTTTTAAGAGTTGAGGACAGGGAAAGTGATTCTTTCTCCTCACGCATTCTTCAATGCTGCTTAACCTCTCCGAAAAGGAAGATAAAGTGATGCACCGTTACGAGCCCACGTGCTTGACACTGAGTACAGACAATTATGAAAAGTGTATTTCTTGGATAGTTTACAAACTGATTTTTTTTCAATTTGACAGCGTACAAGTCATAAGTCAGAGGTTAGGATACAATTCAAATAGGCACACACAGATAAATATATATAATCAAGGCGCCCGGGTATCAAACACGGCCAAGTCAGTTTCACATTTAGTTTTCAGGAGAGCCGAAAGTTTCATTGACTGCGTATTAACGAGATTTTGATGCTAATTAATTAACTCTTATAACAATATCGTTTATATTTCATACAAAATACTAAATGACATTCAGTCAGCTGCTTTGAATCCTACGATCTGATTCGCTGTCAATGCCTTGGCCGGTATGATAACACGACGCTTTTGATTCGACAACTTCCAGTGACGTTCCTAGGTTATGTGCCGCCCCTAGACAAAGCTTAAGCTAGCGCCCTTACTATTTTTAAAAATAAAAATATGAAATGCTCACAGCCATAAGTGTCATTTTTTTCTCATTATTCTAAGAATACTTATACAAATATATAAATTCGAATCTTCAACTCATCAGTGTAATCAAAAAAAAAAAATGTCCCGTGAGTGCTTTTATGACAAAGGTCATTTCCACGCGAATTTACGCCAAAACTTCCACCTTAAGTGCCGTCATAGGTAAATGTCATATTTAATGAAGGTTTTTGCGATACAGTTAACTACTGTATACCGCATACCCACCCATTTGTCATAATATTATTTATTAACATTGAAAACATATTTTTCCATTTATTTATCAAATACATTAAGGCAGCGATTTTCAATCAGGTAGGCGTGGACTGTTGTAAATGGAGACGCGAGCAGTCCAAAAAAAAATAATGTACCCTTTAAAACATGTCTTTATTACTATATGACATAAAGGATGGGGAGGCGCGAAGATATCTTCTTCTTCAAATGGAGGCGTAGTAACGTAAAGGTTGGAAACCACTGCATTAAGATCATAGTTATTCTATACCAAAAATATGGAGCCATTTTAACCCTTCCCTTACTATGCAAAAAAAACACAAGCTTCTGAGCTGTGTAGTCGTTACACATCAGGCAAACGGGAATGAATCATGACAATTATATGTAGTACTGCTGTAGTAGTGTTATATAATTGTCATGATTCACTCCCGTTTGCCTGATGTGTAACGGATACACAGATCAGGAGCTTGTGCTTTTTTTACATAGTAAAGAAAGGGTTAAAAATGTATTCTGTGATCATTTGCCGCTCCCTACGATTTGCCGCCCCCAGCCTACTGCCTACGCCCACGGGACGTTCCTGACCACGTCTGATAGTAAAACCATACAATTGTGGTACAATTTTGAAACATATATTGAACTGTCTGTATTATTATTCAATTATTAAAAAAAGTGTACAAAAAATACTGCCCGTGTTTGATACGTCTCAATTACTTGATATGCGGCTTGGTAATTAACCAATCAGCT
Source organism: Himalopsyche tibetana (assembly GCA_030503985.1). NCBI lineage: Eukaryota > Metazoa > Arthropoda > Insecta > Trichoptera > Rhyacophilidae > Himalopsyche > Himalopsyche tibetana. The sequence continues at coordinate 7,611,290 of JAPJYX010000034.1, read as the reverse complement.
CCAAGATTAATAATTCTTGCATGGTACTTTAACATACCGTAACCCTACCGTAAACCTACAACAGCTGGTTGTAATTGAAAACGAAGATAACCCAATCAAAACAATGAGTCAATTTTATCACTATTAGTCGTGTGTCGAAGGCCAGATCAGATTACTTCATACGACATTCATGTAAACTTAACTAGCATTTTATAAAGCTATTTCGTTTATTATTATTTTTATTATTTTAAAAATAATATTTTGCGATTTAGTCCAAACAAACTAACTTATTGAAAAAAAATGTATATGTTAAAGCACGCCACTGACGCCATACACCAGACGGTTAGTGGAATATTATTACAAGCAGTAGGTACAATCAACTGAAATGTTTTTTAAGTCCTATTTATATTTTATTAATTAAACGAATGTACATATATGAAAAAATCATTTAAATATGTTACTGTCTAGGAAAGTTAAGCAGTTGTACCCCCCCCCCCCCCCTCCCAACACAAATTCTCAACGTTTTACAAAAACAACGTGTAAATATTTTTGATTTTTTGACAAAATTTATGATGCATTATCATCATCAAGACATTTATTTGGCCTGTTTCTAGACCTCTACTACAATTACACTTTCAAAAATATGTGCATGTTTTTACTATGATAAAAAAAAAACAATATTATGTGTGATCATTTAATATATACGTATTAAAGAACTCTCCTTGTCATTTCGTATTTTAAAAAAATTAAAATTTAATTACAACAGAGCCGTATAATAATAACTTTTCAGGATATTAAATTCGGCTGTCGACATTCAGAAAACTAAAGAATCATTCATCGGTATACATGACTATCCCAGTAATTCATACAAAGATTTTTCTTGTATCTTCTTATTTCGAGCATAGCAAGGAGCGCTATGTGTATTAATTAAACGAACAATTGAAAATAAAATACTGATATAATATAATATTTTGGCGAAATGGTCGGTCAAATCTCCCGACACCAGATTTCATTATCTACTAACCAAATCAAACGTCAAAAAGAATTCGCAAATGCTTGACATAACCTAAAATGCTAATATGTTTTACTCACAGTTTCTTAATTGAGAGACGCACGGAAGCGTCGCAGTCGTGTTTGTTGTGGAGACTCCTTTAATTCCGGCACCAATAACCTTTGCCAAATTACCGGCCATTGTGTTTTTAATTTATCTTTTTCAACTCGCACGAAACACCGACTGTTTACTAACTACTGACCCGGCGCCTGCTTGCAGAAAACTGAAACTCTTACTGAAACCGCTTAATTTTCTTTTGAACTCGTTTTTAATTCGCAACGTGGCTACACTGTATTGTACTATACTCACAACAATGCGATTTTGATACAATGTCTGTAATTCAATCTCTACATTTGTAGCAATATTTCCAACCAGTATGTAGGCAATTTACTTGTTCAACCTCTCTCATAAGGATTTTTAATATTTTGTAGATTTAATGCGTATATTGTCGAGCTTAGGTCACGTCGCTGAGTGAGAATAGTATTCTGATTATGCTAATAATTGTTAATATTTTAATCATATGTTTAAAAAAATAGATAAAAATAAAATACAACTTAAACAAGTTTTTAAGTTCTACTCTCCCCCACCCGAGAATTTGAAGGAAAGTACATTTATCCGTTGCTGCACTAGTGATTTTACAGATATAAACGAAAGAAAAATACAACAAGCTGAAATTTTTTATTCCACTTGCTGAAAAATAACAATAATGTTGTTTTGAATTTATTGTTGCTTTTTATTTAAATTAAAGTATATTTATAATTTATCCGTGGATATATGGATCAACATAATTTAAACAAACTTTATAAATATACCGCATTTACTTACATTTTCTGGAAACAAAAATAGTGTGAATATATATATGAGCCAATTTATAATAGCACTAACAACCGATTCACATGATACTAATAATCAGTGCTTTTTTTTTTAAATAAAGTCACACTTCTTCCTAAGCTTATTACTAACGTATTTTTTTCCAATGTTATATTCATTCCCAATGTGGAGCATATGGCTTTCTAATGGAAGTTTCTTAACAGGAGTTTTTTACGAGAACTCCTTGTCACTCAATCTCTTTTAAACAAGATATCAAGCATTAAACCTCTAATTCTAGTCATATAGTAGGTTTATGAACTTTGTATTGTTTTGTATTATGTTGATAACTAATGAGTGTTACATTACCCATCACATAACATTCAAAAGAAATCATAAATGGTGACAAACAGCCAATGGCAATGCTTTCCAAGAAAAAAGAAAAGTTTTTTATTTAAAAAAAAAATGCTCAAATTTAATTTAAAAGCTTATTTAAAAATGCTGAAAAAACGTGCCGGAGCGCCGTTCCACCGCGTTACATGGAAAAAAGTCCAGCTAATAATTAAGCTTTGAGGCTTAGCTGTAGTTTTTAAATACAAACTAACTACAACTTAACGGCATTTAGGTAATGCATCAGATAACAATTAATTTAACCTTCATCCTCTTAATAAACTAATCATAAAAAATATCAGTATCAGTTAAAATGTGACCCGGCCACTTCTACTGTAATAAATTATCCAAATCATTTTCAAAATTATTATTTTAAATATTAAGAGCGACTACCGATAAATTGTAATGTTGTGATCGTTGTTCTTTCGTCAAAAATTATCAGGTTGCCATTCCACCAAAATAAAATTTGCTCGACTGGAGGGCTGTCGATTTTGAAGCCGTGCGTGCTTTATTCATTGTATTTATTCAATAATTACTGTCAAAACGCATTTTGTAGATTGGTAGATGCAAGCTGGAATAGTTCACTCTTCATGCTTTTCGTTTCGTTTATTTATACTCAAAGCGTTTATATTATGTATCTCCGATTTTATCATTTATCTCATATGAAACAAGCTGCAAAAGATTAAAATGATAGTAAAAAGACGACTGTATTCGAGAAAAATATAGATAATATGATATATTAATTGAATTGAATATGAAAGAGTGGATATAAATTAGAGCTTAAATATCAGCTGTTTATTTACGTAATAATGTTTTGATGTAGGTGGACTGTTTTTGTTAATTTAAACATGACTAACTTTCATTTAAAAGGGCGCAGATAGTGACCTTCAAAGATGTAAATTCCAACCATGATTAAATAACTCATTCGCTATATAATTATAAAAGGCATCAAATTCATGTCGGGCAGAGATGGCGAACCTATGTTACGCGTACAGTTGACATGAGAGAAAGTTTAACATTTTATTTAAATTAGTGTTAGTTCAACAACTGGTGCATTAATCACCAAACTAGAGCTTACATTTATCAAAGCTAGTTTTTTGTGTTTTTTAAATAAAAGACGATCTATTAAATCCGAATCATAACCATTATTCATTGCAATTTGTTTTATCGTATTTAACTCAATTTCCATTTTTTGTACTGTTTTATTTCTTTAGAATTTTAATTTTCTTAGTTTGTTTTTATTTTGTAAGAATTGATATTGCCTTTATTCTTTTCGCAGGATTCAATTTGGCTGGATTGAGCTCTACTGGTTTTTCCAAACTCAATTTTGAATCTTCATTACTGCTGATTTTGTTGCTTGTACATCATTGATTGGAAGCGGGAAAAACACCAAATCATCATTAGGATATTTACTTTGCTTAAATATTTCCCAAATTTTAATTGTGTTCATAATTGACATCGTTTGCCACTTAGATTTATTATTCTTTGATGATGATTTTTTAATTGTTATGGGTGTTAAGCATTTTAATCTTGTGTAATTATAATGTAATTTGTTAATCCTTTAAATTGTTAATAGTTGCTTACACCTTTTTATTTCAATTTAAATTTGTATAAATATCACTGTTTATGTATTTTTCTTATCAGTTGATAATGCTCGCGATGAGCGAAACCGGTCCTGATCTAATAAATTTTATGTGGAAAAAGTACTAAAAATGTTTTATTATTTTTATTAGTTGTAACATTATTGAATAACATTATTTAAGGTTAATGAAAATCTCTTCATGGTTTATTTATATAAATTTTAAAATCAGAAGATATTTTAACAATACATGATTATGAATAAAAAATATAATTCTATTCTCACTCCCCTCTTTTCTGGTAGAAACAACTCACGGTCAAATGTTTAAATAACATAATATGGTATATAACTAATCTAATCGAAACGTTAGACTATAATAATTTTTGTCTGCACCCAATGGCGCACATGACTTTCTAATAGTGGTATTTAAACATACGCTCTCGCTAAGCCACGTTATTTAAGGTTTAGAAGGTGGGAGACAATATTTAGACATAACAAACACCTAGACCAGGGGTGGGGAACCGTTCATTCTCTAAAGGCCGCATACCATGTTTTCTGATTCGACATAAGGCCGCAGTAAACATTGACTAGGGAATCTTTGGCCGGAAACAGAACTTTACGGTCGAAATATGTCAGGAGTTTACGAATTTACATAAATTTACAGAATTGGCCAGAAGGCCGCACCAGAGTAGCCAAAAGGCCGCAGGTTCCCCATGCCCAGGGTTGCCAGGCGTCCCTATTTGAGCGGGACTGTCCCGAGTTCAATCGACAAATCCCGAGTCCCGCATTGCAAGTCCCTCTATAATCCCGACGTATACATGTATAAAAGTCTTCGAAATAGTGAATGTCCCGATCTGTGTTTTTAGAAATCTGGCAACCCTGCCTATGCCCGACCTAGACCTTTGAACAGAAATTTAACAACGTTGACCGTTTCGACTACATCGCGATATCATACAATATTCATCTACTATGAAGAGATTTTTACAATAATTCGGCATATTGTTCGACATACACAAGAAATTGGTTTGCCAGACCTGCAATAAGGTGCATTAACTATTTTGAAAACTTCACAATCCGTGGAATACTAGCCCCTGAATGTTTGAAAGGTATTTCGGTAATGCATTGTGTTTCCTATAATACAACAGGTACAATTTGCTTTACCTGCAATGGTTTTTACATTGTATTTGCAGGTAAGTTATAGAATATTATTATTAACGATTTTGAATAGAAACATTTTACTTAACAAATTCCGTGTTATCCTCAGGTATAAATTTAAAAAAATATGTGACCGTGGACGTTCAGCTAGGGGCTGGGCATATAGAAACATCTGGTAAACTCGAGCTGTTATTTTTGTCATTGTGACAAAGCGTTTTTATTAAGTGCTTTCCCGGCACAATGAGCATAAGAAATTTTAAGCAACCTTTAGCTGATTTTTTTTGAATAGGCTTCGGATCATAAATAAAAAGGTACAACGAAAGAAATTTCTTAAATAATCCCTATTTAGTAAACACGGGATATACGGTATGCATAATTGTGTGCGTTTCGGTACGGTCAACTTCAAATATATAAAAAAAACACACATGTTATATTCCGTATTTCTTCTGTCAAATTTGCTTTGCTGTGTAGTGGGTCAATGTCACTAAAAGGCAAAAAAAAAATATCAATTCTTCACTGAATCAGAATATGGCTAAAAATCAACTTTGGAGAGAAAAATATTTTTTTAATAAAGAAGTATCGATTTGTGGACCGCTTCAATAGATGATGATGATGAACGCGGGATTAGCACGCTACCCAAAAGATGGTAGAAAGTATAGTGGCCAGTGATAGACAATACTTTCAATCATTAATGTATTAACAGTTTTTTACAATAAAAAGCTCGAATTCCAAAAAAAACTGAGGAAGCAAAGTTGTATACCTAATATAATAGTTTGAACCCAAATGATTTTTTAAATTGTTGTGATTTGATTTTACGGGTTTTATGCGATCCACTGTTTGAAGTTTACTGACATTGCCTACTTGAGGTTAACACTATCTGGCCGGGGAAGCAATTTTTTTTTAAGAAACTGCCCCGTATTCATTGGCTCCCAATCTTTTTCGGGTGGCGAGTGTGGCGACCTCTTTTTATAAAAGCCATGTGACTCCCGAAATTGAAAACAGCATTTTTTTCAATACGGTAATTTTAGTTGACTGTAGTTTTAGTTTTGTTGTTATTCAAATCCAAAATTGAAAAAAGTTGGCGACCCATAGGTTGGGAGCCCGTGGGTTAAGTGAAATAGATTTCTGATTCCTGCTTGAATTGACTTGAATCCACAAACATCAGTATATTAGGTTGTTAAAGTTTTTTTCAATTGTTTTCACAATTCAAAATTTGACAGAATGGTAAACAATAGGTACAGTATTTACTATGAAATATGAATTCACAATTCCACTGGTTGGCCAATCGATTTTAATTTTATTAAAATTAATAAATATGTACAAAGTAACCACCAAATATATCTAAAATACTATATGTTTCTGAGTTTGAATACACGAAGGGAAAAATACAACGTCAAAGATTGTATAACCGAGCTAGAAATAAATATTAATTAACTACGAAAGTGAGAGGCTTCTCAGGGTACTAAACACCCCCCACAGTTTCAGTAGGTAAATATAGGTAGGGAAAAATAAATATTTAGTACTTATAAAACGATTAAAACATAATACAACCAACACCAGTTTTACTCATCTTGAATTGAATGCAACTAAATGATTTCCATACCATCGATTTCCGGGGGAGAAAATCGCTTCGTAATTTTATTTATTTATTTATTTAATTAACATTGTACAAGGTTGACAAATTATAAATTTAAAACTTTTACAATGGAGAAAAAAAATAGTATAATTTAATATTAAAAGCAGTAAAAAAAAAAGTGGCAAGGAAGTCAACTGAGTAAGCTCCGACGAACTCTACTTTAATACATAAAAAATAGTATTCGTCGGAACTCGCCCACGTCTACGTGGAATATGTCGACATCCGAAGCAATATTGTTGAACACCGTTAAAGCTCTCCCCAGTGGCATCCCCATTGGCAGGCTGGTTCTACACCTTGGGAGAACAAACAATTCATGTCCACGATTTCTCAAAAAATAATCAGGAACATTTAGATTCACATTCTCAAGAATGGTGGAATTCTCATTTTGGCCTCGTATAAGTCGAAAGAAATATATGGCCAGATATATTTCTCTTCGAACGTTCAAGCTATTAAAGTTAAGCATGCCTAAGAGAAAGTCAGTTGGATAAAGCCATGGGTAATATCCATACACCCTCATATAGAGAAGTCTCAAAAATTTCTTCTGAATCTTCTCCACCATAAGCATCTTGAGGCCTAAACAATTAACCCACTCTCAAGCCTGCTTCTGCTTAATAAGTTCATAGATAAGCTTCAGGGGGCTAGGCAAGGCTCGCAAGAGCCCCTTGTTAACATTGACTTTGGCCAGCGAGCTCCTTGATATATTAAGAAAAAAAAAGATGTCAGATTAAATCAGTTTCTAAGTGCATTTTAACATAATATAAAACGCTTGAAACATGCAAACTGTGATAAGAGCACTTATTTTTGCGTCAATCTTGAAACTCTCCACTTGGTGGGTAAAAACATTTTTCAGCTTTGTATATTAACAATTATTTTACTCTACATTCCGTATTGTTTCATATTACAAGTATATTAAATAACATTCGACTATTTTTGTAATTATTACGTATATTTACTTGTATCAAGGACACCACTAATATCCCTGCGATAAAGCGAGCCCATTGTCAACGTATCGGTAGCCCACCGCTGAATAAGTTTTCCTTATTTGAATTGGCGTTGATTAATGTATTATTTAAGTAATTTGGTTGTAACAATTTAATTTTTATCTTATTTTTAGAGTTATTTACAATTTTAACTGAAACAGAGCAATTTACATTATCACGCTTTCGAGCAACGTGACTGAAAAATGTCACATATTTTGATTCGTTCATGAAAATTCGCGTAACAAAATTTTACGCAATTGTATCCATAACAATTTTTATATTAAGACCCGGTCCCTTTGACGGGAAATATCAAAAAAAACATGAACAATAATTAAAATTAGATCCCCTAGGTCACTTACACGGTCGTCTGCCCACACATTTCTTTGCCAAAGTATTAAACAAAGAAATCAAACTCTAGACGAGATATTTTTAGTTTATTTTTTTACGCGGTCTACTTCTCTTGTCTATGGAAACTGTTTTAATTAGAAAGATTATTTATTATTCCGTTATCTATGAAGCGATAGTGTCGCAGAGCGGTCTATCGTGTTGACCACAATCAGCGGATCAAAATGCCAGACTGTCATATTACCGCCATTTTTATAATGTAACTAGGGACTGCAATAGCGGTGTTACTGAAACCAAAATCCCGGATTTCACGATGTTTTTTCGATACAAAAATACCGTGCTTGTGATATGTAATTTTCACCATGCTGGCTCCCAATGTGACACATATAGCCTCCTAATGGAGGTACAGTGGATCCTCGATTGTACGTTTTTCAAGTGACCGTAATAAATGAACGAATAATGCGGGAAATGTTCAAATAATACCAAAAAAATATTTAATTTTCAAAAAACTTATTTATTAATGTAACTAAGTGCGATGTAAAACTATTTGAGCGAAAAAAAATTATCCTACAAAAACGGTCAATAATAATTGGGACGGGACGATAATATTTGGATGCTAGATCGAAGAAATCAGTAAATCGGGGAATTATTAAATACTAGCTGTAAGCCCGTTGCCCAGCAACGTGAGATTTTTGTTGCATTGTGTTTTGTTGCATTGTATTTTATTTTATTTTACTTTATTTTATTTTATTTTATTTTATTTTATGTTATGTTGTGTTATTTTATTTTATTTTATTTTATTTTATTTTATTTTATTTTATTTTATTTTATTTTATTTTATGTTATTTTATTTTATTTTATGTTATTTTATTTTATTTTAATTTATTTTATTTTTATAGTAAGCAGAAATTTCGTAAATTATTTAATATTTGGAATAAAGTTTAAGTTTGCTAACAACCATTTTTCGTAGTAGCATAAATTTCGTAAAATAATTAATTTTTGGGATAATTTTTAAGTTTGCTAACAACCATTTTTTGTAGTAGCATAAATTTCGTAAAATATTCAATTTTTGGAATAAAGTTTAAGTTTGCTAACAACCATATTTCGTAGTAGCCGAAATTTCGTAAATTATTGACTTTTTGGAATAAAGTTTAAGTTTGCTAACAACCATTTTTCGTAGTAGCATAAATTTCGTAAAATATTCAATTTTTGGAATAAAGTTTAAGTTTGCTAACAACCATTTTTCGTAGTAGCATAAATTTCGTAAATTATTTAATATTTGGAATAATGTTTAAGTTTGCTAACAACCATTTTTCGTAGTAGCAGAAATTTCGTAAATTATTGAATTTTTGGAATAATGTTCAAGTTTGCTAACAACCATTTTTCGTAGGAGCAGAAATTTCGTAAATTATTTAATATTTTGAATAATGTTCAAGTTTGCTTACAACCATTTTTCGTAGGAGCAGAAATTTCGTAAATTATTTAATATTTGGAATAATGTTCAAGTTTGCTAACAACCATTTTTCGTAGTAGCATAAATTTCGTAAAAAATTCAACTTTTGGAATAAAGTTTAAGTTTGCTAACAACCATTTTTCGTAGTAGCATAAATTTCGTAACATATTCAATTTTTGGAATAAAGTTTGAGTTTGCTAACAACCATTTTTCGTAGTAGAATAAATTTCGTAAATTATTTAATATTTGGAATAATGTTTAAGTTTGCTAACAACCATTTTTCGTAGTAGCATAAATTTCGTAAATTATTGAACTTTTGTAATAAAGTTTAAGTTTGCTAACAACCATTTTTCGTAGTAGCATAAATTTCGTAAAATATTCAATTTTTGGAATAAAGTTTAAGTTTGCTAACAACCATTTTTCGTAGTAGCATAAATTTCGTAAAATATTCAATTTTTGGAATAATGTTTAAGTTTGCTAACAACCATTTTTCGTAGTAGCATAAATTTCGTAAAATATTCAATTTTTGGAATAAAGTTTAAGTTTGCTAACAACCATTTTTCGTAGTAGCAGAAATTTCGTAAATTATTGAATTTTTGGAATAATGTTCAAGTTTGCTTACAACCATTTTTCGTAGTAGCATAAATTTCGTAAATTATTTAATATTTGGAATAGTGTTTAAGTTTGCTAACAACCATTTTTCGTAGTAGCATAAATTTCGTAAATTATTGAACTTTTGGAATAAAGTTTAAGTTTGCTAACAACCATTTTTCGTAGAAGCAGAAATTTCGTAAATTATTGAATTTTTGGAATAATGTTTAAGTTTACTAACAACCATTTTTCGTAGTAGCATAAATTTCGTAAATTATTTAATATTTGGAATAATGTTTAAGTTTGCTAACAACCATTTTTCGTAGTAGCATAAATTTCGTAAATTATTGAACTTTTGGAATAAAGTTTAAGTTTGCTAACAACCATTTTTCGTAGTAGCAGAAATTTCGTAAAATATTTAATTTTTGGAATAATGTTTAAGTTTGCTAACAACCATTTTTCGTAGTAGCATAAATTTCGTAAATTATTTAATATTTGGAATAATGTTTAAGTTTGCTAACAACCATTTTTCGTAGTAGCATAAATTTCGTAAAATATTCAATTTTTGGAATAATGTTCAAGTTTGCTAACAACCATTTTTCGTAGAAGCAGAAATTTTGTAAATTATTGAATTTTTGGAATAATGTTTAAGTTTACTAACAACCATTTTTCGTAGTAGCATAAATTTCGTAAATTATTTAATATTTGGAATAATGTTTAAGTTTGCTAACAACCATTTTTCGTAGTAGCATAAATTTCGTAAAAAATTCAACTTTTGGAATAAAGTTTAAGTTTGCTAACAACCATTTTTCGTAGTAGCATAAATTTCGTAAAATATTCAATTTTTGGAATAAAGTTTGAGTTTGCTAACAACCATTTTTCGTAGTAGCATAAATTTCGTAAATTATTTAATATTTGGAATAATGTTTAAGTTTGCTAACAACCATTTTTCGTAGTAGCATAAATTTCGTAAATTATTGAACTTTTGGAATAAAGTTTAAGTTTGCTAACAACCATTTTTCGTAGTAGCAGAAATTTCGTAAATTATTGAATTTTTGGAATAAAGTTCAAGTTTGCTAACAACCATTTTTCGTAGTAGCATAAATTTCGTAAATTATTTAATATTTGGAATAATGTTTAAGTTTGCTAACAACCATTTTTCGTAGTAGCATAAACTTCGTAAAATATTCAATTTTTGGAATAAAGTTTAAGTTTGCTAACAACCATTTTTCGTAGAAGCAGAAATTTCGTAAATTATTGAATTTTTGGAATAATGTTCAAGTTTGCTAACAACCATTTTTCGTAGTAGCCGAAATTGCGTAAATTATTTAATATTTAGAATAATGTTCAAGTTTGCTAACAACCATTTTTCGTAGGAGCAGAAATTTCGTAAATTATTTAATATTTAGAATAATGTTCAAGTTTGCTAACAATCATTTTTCATAGTACCATAAATCGACCACGGCGCATATATCGACAGCCCTGCAGTTTTTAAATTGCAAATTATTGAATTATATTTTATTTCATTTCATTATCTATTAATTTGAAAATGTACGCAAACAAAATACATTTCGTAGAAGAAGAAGATGTCTCGAGGACATCATCAGTACGCACACATTTGTGAAAAGTGAAAAGCGAGTGATTATTTTATCGACTTTTAATATATAAATTTAGTATGAATAAAAAAGTGGAGAAATGGAAGGTGTGAAATGGACGTCCAAACATACTGACACTCAGACCTTATCGGCTATTAATATATAGATTAAAGAATTCTAACAGATTTTCAAGGTCAGACGTGAAAAGATTCATCATTATGATTCAATTGATCAAATCCGCTCCAAAAAATATTAGTCTCACATCGACTCACACGATCAGACGATTCATTTCGATAGCCCTATAATCATAGTTTGCAATAGTCGAATTAAAGTCTTTGATTATTCGAATATTATGATGTATGGTGATACAATACTTTAGCTCTACACCAAGAAATATCAAATTTTCAAACGTGGCGATATCAGAACATTCACGCCCGGTTTAAAATAAGCCGCTCCCATTGGATAGAACAACATTTCAAAAATGTGCTGTTCAGAATAAATCGAAATCATTGGTCTGTACCTTACTGCGGACGTCCTTACAGACGGACCTTATCGGCTATTAATGTTAAGATTGTTATGACGGGGTCTTGGTCGAGTAAAAAATAAACGATCCATGCAATAAAAGGAAGATAGCGAGAATGAAAGATCGGGGTTCCACTGAAAAAAAAACGCGAAACGAAGTGCGAGGCAAAACTATTTATGAAAAATATTCAACAAAAACGGCCAATCGTGATAATATTCCTGACGGGACCAAAATATTTAAACGATAGATCGAGGAAAACGGTAAATCGGGGAACGATTAATGCGGGATTCTTTTACATTGTTTTTATGGATGTTTGGCCGGGACTATGAAAAATAAACGATCCATGCGGTAAAACGAACAATGCGAGAACGATAGATCGGGGTTCCACTGTATCTCAACAGTGGAACGTAGAAGTTTTTCGACGAGAACTGTTTGTTACTCAGTCTTTCGATCTCTCTTTGTCGAAGAAAGTAGTAGGGATAAAAAAAAAACAGGACAGGACTAGTGGTTGGCTAATCACTCTCGCTACACCCCGTTATCTTAGAATTGGAATGGTGGAGGGAGAATTTTCGGACGGCACAAACATCCATGTATTCGAACAGAAATCCAAAAGTGCAAGTTATACTTAATCCGTCGTAAAATGTATTATGCATTTCAAAACAGGAAATGGTTCGTTCTGAGGTTATTGTATTTTCTTATTTCGACAAGAAGATCGCTGGCTTAGTAAAACTTAGCTTGTGGCTCGCGTTAGCCCCTTCGAGCACAAATAAACTGTCACAAGCTGCCTTATAAACTGGGCAATCGTTATGGCCAGTAAAAATGATTTTGATCGGTGGTTTCAGGGGTGGGCTGGAGGGTGCTCGCATGAGCCCCTTGTTGGATTTTACTTAGGCTGGCGAATCCCTTGTTAAATTAAAACGACAAGATACTCATTTCGATGCGTTGTATAATGTTTAAATATGTATTATATTGTCATCTATTGATATTAATTAAATATGATTAAATTTGAATCGTTCAAACTATGTACATTCTCACAGATTTTGTCACTAACGACCCGGGTTTTGCCTTTCAGCGCCTAAGCGTCAGTTCAGGTTCATCCGTGCACTTGAATGCCTGAAGATGCCGAAAGGCGAAACCCGGGTCGTTAGTGACAAAATCTGTGAGAATGTACATAGTTTGAACGATTCAAATTTAATATTGAAATTCCACCAAGCACCTTCAGTCGCAATCTTAAATTATAAATATGATTGTTATATAATATTTATACATGGAGTAACATTTGATAGCTTTAATAATTATTGCGTATAAGATAAGTGAAAAATCACGTCTTTCCGGAACACCACGAATAGCTTTGAGATTCAGCGAGCCCCTTGTTAAAGTATTGGCAGCCCACCGCTGGGTGGTTTCAATAATTATCAATAATAAGAATTGTCAACTTTTTCCCATTAGTTTGCACTGTGCAGTCTTTACTTGTATACCATTGTGTAAAAAAATACTTCTCAAAGAGTTTAATACAATACGTTTCAACTTTCAAAATGGCCGGAACGGTTTCCTATATCTGCTGTCGTAAAGTGGACCCAGTATTTTGCACGTAGCAGCTTTGCTGAACGATACAATAATATTTAAAAGAAACAATGTCATGTGCAGGGAAGGGAGACCATAAACTACTGCTTGGGAAATAGATAATTAATTCTCCCACCGATATTTTTTTATTAAACCGTAACAGCTGATAAATAACACGGATTTTTCTATTATTTAAAAATCGGAGTCATCCATTGTCTGATAGTCAGGGGTGTGGAGTTGGAGTCGGGGGTTTTGTCCGAAGTTGGAGTCGGAAAAATCTTACTTCTCAGACTCATTTAGTAACATATATTTTATGATGTGTATTGAAACCACAAAAGTCCAAACTGTTGCCACTGCATGTTAGACTGAATAAAGATGATCTGGTGTATAAATATATACAATATGTAAGTTTAAATGCAATGATTCGAATTTTTTAAAGCTCTAGTCAGAATTGTCATTTTTTACAGGACTTCACAGCCCTGCTGATAGTATTAAAATGACTCCACAAGGTTTTGGGGGTTGAATGAAATACAAAAAATAAAACACGCATTTGTATTAATTCCAGTTTTCCTCATGACGAGCATTATCGACTGATAAGAGAATACAATATTACGGTCTTATTTATACAAAACAAAATAAGAATAAGTGACACTAATTAAATTGACTAAAAATACAATTTGGGAAAATTTTCCCAGATTACTAAGTTAGTCTCCACTTTAGCTTAATTATTCTTTGATGTGTTTTGTAATTATGTTTTCGAAGTAATAAACATTTCATTTTTAGTCACTTATTCATATGTTGTACCTTTTTTGTAAAATTTAAAATAGAATGCTAAAAAAATATAAAAATAAAAACGGGAAGCAAGGAGGGGAGGATAGAAAACAAACCGAGAGACGTAACCCACAGTTTTTTCAAAACAGCTTTTTTTCGATAATCACAATATATCAAACTTGATACACGTTTTATCAAAAAGATGCAAGCTGCAAATGCCGAATTAGTATCTAAATTTAGCTTTGAAGTCTGAAAATATGACCTTGTAATAAATTAAAACCAAGAAAAAAGACTGAAATAAAGGTTTTTTCTAGACAATTTCTTTAATTAATATTGGGCTATGTCAATTAAACACCAGTTTAGAAGTCTCCGTGCACTTCAAGGTTGTGTATAATTCATAATTTTCATATGGCCCAAAATCATCAAAACATGTATTTTGCGCCTCCTGTAAAATTTGATATGTGTGGGCTACGTCCTTTTCCTTTCCACAGTCGATATGATTTACTAATGAGTTGCATTAATTTATTATTTCGAATGGGCTTAACCCTTTTTTATTTTTATAATATATCATGTTAGAATATTGTTAGAATATTGCAAGCTTTGTGAAAGTAAGATTGTCTGAGAAAGCCTATGAAAGAGGCGAAACACGTGTCACAGTCAACGTTCCCTCTAAGCCGAAGAGTTAGCTGCGCGGAAATTTCAAAGGCTGCGTGGAGGCTGCGTGGACCGATCAAATATTAATTGAGCATCTGTCTTGTAGTGCGCGCCTACCCGGAATGAGTGCGCGGGGGCTTCTCAACTGCTGCGCGGCCGCGCACGCGCGCAGCTTAGAGGGAACGATGGTCACAGTTAGTAGCACAATACATGGAATAATCTAAGTTATTTTGAACTTTATATTTAAGCAGGTAATTTTCACAAAACATCTTCCAGAATGGTTTTTGCAACTCAATGATTCGCATAAAGTAACACAAGTCAAGTGAACGAGTTTGTTTTTTTTTTAAACAATTGGTCAACCCAGTCTTGAACAAAGGAGCGTTTCATTTTATGCGAGCCCTTTTCGCTGAAGGTCAATCACCCCTCCATCTGAGCGAGACGAGTACAATGACCTCTAGGCGATGCACTTTTTTCATTAAAATATCGGGCGAAACCTGATCCTGAGGTTCTGGTTTCCAGCGAGTGTCTGGACACGCAACCGAATCTTCCGAAACTACATTTTTATAATAACTATAATTATGTATAAACTTTACTAAGTTTTAGGAGTTCACATGTTAAATATCGACTGTGGAAAGGAAAAAGAACGCAACCCACAGTTTCTCAAAACAAGTTTTTTTTCAATAATCACAATGTTTCAAACTTGATACACGTTCTATCAAAAGGATGCGAGCTGCAAATGCCGAATTCGTATCTAAATTTAGCTTTTATGTTTGAAAAAGATGACCTTGTAAAAAATTAAAACCAATAAAAAAGACTGAAATAAAGGTTTTATCTAGACAATTTCTTTAATTAATATTAGATTATGTTAATTAAACACCAGTTTAGAAGTCTCTGTGCACTTCAGGGTTGTGTATAATTCATAATTTGCGTATGTCACAAAATCATCAAAACACATTTTTAGCGCCTCCTGTAAAATTTTATATGTGCGGGTTACGTCCTTTTTCCTTTCCACACTCGATATTAAAAGCGTACATGGTTAGGACATTTTTTGTACGTGAAAAGGCTTGAGTTGAAAGTGTTTCATGAATTAAGTCCAGCGGTAGGAAAGCTTTTAACAATAAAGAACAATTCTTGACTAACTAAAATTGTAAATTACAAATATTCATTTGAGAGGGGAGGGTGTCGACGTTTTCTTGACTGGTTTTACGTTGGTGTCTGATAAATGAATGCGGTCTACATAAATGAAAAGGTTTCTCACCTCCGGTCACGGGTGAATTGGCTTGCATAAATGGGGATCACGACTCTAAAGAGTTGATGAACCCGTGGCTTAGATCATGTGGCTTGCAATCCTTAAAAGGATGGGATCACGGATGGCCAAATCAATTTGAAATTCAAATACATGTTCGCAGGTGGATGGCGATGATTTTATTAACCGTAAGGTTACTAGATTGATCTTGAAATATTTTTAACATTCCCTAAAGTAGTACTTTTGTCGCCTGCTGTAACCCAGTTGGTAAGAGCTTGCTCTTCCGATCACACAGGTCTGGGTTCGATTCCCGGTCAGGTCACAGTGAGTTTGAGATTTATTCAATTCAAAGTTGTAATCGAAGATTGGGTGTTTGTGATGTAAATCCACATTATTTCCTCACCTCCCATCCTTCTGATCTTTTAACAACTGGTTGTATCGATAGCGATTAGTCAACCACTAATCCTATTCTAGCCTTATCCTTCTTTCCCTACTACTCACTTTGAAAAAAAGTGAGGTTGAGCGACTGAGTAACAAACAGTTCTCGTAGAAAAAGATACCTCCATAAGGAGACCATATGATCCACATTGGGAGCGGACATGGGTAAAAGAAAGTAGTTATTAGCGTACTAATGACACGTTTAAGGATAAGGCTAGAACAATACTAATGGTAAACTAATCGCTCTCACTACACCCAGTTATTAAAGGATCAGAAAGGGTGGGAGGGAATTTATTAAAACATCACAAACACCCATGCCTTCGAATATAAATCGATCGAAAAAATGCTGCCAGTTGTTTGTTTGATTTTTTTTATCCATGTCCGCTCCCAATGTGGAGCATATGGCCTCCTAATGTAGCTATCTCAACAGATTTTTTCTACAAGAACTGTTTGTTACTCAGTCGCTCAACCTCACTTTTTTCAAAGTGAGTAATAGGGAAAGACGGATTAGGCTAGAACAAGACTAGTGTTTGGCTAATCGCTATTGCTACACCCAGTTATTAAAGGATCAGAAGGATGTGAGGAGAGGAAATTATGTGAATTGACATCGCAAACACCCAGTCTTCGATCACATCTTTGAATTGAATCATTTTCAAATTCACTGTGATCTGACCGGGAATCGAACCCAGACCTGCGTGATCGGTAGAGCAAGCTCTAACCAACTGGGCCCACAGCAGGCGACGTTTTTTTGAATACACATCATTGTCATACACACATTGTCGTTTTGACTGCGACTCCGACTACGGGCAAAACACCGCGACTCCACGACTCCGACTCCACGGCCGTGTTTGCAACAGTTGATAACTTTTGATAATATCACAACTCCAGCGCAATGTGTATTCTGGAGTCAGCTAAGTAAACACGATTTGTTTTTTATTTTTTATTTTTTATAATGTCGAATAAAACGTGATACGTTTTTTTGTTGTTGTAAAATTACACTTTTATTGAGCGTTGCGAATTGGCTGTCAGCCAGATTGATTCAAGATTATCACCAGGACATTGGCATTCTATGACTATCACCGTAAACTGAAATAAGAAAACATTCATCGTATAGCTAACCGTTTTATGATGATGTATCTTCGATCGGTTGTTATTCAAAGAATATAAGAAGAAAGAAAAAAACGTGAAAGCATTCCACGTATCTTTTTCGGAAATACAAAGGAAGCCTCGAGCGGTTTCATCAGTATTTCCTGCCGCCAACAAGTTTACTTGTTCAACGCTTGCATTCTGACGGTACTGCTTTACGGTTGCGAATCATGGCACCTGACGAATACTCAGGAAAAACCGCATACTGAGCTTCGAGAACAGATGCTTGCGTCGGATAATGGATGCGAGGTGGTTTGATTTTGTGAGGAATTCAGAGATAAGGGAGCGTACAAGACAGCGTCCCGTCACGTCAGTGGTTATGGAGAGACGTTGGAACTGGCTGGGTCACGTGCTGCGGAAAGCCTCAATTGCCCGCCTCTTCTTTCGACCGGTGGGATTCCGGCGCCCCGGACGTCCGTCGGGTACTATCCGTAGGATGCACTCGACGGAACCAAGGGATGCCGGCATGTCATGGGAGGAAGCAAAGCAATTGGCGGGAGACAGGGAAACACGGAGGTGCCGCGTGGTGGCCATATGATCCACATAGGGAGCGGAAATGGCCAAAAAATAAGAAAAAGATACTTTTCATTATAAGTTTTTTTTTTTTTTAAAAACCCTCCAATTGGTCAGGTAGCTTATTCCCACCCAATTTTCCTGGTTTAGTCTGCAAAAAAAACAAAGTTTTTTCACGCCTCGCATCACTTATTAAGATGCATACAAAATTCTTGACAGCCGTTTAAAATTTCGACAAAAAGTGAAATAAAAGGTGTGAAAGGGAACAAATAGCTAACTGCAATGCGGGCTAATTATTTTTATCGCTGTTTTTTTTTAATTTAAGTGCCATAATGGTAATTTAAAAAGATAAGCAACTTCGACTTGTAAGGTAGCAATCGGCAACCCAAATGCTGTGACATGCCACAAAACTCGTAATTCAAAGTACTAGACTAGGAATGTGGGGACTTTTCATTTCTAAGGGTCTCCATTCATGATCATTCCGAAATTCAAAACCATCGGGTAATAAACCGATTAAATGTGACTTTAATCGTTTGGGTGATGGGAGGATTTTTCGACACCATTGACGAGAGAAACCCATCATTCCAACGCGTAACCAAATAAAAACACTCTTAATAAGTAAACTGCCGTAGTCTGCATTTTGGCTAATTTTAGTTATGAATGAAGCTTATACAATTTCATGTTTTCCATCGTCGGAGAAAACTGCGGTTTTATTTGAAATATATTTCACGAGACATCCAAAACTTCATTATAATTTTAAATACAATGACTAGAAATTGCAAATATAGCACTCCAGTAACTACAATATCCGGAATAAGTACAAAAGTGTTCCATTGATTGTTTCAAAATGTCATGATTATTATTTCCAATTGCAAACAAACAGCAATGATGACCTCGGAAATACAAATTATATGAAATTCGCAGAAATCTTTGGAAAAATACATTCTTGTTACTAAATCCTCTTGAAATTCATGCATTTGAGCTCCCGTTTCATTTGAAATCGATATTGATATACATAATTAAACATTATATTACAGATTTCTGTTTTTATGATTTTATTTAAGTCAAATGTGAAACTACTCTGATCGATGAGGTATATAATTTTTTGTTCAATGAAAAATTAAGAAATATTACATACGGCAGTCGACCTAAATATTAGCGAAAATGCAGCAAGCATCTAATTATATGTCAAGGTCAACACACTTTGGTGACTTGATGAATAGCCTATTGTTTAGCGCCATCGATTTTACCTACAGGGGTGTACTTAAATAAAATTGGTTATATTAAGTATTTATAAATATATGTGTCGAGTCAAATTTGTTTTAATATTTTTTATAGACAAAAAATCTTTTTATTTTAAGACTATTTATCTAGCTTGTAGTGTAAATGCGCTGTATTTGTTTTTGCGAAGTAGCACATAAGACATTATTATTGGTTTATATTATGTATGAGTTTAATAAATACCCTAAAAAATAATGAATCTCTCTTTGTTCTTATTCTACGCTTAATTTATCACAATCAGAACTGGTTTCAACATTTCACCACGAGCATTTTCAACTGAAAAAAGTATATAACATATTCCTGGTCTTGATGACAATAAATTAATTGTATAAAAAAAATAATTGTTCTATTATTTTTCAATATAATTGAGACATTGAACACTTAAAAATTCATAATTACTCAATGTATCGTTTTTTGAAATTTGTATTTGTTTTTCAGTTTACATATAAATATGTAAGTACGAAATATGAAAATTTCACATTCCAAGAACTTCATCCGTCTCTGGATAATATTATTTTTTTGCAAACTCGTAAACATACATTTTTATTATACTGACTAATTCACTTTGACTAATTTATTACCATTAGCTGTGAACAATGTCGAAGTACAAAACAAAAATAAGTAAGTATATTTTTAACCCTTTGAGGAGTATTGCCGCTTCGTACGGACAAATATTTTAGTGCTTAATGCTTATTGCTATTCTCTTGCTTTTAATTGAATTGTCATTATTTTTTCACATATAGGTAAAAAACATTTGTATCTGTGAATTTTGACGATCGCGTTATTTTTATTATTTGTTGCAAATGAACAAAACAAATTTGTAAAAAGGTTAATACATATTTGTACAAAATCGGTAGCCGTAAAAAGCAAAAAAAGATCTAGGCCCAAATTGGAAGTAATAGGTTCTTGAAAATTGTTGAAAAGTAATAATATGTTTGTATACATTTACATTTTTAATTTTGCATTGTAAAATTATAAAAGAAATATTTACCACCTGAAATATTATTCCATATTCTTACCAGACTGACCAATGAACAATTTGTTTTATATATTTTTGTGTGTATCAATGGTAAATGAATCAAAAATTCCTAATTTAGTAAAAATAAACTTACTACCCAAAGGGTTAAAATCAAAAGGATAAGAGATATCTGCCGATTCTGAAGCAATGTTAATAATTTCTTAATTTGATAGGTAATAATGAAAATGTTTTATATATTTATGAGGAATTTTTACATGCGGAATCTATGGATAAAAAAAATACATATTTTTTAAGAGTTGATCAACTGATTAACAAAGTGTCGTAGAAAAAATTTGTTAAAATAAACTTCATTACGAGTCTACATAATCGTACAGAGATTTTGCTAAGACAGAACTACCGGTAAGCTAATCGCTCTCCCTGCACGTTGCTTTATAAATCGGATAGGGGGATGAAATTTTAGATATCGAAAAATATTACTCTTATGTACTAATTTTACATTATTTTAATAACGATTGTGACCGGCTTCGTTTATCGAAGACGTTATAAACTGATGACAATATAAATCAATACTGTAACACAATATAAAGTTCAGTATTATTTTAAGATTAACTAACTGTTGAACCTTCAAATGATTGAGAGATTGTATCTTTTTGGATAATATATACGTCCAATTCTGATGGAATATATTTACTAGAACTTGATTATAGAGTACTAGAATTGTATATTTAATATTGTTTTATAATATACTTTCAATTCAAACTACATATTATTTAATTTTAAAAAGTATATACATATACCTACATTTGGATATGGCGAACTTCCGAACTGCTCGAAATCCTGTCATTCTGCAAAACATTTTGATTTGTTTTGTTTTCTTTGTAATTTTACAATTTCATGTTATGTTTGTGACCTCATTAGGTTTAAAAGGGGTAATTTGGAGGTGAGTTAGTATCGTTTTGAACGTTTGAATATCGAAATTTCGTCAACAATAGAACATAATTCACTCGATTTTGACTTTAATGGTCTTGGTTTATAGCATGAGCTGAACTTTTAATGGGAAAATATCATTTTTCGCGCTCGTCAGTGTTCACCATAAAGGCCACATTCATTCATCTGGTGCTTCTCTACGTGAGCGGTGGACCGCAACATATTTATAGTAAACTGTACATATAGCACATACTATATTGGATACATATCGACTGTGGAAAGGAAAAAGAACGTAACCCACAGTTTTTTCATAACAGGTTTTTTTCGATATTCACAATGTATCAAACTTGATACACGTTCTATCAAAAGGATGCAAGCTGCAAATTTGTATCTAAATTTACCTTTTAAGTTTGAAAAAGATGACATAGTAAAAAATTAAAACCAAGAAAAAAGACTGAAATAAAGGTTTTTCCTAGACAATTTCTTTAATTAATTTTATTTAATGTCAATTTAACACCAGTTTAGAAGTCTCCGTGCACTTCAAGGTTGTATATAATTCATAATTTTCATATGGCCCAAAATCATCATAACACGTTTTTTGCGCTTCCTATAAAATTTTATATGTGTGGGTTACGTCTTTTTTCCTTTCCACAGTCGATATGTATGCATGTATGATGTACAATGGTGTCGCGACTAGTGACTGTAAATTTGACGTAAAATACAGTCCCTAGTCGAGCCGGCACTTCAATACTGCGGTTTTTGCATGAAAATATTTGGTGACTATAATTATTTTGGACCGCACATAAGAGCTTACTGGGCCGCAGGTTGAGTATGGCTGAGTATTCTCTACGTGGGCCGCAAAATATTTATGGTAATACTCCATTATTTTTTTTAGCTCACCGAGGAATTTGAAATCCTCGATTTGGTAAGAGCTTACTAGGCCGCAGGTTGAGTATGGCTGCTCTAGAGGGTTCATATTTAGAAGAGATTTAAAAAACGCGTTTCTAACTATTTATAAGAGACCAACAATCTCGGAAGACCAAAATCGAATTTCGTTTAATCGTCTGTTAGTAGACTTGTTTTATTTTTGTAAAAAAGCAAAGCCCTTGGTAAATTTTGCATCCGGGCCAAATTCTTCTAGTTACGTCACTATACTTGTGCGAAAAATAAAATGTCGGTAGAAATATCGAATCATTACAATTTTCGCAATTCATACATATCGACTGTGGAAAGGAAAGCTTTTTTTCGATAATCACAATGTATACAACTTGACACACATTCTATCAAAAGAATGGAAGCTGAAAATGCCGAATTAGTATCTAAATTTAGCTTTTAAGTTTGAAACAGATGACCTTGTAAAAAATTAAAACCAAGAAAAAACACTGAAATCAAGGTTTTTCCGAGACAATTTTTCAATTAATATTAGGTTATTTCAATTAAACACCAGTTTAGAAGTATCCGTGCACTTCAAGGTTGTGAATAATTCATAATTTGCATATGTCACAAAATCATCAAAACACGTTTTAAGCGCCTCCTGTAAAATTTGATATGTGTGGGTTACGTCCTTTTTCCTTTCCACAGTCGATATTATAAGTGTATTAAGTAACAACTAGCTGTAAGCCCGTTGCCCAGCAACGTGAGATTTTTGTTGCATTATAGAAAAGTCATAAATTTACTGGCATGAACAATTGAATGCATATTTATTATTATATATGTATATAATCTAATAACACATATTTAATAAACTCCGTTTTTTTCCATAGGGTACTCAACGTTGTACCCACCACCAACCGCTACGGCTTCACACTCTTTTATAGGGTGTATTTCGTAGCGTATCAACGTTAGCTGTCAGCCCGTTGCCCTCAACGGAGTGGATTTTTGTTGCATTTTTAAATAGTCAGAAAATTTACTGGCGTGAAAAATAAATTGCAAACCTATTTATTGAATAAGCCAGAAAATCTTAACGTAATTAATTTAAATTTTCTATTAAAATGAACTTCCACAAAGTTACCGCCGAAACCATCGAAAGTATTAAAATAGCCAGTACGGCAAAAAAGGCGCTTTTATATCGTAAATTGTTTATTAAATACTACTTAAGCAAACTTTGCGATAGTAAGTCTGAAGATGCCTCTGAAAGAGGCGAAACACGTGTCACAGTTAGTTACACAATACGTGGAATAATCAAAGTTAATTTAAATTTTCTATTAATTAATTCTCTACATGGATTGTTTAAGAAATACACACAATTCACTAAAAGAACGAAAATACACCGGGATTGCAAAACAAAATATGCGAATAGCGGAAAATTCCGGGGACCTGAAGACAGAATTTTACTGAACTGTAAATAATCAAAAATTACGTCCAAATCAAATTTAATAAGATAAAAATTTCTGCTCAAAAGGTTAAAAAAAGAATTTGATCAATTGTAATAAAGATGTTATTATTTTATTTGTAGTTTTAGTATAAATAAAAAGGTAAAGTTTGCTTTACATATGTAAAAAATCTTTTTTTTAAATTAATTGCATATTCTATCAAAATGTATGAAAAAAAGTCAAAATGTGATTCTATAACATATCCATATCATTATTAGAATATGCGTAATGTATTTAAAATAATAAAAACCTATGTAAAATGTCCAAAAGTATTCGACCTAAGACATTGCCAAAGTATGAAAAATTCCATAAAAATATTCAATATTTTGTCCAAAATGTATGAAAAATATCGTATTTTATATTTGCTTTACATATATAAAAAATATATATTTTTTTAAATTTTGATAAAATAAATATATTATAATTGAATATATTCATACAAATCATAATTGAGCAGTCCTGCAGTGCTGCCAAATCCAATATCGACAACCCTGCAAATGTTTCAAGTATACAAACAAATATTCGACCCAAGACATTGCCAAAGTATGAAAAATTTCAAAAAAATATTCAATATTTTGTCCAAAATGTATGAAAAATATCGTATTTTATATTTGCTTTACATATATAAAAAATATATATTTTTTTAAATTTTGATAAAATAAATATATTATAATTGAATATATTCATACAATTCATAATTGAGCTGTCCTGCAGTGCTGCCAAATCCAATATCGACAACCCTGCAAATGTTTCAAGTATACAAACAAATATATTTCGAAAAAAGATAATTATTCAAATTCGTTTAGTGCAATGTTTCAAATACAGATGGCATTGTAGGTGCACTAAGAATGCACTTGCTTCTCTTGCTTTGAGTTTTTTAAATTAAAGAAACGTTTTACTTCACCAACTTCAATCGCAACGTGGAGCATTGGATATTAGCTCGAACGATGAGAATGAAAACTTGGGACCTGAGTTCGATTCCCAGCTTGACAGAGAATATTTTTGGTTAGTACGAAAATTAATTGTTTTTACATAATATCATGACTTCAAATATTCACATGTAGACGTCAGATAAAAATGAATGAATGGCGATAGCGGGCAGGGGTGGGGGGAAGAAGACCGTCTTTCTTGACGTCATCGAAAAGGTGAAATCGCGACATGTGGGGGAGGGGGAGGAGGAGAGGAAATCGAGGAAAATCATAAGTAACAGTGTATATTGGAAAAATATGTCTTAAGTATGAATAAAAAGTGACAGCGCGGCTTGGCAGGAGGAGGGGGAGGGGCAGGGGGAGGGGAAATCGAGGACATCTTACACTCAGACAAACATACGGACATTATCGGCTATTAATATATAGATCGATTGCTTATTTAAGTATTGCATATAATTGCATGGGAGCGATTAGAAAATTCACTCCTTCCTCAGAACACTGAGAATAGCTTCGACATTAAGCGAGCACGTCGTTAAAATATTGGCAGCCCACCGCTGGAGTGTGGGGTCGGCGCTCCCACACTTTTTCTAATCAAATTGGAAATTTCGCGATAAATATGCATAGTGTAAGATTTCGACTATGAAGGTGCGTACAAACAAATAAATATAATTCTTGAAACTACTTACTACTAAAATCTGTGGGCATTCCCATGAGCTTATCCTTTTCGCCAGTAATGACTTTAACCTCAATGATACATTTATTTCATATATAAACACGAAACATTCATTTACTAAGCGTCAGTTCAAGTTCATCCGTGCACTTGAACGCCTGAAGACGCCGGAAGGCGAAACCCGGGTCCTTAGTGACAAAATCTGTGAGAATGTACATAGTTTGAACGATTCAAATTTAAGGATTTGATACTGTTTTTGAGATTTCGTGTAATTTTCCTAATAAACTATATTATTATTGAAATAAAAGTTGAATACATACACATATTATAATTTAGCTCTTGATTAATTAATTTGGACACTTGGCTTATTAACAACTTATCTTTATAATTAATATAGAGACAATAATCACGATACACATTACGAAAATAATTAACTTGAACGCCTGAAGACGCCGAAAGGCGAAACCCGGGTCCTTAGTGACAAAATCTGTGAGAATGTACATAGTTTGAACGATTCAAATTTAATAAATATATTTGTTTTTAATCTATGTCCGCTCCCAATTTTGAGCATATGGCCGCTCTTATGGAGGTATCTCAACAGAAGTTTGTCTACGAGAACTGTTTGTTACTCAGTCGCTCAACCTCTTATCCTTCTATACCTACTACTCTCTTTCTCAAAGGCTAAGACAGGAATAGTGGTTAACTCAGCGGTGGGCTGCCAATATCTTAACAAGGGGCTCGGTTAATGTTATCCATGTCCGCTCCCAATGCCGAGCATATGGCCTCCTAATGAAGGTATCCCAACAAAAGTTATTTTTCTACAAGAACTGCTTTTTACTTAGTCGCTCAACCTCTCTTTTCCAAAGAGAGTAGTAGGGATAAAATTATAAGGATAAGACAGGACTAGTGATATAGTAGCGCCCAGTTGAATTGAAGGATCGGAAGAGTGGGAGGCAATCTTAAGACATCACAAACACCCATGCCTTCGAACAGAAAATATGTAGATAAGTCGATCGAAAAAATGATGTTTCGTACTGGGACTCAAACCCGTGAGTTCCGACACGGAAGCCTACAACGCTGAATGAAAAAATAAAGTGACAATTTTGAAGACAAGGGAAACACATTGGGAGCGAACATGAATAAATAAACTTAAAAAAAACAGTTAAAATATAGAATGACTGTAAAAATTAATGAACAAAGTTAAGAAATCGAAAAGAGTTGAAGAATCTAGATCCATTCGGTAGATTAGTTGTTTGACCCTTCAGAAAAAATAAATAAGCCACTGGATGACGTTACCCTCGGTTTGGGAGCCATTGCTTTATCAGCTGTTACTATTAAAATAAACATACATAATATTTCATTTATCGCAGCATGATAGGGGCTCGTATTTTCCCGGTTAGAATTTATATTACATTGCTTAGAATTTAAATTAAATGGTTATAATATATCTGTCAGTGTCAAATTTAAAAAAAAACCTAACCTAACCTTACCAACATGGTTATAAAACATTATGACCGGACACTATTTTCGTTCTGAACGTTTATATTCTTATTCTGACCAAAAATTGATTTAAATTCTGACCATTTAATTTGTTCCCGTTAGAAAAACTGAAGACGTTGAGAGGAGCTAAAAACAGATGTAATTTAAAATGATAAAATAAGTTGCCAGACCGAAAATCATTCCAGCCAGATTCTAAATTCGAATATTCCATTTGCATTTACGTCACAAACTTCAAGCGATTTTATATATTCCTGTCCAATTATAACTACTGTCAAGTAACGCAATTTGTTTTGATTTTCACAAAAACTATATGCAGTTTTCGTGAATTTTCCAAGAATAAATTCAATATTTTACAATCATAAATAATCTGCATTAGTTTCGTAACACGTACTGTATAATTTTTTGCAATCACAGCTGCTGCATTCAACATATGAATATAGTTTTTTTCTTGTAATAAATGAGTGATAATAATATCAATTCGAATTTTAAAAGTTTATGAACGAACGCAACTGCTGGTGTCAGTTGACATTACTTTGTCGTTTTTTGACGTAACCCATAAATGACTACAATAATATCGATACTTCAGGAAAGTCATAAGGAAAAGTAAAGGATGGATGGTGCAAGTATCTTATAAATCTTGACGATTTTTTTAATACATGCGTAATATATCGTGTCTATGGCTCAGCGGTTAGCGTTGTTGGTTTCCGTGCCGGATCGAGTCTTGTTACGAACAGCATTTTTTTCGATCGATTTCTTTTCGAAGGCATGGATGTTTGTGATGTCTGTGAATTGCCACCCACCCTTCCGATCATTCAATAACTAGGCGTAGCGAGAGCGATTAGTTAACCACCAGTACTGTCCTAACCTCATCCATCTATCTCTACTACTCTCATTGAAAAAGAGATTTTGAGCGATTGAGTAACAAAAAATTCTGTTGAGATGACTTTATAAGGAGGCCATATGCTCCACATTGTGAGCGGACATGGATTAGAAAACAACGTATAGTAAAAAGCTTAAAGAGGGGTGAGTTCCGGCACTTTTTTTTCAAAAAAGAATCACTGCTTATAACTAACTTTATAATAGTAATATATAGATAATTCTAGTAACTAACGGCCATGGAATGCTCATGTTGAATGATGACTTAAGGCAGTCATGGCGAACTCATGATAACTGTTCCGATAGCAGTACTAATAAAGATTAAGTCAGTTTTAAATTATTTTTTAAAACTTGTTAAACGTATTTATTATGAAAGAGTTTTTATTGAAATACAATTATATTCAAATAACAGTTTAGTAAATTTGAATCGTTCAAACTATGTACATTCTCACAAATTTTGTCATTAACGACCCGGGTTTCGCCTTTCGGCATCTTCAGGCATTCAAGTGCACGTGTGAGAATGTACATAGTTTGAACGATTCAAATTGAATATCGAAATTCCACCAAGCACCTTCAGTCGAAATCTTAAACAGTCAAGTATTTTTAGCGTTTTGGATAACGCTAATTTTTTTTTGTCACGACGCCTTAGGCCAGTGATTTCCAACCTTGGAGGCACGCCTACCTAGGGAAGCGTGGCCTATTGCAAAGGGAGGCGCAAACAGTCCGAAATATTTATTTACCCTTTAAAACGTGTCTTTATTACTATATGAAAT
Organism: Himalopsyche tibetana; assembly: GCA_030503985.1. NCBI lineage: Eukaryota > Metazoa > Arthropoda > Insecta > Trichoptera > Rhyacophilidae > Himalopsyche > Himalopsyche tibetana. The sequence continues at coordinate 7,582,568 of JAPJYX010000034.1, read as the reverse complement.
AAAGAATGGGGGAGATGCGAAGATTTTTTTTTCTCCAAAGGGACACGCTGTAACATAAAGGTTGGAAACCACGGCCATATATTACTATTTACTAACCGCAATTTTAAAAATTACTTTTTAGAACTTGATTTAAAAAAAAAATTATAAATTTTCGGTTACGATTCTCTGCCTATTACGGGTCCAAAATATTGGACGTGCTCAATTCAAACATGAATTTTCAGAATTAATTATTACATATAATGATAAGCATCAGCGGTGGGCTTCCAATAGGTTAACAAGTGTCACGCTCTCAAAGCAATTTTAGGGGAGGAATGAATCACTCATATGCAATAGTTAAATAAGCAATCGATTAGATAAAATCTCATATTTTCAACTGCACTTAATTATTAATTAACTTTTAATTTCTGCACACTCTAGTGCATGCAACCAAGTCTTGAAGAATTTCTTCTCGGGACATTTCTGGTAAAATTTTGAACACGACTAACGTTGTTACGCTACGGAATACACCCTATAAGAAGAGTGTGAAGCTGTAGCGGGTGGTGGTGGGTACAACGTTGAGTACCCTAGGGAATTTAAAAAAAAAAAAGCAATCGATTTTTACTTAATACACTATTTGCAATTTACCGTAAACTTTTCAAAGTAAATGGCAAAAAAATGTACTATTGTGAATACTAAAACTGACATATATAATATATGTCAGAAATTGCAGTTTTATACAAATTTGATCCGAGAATATTGTTTTCTCTTAAATTAACAAGCGGCTCACCCGGCATTGATAAAATTTAACAAGGGGCTCGGGCGAAACCCTACGAGCCCCCTCAGCCCACCTCTGGTATACATTATGGGATATTAATGATACGCGTCTTCATTATTTCATCAATTATATGTTTATTTGAAAGTTGTTTTATCCATTTTTGCCCGGTGTTCCAATATTGGAACATTTAGTATTTTTACTTCAACTCCATTATGGATGACTCAATAAAAGTTGAGATTGCATTAGTTTAAATCAGTCCACAACTAGCAAGCGTGGGGATCTTTTCGTGTAGTATTTTTTTTTAGGTTTGAACCTGTCGAAGTGAGCAGTGTTTTTTTATTTGCACCAATTAGTGCAAATTCGGTCATAATTCGGGAAAAAATGGGTTAAAGCTTCCTGTTAGACTAGTTCGTCATCGCTGACTTTAGTTACCTGTTTTAATATGGTTTGAATTTGAATTCTGTTATCGCAGTAGTACAGTCTACCATAAATTAAGCCAAATAAACCTGAATCAACACAACGAAAATTCTTGTGTAACATTGTTTGAGCTATTGTACATTATCGCAATTTCAATTCGCGATTATTTTCTTGGGCAGTAAAATATTTTTCTACAGCGCTATACATGGGCAGCCTTAAATTTCCTGTGATTAAAACCTGATAGGTGGACTTTGAAATAAAATAATCGATCATTGAAATGTATTACTGCAGGGTTGGCCAAACAGTGGCGCATTGCACAGTGACGTTCCTAGGCTATGTGCCGCCCCTAGACAGACCCCTAAAATAGCGCCCATATTCTTTCATTCCTTCTCATTATTATAGGAATAAATATACACATAGATAAGTTTGAATCATCTTCTCACTTACACACAGTGGCGGATTATTCCATAAGCGCAAGAGGCGCGCGCTTGGGGCCTCCAAATTTTAAGGCTCTCAAAAATAGCATAAATTATATAAATCCTCATATATTAATTTCAGTTTTCAATATTCATTATTTCTTCTTCAAAGAGTTTTGCAACACTTTGCGCCTAGGGCTTCCAAATTGCTTAATCCGCCAGTGCTTACACATACACAAACAAATCTTTTGTCACTTATTCCGTTTTGCTTTCAGGTAATTCATAGTAAGTATCTTATTGGCAAATATCCTCACACATAAATATGATCCAAAAGCCCACATTATTGTTCAATAATTATGAAAAAATAACTATTACCTTCATTACACATCATAAAAAGTAATGTTAATTTAAAATGCACTTAAATAATATAAGTATCGAATCTTGATTTGGTATTTTGTAAATCAAATACATTAAGGCATCATGTTTATTCTAAATCAAATTCGTGTCAAATACATTTAGTCATTTAAAAAATCTGTGATCATTTGTCGCTCCCTATGACTTGCCGCCCCTAGGCAACTGCCTACTCGCCTATGCCCTCGGGACGTCCCTAGCATTGCATGATTACAAGTAGCGCATATAATAGGCAATATAATATTTTCGCGTCACTTGAAATACGAGATATTGTTTTATCATGGGCGATACGTAGACATTTCCTAATGTGGGACTTATTTAAGTGTCGTCGTCAGTACATAAGGGGTTAAGTTGGTTTTTTCTTTATATATGTAAAAACTTCAAGATTGAATAATTTTATGTGACAATCCCGTTATAAAAATAATATCCTACTTGATAATGACATTATATTTACGTAACATTTCTCGCCTGACGCACGACGAGTTGTTTTCATTCGCGAAAAATTATGTCGCATCTTCTTGCAATATTTTCTGCAAATAAAAACGCCTAATATATCAACCACGACAGAAAAATTGATAGTGTTGTTATTATTTTCGGTGTACGTGCGAAAAGTATTGCATATTGAAAAATATTAATTTGAAAATATCAAAAGGCGTTGAGTAACTAACAAGTGCTTGAAGATTTTCGTTTTTTTTTCATTCAATAAATCGCTGTCAACTGATTTTCGTCATTTGAAAATTTTAGTTATTTTGATCTGATAAATAAAGAATAATTATTATATAAGTATTCTGACGTTACAGTTGCAGGTCTTCGTTGCGGTTTCTACGGGCTGACTTAATGTCATTTATAGATTTGTGATCAAAGGCACGGATGTAAGCAGGATTTTTTTTCCATGTAATGAACTAGAACGACGTTCCGGTGCCTTTTCTCAGCATTTTTAATGTTTCAAATCAATCATAGGAAACCATTGGCTGCTTGTCTCTCGTTAGAAAACACTGATCTCTGTGGCGGATTATCCCATAAGCGCAAGAGGCGCGCGCTTGGAGCCTACAAATTTTAGGGGCCTCAAAAATAGCATAAATTATATAAACATTTAAATTTCAGTTTTCAATACAACACTTTTATGTTATTCGAAAAATAGTGTCTCTAAAGTGCTTAATCCGCCACTGACTGATCTATAGTCTTCTTATTGGATCTTTCATTGAATCTTCAATCTTCATATTGCAAATTAAAAACGTAATGCACTAGTTTAAGTTTTTAAAGAGATGAAACATAATTTTAGACCGTTTTACAAATGTTCTGCAGTTGCTGTATGCGATTTGCATTATCTTGGAGTTTACACTTTACGAAAAAGTTTCAAAGAATAGTTGATTGAAAATAGTTAGTTGAATTGAAGCAAAATTATGTTTTTCCACGTTAAAAAAGTCAATTGCAATAAGGGTGCAGGATTTGCACTTCCACCTGAATTCCATCCCACGGGTGGGACTCCCACCCTTCCAATCATAAAAATAACAAGGAAAAGCTAGAGAAATTTCTTAACCAATAGTCCTTCCCTAGCCCAGTGGCGTAGCAAGAGGAGAGCGCCAGGGGCGAAACGCCTCGGTTGGCACATTTTTAGGGCGGCATTTTCAAAAACAAATACAATATTTTTCGAGAAATTATATTTATACATAAAAAAAATAAGCCACCTGTAGTTAAAACTCCTGGTTCATAGTTAAAAAAAAGAAGAAGTGATCCAAAAACAAAATTAGATGACATATTGGGGGCGGAAAATTCAAGTAGCGCCCCGGGCGGCAGGACCTACACCATTGCTTTAGCCCTATCTTTCTGTTGATACTCTCATGGGTAACAAAAAGTGCTCGTAAAATACCTCAATTAGAAAGACATATGCTTCACATTGAGAACAGACATGGATTAGAAAAACAAGTTTGAGAATAAGTGAGTTCCGTCAACTTATTTTTCCAAATTATTATCTATCACTGGTGATACATTATAATAAAGGGGTAAAAATAATTGCACTTGTGGATTGGGTGGTTTTCACAGGTACAAGTGAACTTGATTTTTGATTTTGTTGAAAATATAACAAAATACATATTTAATTAATATTTTAAATTTTTCATCACAACCATCCGTGCATACAAATATTTTATTTTAATTCAAAAATAAAATATTGTTGCCAAACAGAGTTCTATGGGAAGCTACACTATAAGTGAAAATGATCTAACCGAAAGTTCATTTAATTCTAAGCCAATAAAAAATACAATACTTTTTTTGCCTACAATATTTAAAAAAAAACAAAAGAATTGGTTCTTAATTAAATAAAACAAAAGAATGAGGAATCATTGATTACGAAATGAATCTTTCATCGTGTATGACAGTGACCTAAACGATTTTTTGCATTCTTTATGAATCCGGGCGTGTCTTTCGATACCTATTGTTGTAACTGCTACATCCCATGTTTTACTTTGTAATAATTTTGCTAGATATTTTAAAAAACGAATACGTACATATGAACAAGAGATGAATACAGTGATAATTATACTTATCCAAGCCAAACTATTAAGGGACGTAACAAACATGTGGTAATGGAAATATGAAAGGAATTTACGGATATAGATACAAAAAATTAATAAGTGACACTAAATAGACTTTAATTAAAATGTTAAACAAATGATACCGATGTGCAATCGGAAAGATAGTATTGCTTTTGTTATGTAATATTAATAATATGTCAACGTTTGGTCAATGAATGGCATCGTGTACTGGCGCCAAAAGCGTACACACCCAATTTCCTAACGACTCCAGCTATTTAGATCGTTTATAAGAGGCAGAAGAACATATTTATCTGTTTTTTCGCACGTCCATAAAATAAATTAACTGCCACGCTACGTCAAAATAATCGACTTGTCTAAGAATACACGTCAAGTGGTTATTTTTCGTCAGTGCTTTTTTTCTGGTTTGCAACACTGCTCTAATTCATACCCCAAGGACACGCAAGTATTTTGTTTTTTGAATAGTAAATTCGAATTATGCGTTTTTGAATGCGTTCGATTACGTTGTACAAAAATTTGACATATTACGAACGTAATATTAAAATTAATGAAGTACATACAACACGGTATTCTGAAAACATGTTGTAAACATTGCAACAGGTGTCCTATCCAATACTTCCAAACCTTTTTTACATCCGCAGACCACAAAAAAATCAAAAAATGTTTTGCGGATTATCAATATAAACGTTTATAAATGAATGCTAACTATTTTTGATCTGCAGAATTTTTTGCAGACCACCCAAAAATCTTCGCGGACCGACAAAATATTTAGAAATTTTACGAAATTAGTAAATTGCTGGGTTTTAGAAATTGGATATTCTGGGAAGACCTAAAAAAAAGTCTCGCGTCTGTCACTGCTGTGTAATATTATTATATTGTAACGAAATTCTATCTAGGTATTTAGATAAACAAATCCAACAAACATTCGCGGCCAATCACACCAGGTTGTTTTGCAACATGCAATAATTTACCTTGCACACAATCAAGTTCATTTCGGTTTTGCAATCCATTCACACTGATAAGAAAGTGAATTATCGATAAACGTTGAACAACCGGCGTTCCACGAAATCGTTTTCGCGTTGTTAAATAATACCTAAGCTCAAAAATTCATATGCCATGATTGCCATGTCACCGACCTGTCTAATGGTAAATATTTGTGCTGTATTATATTTTTGGATTATAGAAACATATATTTTTTACTCAAGCCCGCTCCCAATGTGGAGTATATGGCTCCCTAATGGAAGAATCTCAAAAGTTATTTTTCTACGAGAACTGTTTGTTAGTCGGTCGCTCAACCACTCTTTTCCAAAAAGAGTATTGGTGATAGAAGGATAAGGTTATTGGCTAACGAATCGCTCTCGCGATGCCTAGTTATTGAATGATCGGAAGGGTGGGGAAAAGGATATTTTTTTAACCATCACAAACACCCACGCCTTTGAACAGATATCGAAAAAGTGCTTTTTGCAATGGGACTCGAACCCGTGAGATCCGGCACGGAAGCTAATCGATGACCACAGACCCGACACTAATAATTATACTATGCAGAATAGTATATGTGTGTGGAGTATTTCTGTGCGGAAGATTGTACTATGAATTATGGCACAGAAGGTGGTGGTGAATGTATTGAGTACAATAATTATTACACTTGAAATGATAATGTTTAAATTCTCTCTCGTTATTACTTCACGTAACACAAAAAAGATACCAATCAATCGAATTTAAATGTCACGATAATTTATTGACAAAATAGATTATGCACACCTTCATAATTATAGCATGTTTTCATTTCGAGCGGGTTGAAGAAAATTCCTTGTGTTGCCAGTGGCATAGTAAATAATTGATAACGCAGACAAGATAAATCATTTTCGCGTAGTTACATTTTTTTTCCATAATTCAACTGTTATGTAACCCGTATTGAGGCACACAAATATTTGCTTACCTAACTAATAAAATCATTTTGTAAACAGTGCGAAAAATGGATCGAGCTGGAATTTCGGTGCCGAGTTCTAAATTTAAAACATTTAAATACATAACGATCGTAATCTCAATATCACGAAGTCGTGACGTACCTGCTGGTATAAAATTGCGAGAAAAAAAAAACAAAATATTATTATTGCCAAACATTTGATCCAGGAAAAATTATAAGTAAATATTTGGCGAAATTCCATGTCTTATTTATGTACAGAAATAAAGGTAAGTTTTGGAGTATTTGGTAAAAATTACGTTAGTTAATTAAGGGATTATATTTGATAAGATATGATTTGATAAGCAAAATATGTATCAACGGACTGACGGTGGCAGTGCTACAACGTTGTGGTAGGCAAACGAAAATAAATGGAGGTTTGTTTTTCTCTCTCATGATTATTGTCTTCATTCTGCATCATTTTGTGATTCATAAGGTAATAATAAGAATCAATGTTTTCTATGTTAATAAATAACCTCACGATAAATAGTCTGAGGATGTTTCTTAAAGAGGTGAAATCACTCATATGCAGTTATAGACAATACTTATAAGCAATCGATTGTTACTGAATACACATATAATATGTAACAATATGCAATTTACCGTAAACTTGTCAATCTAAATGGCTAAAAATGTGCTACGCTGTACTAAGCTGTCGCAGATAATATATGTCAGAAATTGCAGTTATATACTAATTTGATCTGATAATATTGTTTTATCTATAATTAACAAGGGGCTCGCCGGCCTTAGTGAAATTTAGCAAGGGACTCACGCGAGCCCCTCCGAGCCCCCTCCAGCCCACCCCTGAATCGATGCTATTAACAAGTTACCAAATTGAATTTTATGTTGAAAAGTGTTCTTTAACTTGGCATGTTTCTGACTGACTCATTCCACAATACATTTGTCTCTGGGTTTTTTAATTTTCAATTTCAATTTCCAACTTAAACACCTGTTATACAATTAAATACGAAATGAAATAATAAAACAAACATGCCAATATAATACTTTACCTCTAAGCTGGTGGTTTTCAAACGTTACGTTACTACATCTCCTTAAAAAAAAACGTTCACATCACCCTTTATTTCATATAATAATATAGACACGTCTTAAGTGGCAAAAACATATTTTAAAAGCAACTCAAATGACCGAAAAATAACAGGGTTTTGCTGAGAATGCTACTCGTAAATGTTTGCTTCTACTATCTTGGTTCATCGCAGCCAATGTCGAAAAGACAGTATTAAGTTTGTTCCTATTTCCCTCTTTCTTTTTGACGTGTTCAACATTTTCATGTTATTCGAATAACAGAGCCTCCAAATTGTATTGCGCCTGGAGCCTCCTAAATGCGTAATACACTACTGATTGCTTTGTAATGAAAAGTTCCACACTTTCCGTAAGATTGAATTCTCAAAATGGTTGTCAGCTCAAATTCATCGACAATTATTGTATTCTGTAGCCATGCCAACTTTAAGAAATCAAAATTCGCTCATGTCTCACTTTTATGTTTCGATATCGACTATGGAAAGGAAAAAGGACGTAACCCTCAATTTTCCAAAACAGCTTATATTCGATAATCCCAATTTATACAACTTGACACACATTCTATCAAAAGAATGGAAGCTTGAAATTCCGAATAAGTATCTAACTAAGTTTAGCTTTTACGTTTAAAAAAGATAAAAAGGAAAAAAAATAAAATCAAGAAAAAACACTGAAATAAAGGTTTTTCCGAGACAATTTCTTTAATTAATATAAGGTTATGTCAGTTAACCACCAGTTTATGAGTATCCGTGCACTTCAAGGTTGTGTATAATTCATAATTTTTATATGTCACAAAATCATCAAAACACGTTTTTAGCGCCTCCTGTAAAATTTGATTTGTGTGGGTTGCGTCCTTTTTCCTTTCCAGAGTCGATATGATGTTATGAAAATTGCATTTCTGTTTTTTTGCGATTCCTTTTACAATAATCCGCGCCTCCCAATTTCGCAATGACTGCTCCAAGCGCATGTTATATTAATGACAATGCATTGTTTTTATTCAACGTTCTCAATCAAGACTCCCATGTTGAGATGTCTATTGTTTTAAATTCCCAGCGTTCAATCTTTCATTGTTAAAACTTAATGCAGGAAAGAATAAATCATAAACATGTGTTTAATATGCAAAATGAAGCGCGGTAGGTTCTTTGCAGATATGCATGCAATGATTATAAACGTTGTTTATTCTCATTTGACGTGACTGTGGCCGATTAAAAAAAATAGTTTTTCCTTTTTTAAAAACAGGGAAACGTCAAAAAATGGACGCTGATTTAATGGCGAGCTTTCTGCGTGTGACACTGTGATAACATGTTTAATTCATAAATAAAAAATGAATATAACAATATATTTAACATCATTATGTAATCACGAATGAAGATTTTTTATTATTGCTATACAGAAATGAAGTTTATTGACCTGGATAAACCGGTTTTATTTCGTTTGTTTTTTTTCAACATAAAACAAACGAAATAAATAAAACTGTCAGATATTAACTGTACATACATCCACTTCATGTTCTATGTATATAAATTGGGTTATCTTAAAGAATAGCGTCGTGAAGCATTTGGCGTTTAATCGAAATTGCTGCCAACACAGAAATCGTTAGTGAATTATTTGTTTTAATTAATTATACAAATCTAAGAAGCGTTATGATCTTTGATTACTGTGCATGTGAGCCCCACAAAAATATTTTTTCACTGAGAAGTCAGACATGCACAACCTTTCTCTACTAGTGGGCTGCATAAAAAAAAATTATCACGTGTTCGGGCCGCAACGCAAAAATTAAAAAAAATTGTATCCAAGTTTATGCGATCTTTGCATTTGTTAATTTTCAGTTATTGAAAAAAAATGATTTAATATCTATATTATTAAACCACACAATTGAATTCAAACATCAGTAAGCCTACTTCTATCAAAAAAAATATTTCCCTTCAACAGCGAAAAAGCTTGCTTATATTTAATAAATTCAGTGACTAACTTGAGAAAATATGTATTTTATTTTTGAAAAAAAAAACATTCGAGGGCCGCACAACAATTTAAAACGGGCCGCGGATTGTGCATCACTGGTTTAGATAATTCTTAATATCAGTTTTGTTGTTAATTTAAGCTAGTTTTCTAGGCAAGTTATCACATAAAGTATTAATGCATTCATTAAAAAACGTTTCTTATCTTAGAAATTTTTAATGGATTTGGTAATTAAAAACTAACTGATTTTTTTTATTTTCGAAACTTATACTTGTTACATTTTTGTAGTACCTTTGAAAATCTATGGAGACCGACTATTATAAAACATTATATATGATTTACTACAAATCAACCTGACGACTGCAGAATAATGTCAACTTATTCCATAGAAATTTAGTCGTAAAAAAAGTAAATTACGTTGAGCCTCAGAGCAGCTGAGCTAGAAATGACTGGCTACTTTTTGTTTTCTAGTTTTAAAAATCGTTCATTCTTACATACATATTCAATGAAATTTATTTTATACAAATTTAAGTTGATTCAATTAAGCATGTACAGATGAGACCAAGGGACGCTTATCCTGCTGGGCCTGATGCTTAGAATACTCTTACGTCTAGGTTTCTAGTCGTTAAAATAAACAAAATTAAAAATACATTACGATACAAGCGTGTTAATTTGTATCCACATAGTAATATAGAGACCTTAATCGGAATGCGGTATATTTTCCGGTCGTTGATATAATATTATATATCTAGAATGTTTTGTTATTTAATTTAATTTATCAATTTGATGCTATTGTACTAAAAACAATGGATGAAATTATAGTCACATGTTCGGAGAAAAGTGCGAAAAAATATCCTGTCAAAGTAATGTCGGCATCTGCCGACAGAGGCGCGTTAGTCGGGATAGCTTATATAGTCACGCTAATACGATATTACTAAATTAACTTACTATAGTAAAGTTATAAAAAAGATAAATATTATTTTGTAAACATTATAACTGTGGAGTCTTATAAGAAAACTGCCACCTCTGTATCCAACATTTATAAATGATCCGGCTTCAATTTAGAATCCGACTTCGTTTTCAAATGTTTGATGCACTGAAATAAACATATCGACTGTGGAAAGGAAAAAGAACGTGAACCACACATATCAAATTTTACAGAAGGCGCAAAAAACGTGTTTTGATGATTTTGAACCATATGCAAATTGTGAATTATACACAACCTTGAAGTGCACGGAGACTTATAAGCTGGTGTTTAATTGACATAATCTAATATTAATTAAAGAAATTTTCTAGGAAAAACGTTTATTTCCGTCTTTTTTCTTGGTTTTAAATTTTTTACAAGGTCATCTTTTTCAAACATAAAAGCTAAATTTAGATACTAATTCGGAATTTGCAGCTCGCATCATTTTGACAGAACGTCTATCAAGTTGTATACATTGTGATTATCGAAAAAAGCTGTTTTGAAAATACTGTGGGTTACGTCCTTTTTACTTTCCACAGTCGATATCATAAACAGTCAACTGTGGCGACATTGCATTTGGCTATCTAGGTATTTGATTTTTTTTTATAAACGCACAAATATATATTCATATCAATTTCGTTAAAATCAATAGTATATTTTTTGTCTAACTAAAAAAATATATGAAACGTCCGCATCAAAAGCATTATGGTTGAAATTAATAGTAGTATGTACTCATATTACAATTTTAAATGTTAGTCAACGAATCTAGCTTTAAAGAGTCAATACACAGCAACTGCAAGCTATTGTCGACTAAAGTCCTAATTAATGTATTTAATAATGACTCAAATGTGATATGAACCCAATAATTACGTTTACTTAGTTACACAACTCAATCCAGTTTTCGGTTTACTAAGCAATGTAAAATTTGACATGAAACTCGTGAAAATTTTACGTGAAGTAAAGACTGATGTAAATATTTTGATAGTATAGTAACGCCACCCACACTGTGAATCGGTTATTACTTATTTTGAATTGTATACAATTATAACGATGTGATCGCAGTCATCCCTAACCAAGTACGTGCACCGTCAAGAGCTAAGCTTTTCGTTTGCCAAATCATTTTTGGAGAGCCGACTTGTGCGGCGCGCGGGGGTCACTGGCTTTTGCACCGATATCCCAGACAATTGAATCAAAATTAAACAAAAAACCAAAATAAACAATACCCCTGCGTCGTCCCCGATCGCGTGTGCCCGTGAAAAATACCATATCCGACAAAAATCAGTGATACTTTTAATACAGTGAATACGCGAATAGTTTACGATATACGAATTTGGCGGCAATATTAGTGTTTTTATAGGAATACAGTGAAACCTGATGCCACTGGCCCCTTCTGAATACAGCTGATCATCGGTTTGTCAAGTGGTGAGTGTCTGTTGTAGAATTTTTAATATATAACTGACATAATATTTCAGTCACAAATATTTCATCTGTGATACGCTCGCTCTTTCTGCGGTACAAAAACCAGCTGTTCTTCCGTCCGTCGGCTCCACCACGCGTCTTGTCAAATAATGTATATTCTGTTGTTATTAACCTAACTCTAGTACTAATTCTTTCACAAAATTGTTTGGTAAATAACTTACTTTCACTACACATTCGTAACTTCAATAAGTAAAAAATCTTCTGTTATGCATTTTGAATATTATGACTTGTTCTCTGTGAATTTATTATTATTTTTTCGTGCATCCCTGATTATTGTTTATATGACATATTTGTTATATTATTCTTTTACAATATAAAAAGGAAATTTTTGACTTATTCGTTCACTTACACTTACTTGTTCTAATCCAATGTTGTTTATACATCAATTTTAAAGTCTTCAATTTCTGTTCTGAAGGGATGTTTTCGCAGATCATTTTTGTTATCTTTTTGCAGCGACATCTGTTTTCCTTGTTGATAACTTTCATATAGCTTAATTTGGTGCAGGTGAGCGGTGTTTTATAGTATATATTTAAACGAATTAATGTAATTGTAGAATTTTGAATTACATACAATAAATCTCATCGTTTGTCATTATTTTGAACAAATAAATGGTAAATATGGCATATAGTAGCACGTCGACTACTGCGGAGAAAAACTTCACAACTACGCTAAAAACAACGCCACGATTTAAAGTTATTTTTTGAGAACTTGATAATCATGTTAAAACCACACATTATTACGAAGAACACTGATAAATTATGCGAAATACGAAATATTTTTCAGTACATCGCCTCTGTTTTCTATTATGGCCGCAATGGGCCTAAGAAACTGTTGAGACATTTAGTGTGAATGAAAATGAAATAAGTGTCTTCAGGGCTACCAACTGTTCTATCATCTTTCACATTTTTTTTAAATATTATCGCATAATTTTTCAGTATTTGTAAAAGTAAATTATCCAGTAGTTATTAGACTTTTTGCTAAATTTGTCATTATCACGTCCTACGTGTTTATTTCCGCGAAAAATTTAAGAATGCCTATTAAAACAATGCCATGATTTAGAACCTTTTTTTGAACTTCGTGACGTCGAGAAAACACATTATTATTAAGATCACAGATAAATAATGCGAAATATGAAATACGTTTTAGTGTGAAAACATCGCCATTTTCTCGCCAGAGCTTCGTTCCTCTATTCACATCTCCAGAATATCTAGTAAGGTAAATGTACCAGTAGTTGACCTCTTAAGAGCAATAATTCTACAAAAATAACGATTGCCGTTTAGCATTATGCCGAATAATGGCATTGTAATAATGGCAAGTGTATTCACAATGGCTCAAATGTCTTAATTAATATAAGACAAAAATTAAGAAAGGGTCTGTTTCAAAAGAATTGTGTTCAATTTTTAAGAACCAAGTTTCAGTTTCAGTAGTTGACCATATGAAAAATTAAATGTTCCAGTAGTTCTCCATACTCTCCGAAATTCGAAAATTCTTCTTTCAAATTTGCTCTTTATCAGTGTCTGCCAAACTGTGTGCCGCGGCACACTACTGTGTCGCAAGAAGTTTCAAGTGTGCCACGGAGGAAGACGCCGCAAAAATTTTAATTTTAAATAATGCCCATTCATTTAAATTTTCTTCAATTTTTAATTAATTCAACATCTACGTATTCAAATAAATATTTGTCACGTTAGCATCAACATACATATCGACTGTGGAAAGGAAAAAGGACGTAACCCACACATGAAAAATTTTACAGGAGGCGCTAAAAACGTGTTTTGATGATTTTGTGACATATGCAAATTATGAATTATACACAACCTTGAAGTGCACAGAGACTTCTTAACTGGTGTTTAATTGACATAATCTAATATTAATTAAAGAAATTGTGTAGGAAAAACCTTTGTTTTAATCTTTTTTCTTGGTTTTAACTTTTTACAAGGTCATCTTTTTCAAACTTAAAAGCTAAATTTAGATAATAATTCGGCATTTGCAGCTTGCATACTTTTGATAGAACGTGTATCAAGTGTGATACATTGTGATAATCGAAAAAAAACCTGTTTTGGGAAAACTGTGGGTTACGTCCTTTTTTCTCTCCACAGTCGATATATAGTGGTCGACTCGACACATTTTCCACATTTTTTTTTTAAAGCATTTTTATTTGGTGTGCCGCGAAACAAATACCATTCAACAGTGTGCCGCGAAGTAAAAAAAAGTTTGGCAGACACTGCTCTGTATGATGCACTATTTTTTTATTAAGCGGAGAGCGCTCACTCTTTTTGTATCACACCATAACGGGTCACAACTTCTGAACTTTGATAAAATATAAATATTAAACCATACATACGTACCTACCACATAATATTATAATATCACAGAAAGATAACCCAATTTTTTTGTTCAATTAATGAAAACAACGGTTACATACGGATTGATTGCTAGTTAGTATTTTGTAATATTATTCTGAATTGGCACATATTAACACACTTCTACAGATACAATGTCATTATGAAAGTTTGCAGCGATTGACGAATTCACGACGACGACGAACGACGTTTCGTGGCCCATTGGTGCATCCAATCCCGGGATCCCGTTCAATTTTCTGATCCCGATTGAGATGGCCGGGATTTCGGGATTAAGAAATTTGGAGGAAATTCCGAAAATTTACATGAAATTGGCAAATTCAAGATTTCAACTTCCTCGGTGAGCTAAAAAAAATCGAGGTTCTGTGAGAATCAAGGAAAAAGTATATCGAATTGAGGATTTCAAATTCCTCGGTGAGAAAATCTCAATCCCGGGATTCAAAATTAATCAATCCCAAAATCCCGGGAATGGAAAAAGGCTCCGGGATTGGATACCCTAGTGAGGAGTAGGGATTCTGAAGTCTCGGGGGTTTCAAAGTCCCGGAACATCCCGGGACTCGAGACTTATATTTCCCCTTCAATAAAATTATAATTTTGAGTAAATTTATGACCGTAACTTTACAATACAGCTTTTAGATCTTTTTTTGTCCTATTGAGACATTGTTACCTTTGTGAAATAGTGAAAAAACGTTTGTACATAAAACAACATCAGGTATAAACATTTAATTTTAATATTTTGTAATTTGCTTTTGCTACAATTATATTACAATGCCATTTGAAACTTCTACGAAATTATAAATCCCAAACATCTGTTTTTCTATCAGATCCCTTTTATATATGCATACTTAATTTTGCTAAAACCCCGGGTAAGTGTCACGTCCCGAACATGTCGTGTCCGTTTTTCTTGAGGCTCCCCTCTTATATCTGCTTTCATTCAATACACATCAGTCTTTTTAAGGGTTTCTTAACCACAAGAATTGTTTTTTCAAAATTAAAATGTTATTAGCACATTATAAATCAGTCACAATTCCCGGGATATTTTCAAAAAAAGTCCCGGGACTTAAGACAGCAAAAAACCAGATAACCCCGGGACAAAAGTCCCGGCACGTCTCGGCACAGAATCCCTAATGAGGAGTGAATGCGATGGAACAATTAACTAATAATTTAACGCACAAACCGACGACGCTTAACATGAACATCACATAGTGGACATATCGGTTTTTGCTTTTAGATGTCTCGTATAAATACTCATATAGATTTACTAGTTTGTAGCAATATCTCCACTTCGCTGTGTCATAAGTGAGTTGTTTGTGTAATAAACAATGATTAAAATTATTATCAATACAAAATTAATCTCCGGTTTGCGTAGTAAATGTTTGTTATTCTCACTGACACGCGTATCCAGTCGTAACTCTGCTTTGTATTACGCGAAGTGTTATGGTTGAGGGTATACAGTTTACAATTCCTATACCCTCTGCCAGTGGCGTTGCTAGAAATTTAGGGTCCTCATGCAAACGTCACGCACGGTCCCTCACGCAATTTTTTTTAACGATTGAATTGAGATTTACTTGATAGTGTTCCGCTAAAATTTGCATTGGTAAAATACACTGTAACACATTTAACAGTGGAGATTCTTAACCACTTAGATCTTTGTTTACTCATATTTGTATGTAACTTGTTTTGAAAATAATTAATCAATAAATAACAAGTGATTTAATGACATATTTTTTCAATATTTTTATTTTGAATTACTCGACTTAAAAGATAAGCTGCGTTCCGGTAACATTTCCAGATTTGCAAAGTGTTCCGTTGCACAATATGTTTGGGAAGCCTTGGAGAAGGGGATAGTTTCTCGACCGTGGCCCTTTTTGAGTGTAATATTTTTCATTTAACAGTCTTATCTGTTTACTGAAATGTTTTACATAAATACATTATACATAATTCGACTGTGGAAAGGAAAAAGGACGTAACCCTCAATTTTTCCAAAACAGCTTTTTTTCGATAATCACAATGTATACAGCTTGACACACGTTCTATCAAAAGGATTGAAGCTGAAAATGCCGAATAAGTATCTAAATTTAGCTTTTAAGTTTGAAAAAGATGACCTTGTAAAAAATTAAAACCAAGAAAAAACACTGAAATAAAGGTTTTTCCGAGACAATTTCTTTAATTAATATTAGGTTATGTCAATTAAACACTAGTTTAGAAGTATCCGTGCACTTCAAGGTTGTGTATAATTCATAATTTGCATATGTCACAAAATCATCAAAACACGTTCTTAGCGCCTCCTGTACAATTTGATATGTGTGGGTTACGTCCTTTTTCCTTTCCACAGTCGATATTAAAGTGTATCGGGTCCTAGACATATTCCGAAAACAGCGATCCATCCACCAGTTTCTCTTTTACGAGTGTCAAATGTTTACAATGTCTGGCAAAATTATGTTATAACAAACTAAAACATGGGATGTAGCAGTTACAAAAATAGGGCTCGACGGACACGCCCAGATTCATAAAAAATGAAAAAAAAAAACTTATTTAATCTAGGCCACTGTCGCATGTAGGGTTGCGATAAAATGACGGAATATAATTTACCAACACCGGTATTATAAAAAAGTTTTAAAAAAAACGGCCAGTTCTTCGATATTTAATATATCATAAAATACGTCATAAATAATTTACGTTTTTTTTTTTGAATAATAATACATTATTAACCGCTTGAATAGCGCGCAAATAAATCATTAATATGTCCCAGAGATACTGCGTGTTTTTGAGAAAAATAATTTTGCCTAATTTACACTCGAATTCGATATTTTAAAAAACTATATTGACTCAGTATAGATAGCACTACACATATTCATCAAAATATTGCTTACATTCTATTGGAATATCAAGTATTTGATTTTTTAAATGTCTTGGACATCAGTGTTCGTTTGCATATGTTCCGGGCACCGATGTCCGCTTGGTATTCAAGTGGTTAAAAGCAGGGTTTCACAGAGTGTGTACCGCGAGATTTATGTTATATGTGGTAGTATCAGTGGCGGATTAAGCACTTTGGAGGCCCCAGGCGCAATAAGTTTTGGAGGCCCTGTTTTTTTAACAACATAAAAGTGCTACAAAACTCTTTGTAGAATAATAATGAATATTGAAAACTGAAATTAAAATATAAGATTTTATTTACTTTATGCTATTTTTGAGGGCCCTAAGATTTGGAGGCCCCAAGCGCGCGCCTTTTGCGCTTATGGGGTAATCCGCCACTGGGTAGTATCTAATTTGTATCAAGATACCTCCATTGGATCACATGGATTGAAAAAATATATATCAAAATGTTTTGAAAATTATTTGTAATTATAAAGGTAAAATAACATAAAGAAGTGTAAATATTGTCCGCCTATGTGGTCGAGTGGTCAACGTTGTTGGCTGCGGCTACAGAGGGCCCGGGTTCAAATCCCGGTGCGGACAGTTTTATTAATTGATTTTTCAATCGATTTATGATTTCTGTTCAAAGGCATGGATGTATGTGATGTCTTGAATTCCCCCCTCTCACCCATCCTATCCTATGAACGGGGCGTATTGAGAGCGATTAGCTTACCACTAATCCTGTCCTTCTATCCCTACTCTCTTTGGAAAAAGAGAGGTTGAGCAACTGAGTAACAAGCAGTTCTCGTAGAAACACTTCTGTTGAGATAAACTCCATTAGGAGTCCATATGCTCCACATTGGGAGCGGACATGGTTAAAAAAAATAAAAATATTGATAATAAATTATATCACTCCAAAATATCAATGAAAAATGACCCGTAAAAACTATCTAATACACGGGTTCCCAACCTGGGGGTCGACAAGGGTTTTGTGGGGGGGTCGTCAACTTTTTTCGATTTTGAAATCGAGGATTTCAAATTCCCCGGCGAGCTAAAAAAAAAAAGAGTTTCGGGGACAATCCGGAGAAAAAGTATAGCAAATCGAGGATTTCAAATTCCTCGGGGGGGGGGTCGCCTAGTCACATGGCTTTTATAAAAAGGTGTAACCACCCGAAAAAGGTTGGGAACCTATTATCTAATTCAAAAGCAGAGACGTGAAATTTTCGAAAGAACCCCCGAGAAACCTCATACATGACGTGCGAGCTGTCAATAAAGAGGACGACTTTTGACCTTAAATTTGCGTACAAAAATATTAGCTTCACGCGACGCGTACTTGGACAACGCTCGCCTTTTCAAATACGGTATACTACCGCACAACAAATATACTTTCAATATATTACTTAATGCTTTAGATTTTGCAGGCGTATGTTCCGGATGTGCGGCGCACACCTTGCACACCCTGAATATACGCCCCTGCTGTGTATATGAGTCGCCCATTTCCAAAACTAACCCTGTTCCTTTTTCAATTTTTTTAGACACGCCTACAAAAAAAAGTGTAGGTGTCCGTTATATTTTCTTTACTCAAATTGAAAAATATATTACCTATTTTAATTTGGTTCACTAAAATATGGTTATTTTTTAAATGAAGAGGGTTCTCGACACGTTTTTCTGTAAGTGTTTACAAAATTATGAAAACGGACAAGGTTAGTTTTGGAAATGGGCGACTCATATGTATTATTACACAAAGTACCGCTAAAGATTTCAATATAAACTTAGTTATATATAAAATTATGTTTTATTATTAGTTACATACTTACTATCTATTTATCGATTTTTGAAATTTCAATATGTATTGCATAGCATTATCTGGGTCATCAGCCAGTTGACAAAGTGATAAGGATTCACCTGAAAAAATTTCAAACTAAATGTAATATTTTTATCAATGATTTATTGCTTGACAACGAGGTACTGTAGAATGAACGCTTATTTAAATCGGTGAAGTCAAAGACATATATTTGAAGAGTGCAATAGATAATATATTTGGCATTGCAGCTTGTTGCCCATACTCCAGTGGGGCTATTAAACAAATTAAAGATTATAAAAATCGATCCAGCCGTTCTTGAGTTATAAGTGGTGTAAATAACCCGACTTTCTTTTATATATTTATAGATGTACCACTAATAAAGGAGGTCTCTAGTACTGCTTGTTAATCAGTCTTCAACTATTCTTTTTTTTAGAGAGTATATAACAGAACTAGTGGTTAATCACTTTTGATTGGCTCGTTAATTTTTGGATTGGAAGGGTGGAAGGATTTTTTTCAGATATCACAAACACCCATGCGTTCTAACGGTAATCGATATAACATATTGATTGAAAATAATACTGTTCGTACTATGACTGGAATCTGTGAGGTCCGTCACCGAAGCCGTGTTTTCGTTTGCGTAAAAGATGACCAAGGTGACACAGAAAGCGCACTAAATCAACCATTAGACCCCATGTTCTGGTCAGATATTAAGTCTATGGACCTTCTTTTGTTTTGTATTGTGATATTAATTTACGAGTGTTTCTGTACTCGGTAAACTACATTCAAAAGGTATTTTAGATAGTTTTCGATAGAATAGCCAATGGTTTCAAATAAAAATATTTTTTTGCGATTATTGGTATTTGAAACATTAAAAGTGTCGAGAAAAAAGGTGCCGGAATGCCGTTTCACCGCGTTACACGAGAAAAAAAGAAGCACTTTATATACGAAAATAAAACACATTGAATTATCTTCACATAAATCTTCTCCTGTGTTCCAAAAATATTAGTCTCACCGACTTGGCAATAATCGGATTTGGTCAGATTATTGTAAAGGAAAGAAATTAGCTTACCTTGCCAACAATAAATTTGTTATAATAATAATAATAAAAATAAAATACTACCAGTGGCGGTTCTACGTACTGGGCTAGGTGGGCTTAGCCCGACCCGCATTTTCACCCAAAATGTGTAGAAAAAAAAACATTTGATGACTGAATAAAAATGAACAGCAATTTGGCCGCTAAACAAAATAAATACATTTCTAAACGTAACTAACCTTTTCCAAATTTATACAATATATTTGTTTTGATTTTCCTCTGTCGATATAAGACAATGCTATGTCTACCTACAATAATACTCTCGATTGTGTTTTTTATTACAATTTTAAGCCGAGCCGGCATAAAAGAAAGCAATGACATAGATAATATACTGCCAACACCTGGCTCGGACTATTTTCAAATTAGTCCGAGGTAAAACGAATGCTTTTTTTGCAAAATTTGTTTACACTGGGGTCGCAATCAAGCACGATTAGAAAACGTATTTATTTTACAATCATTGGCTATAGAAACGTCATCTAATCGTACGCGATTGCGCCTTGGTATACAGCCTGCAATCAAAACGTCACACGGGCTTATCCAAATTAGCCCCCCATACATAAAAAATCACTCCTACCAATCTCTGTTCGTTAATAAGTAAACGTCAGAGTTTGTGTATTGTATGAAACAAAACACGGTAGTTCACTTCATTTGAAGGAGACGAATTTGAGGTTATTTTTTTTACTATTCTATTATTTCATACTTACATTAGCTTTGATTTTATTATATAATAATTTATGCTTTGCAGTAGTGTCGTAATATTTGTCAATTTGCTTGTAGATTAATGTATAATATACAGTGGAAACATGCACAATTTCGTAAATAGTATACAATGCTAAACTTTTCTCTAGCCCACCCAAGATTTTAGCTCACGAACCGCCACTGAATATTACTGATAACGGTGACCCTGTTACAGTTTCTTCTTATCAACAGCTGAAATGTTTTACCTCATTGAACATTATTCCGTTATGTAATCAAAAGATGTGATAAGATGTTACAGTAAATTTCAATTTGAAGATAACCTTCCTGTATTGTCATGTTAACTTTTCCGTTTCTAAGCTCAAGAAATGCGACCCCAATACCAACATTTTCGTAAATATCTATTTTAATATGGGTGATACAATGTTTATAATTAAGGTATTCTTATATCATAGTTTTTTGGACCTTTTGTAGTTTATATAAATACGCGATAACGCTTATCAGCTGATTAGCGCCCGCGATAACGATTGTTCGTATGATAATTTGGAACGCTGAGAACACTCTTCAGTAGTCAATTCATATGTGTGCTGACATAACGTCTTTTTTACGCGCAAATTAAAATATGATTATTTATTAAAAAACCACAGATTTTTATAAAAAAATGTATGAGGAATGATGCAAAGAGATATTTTTAAGCCCTTGGACTATTTTTTTTTTTGAAATTCATAAGAATAAGGCCAATAATGAGGAAACCACTGGGGTCAAAAAAGATCCCCATCGGCTGACAAGTATTTTTCTAGTCTCCGAGCCGCAAGAGTTAATTACCGACCTGATTTGAAAAAAAAATTATAACCATATCCGTTCCCTATCCGGAGCATATCGACCCAAAATCGGCAAAGCAATTTTAGTGACACAATTCGGTAAATTGCGTTTTACGCCAACGATTGTTCAATATCGCCTAAGGCGTCAGTGGCAAAAATTTTAGAGCATTATCTCGTCCATCCGATCTCTTTTAGGGCCTGTGCATTTTAGTGTTTTGCCTTGTTATTTTTTTTCGTTTGTTTCATTTGTACGTTTATTTCATTTGGACCCCGGTTGAGAAACGCTGATCTAGATCAGTGTTCCCCAACCGATGGTCTGCGGCCCGATGTCGTAGAGACTTTCCGCCAGGCGGCCAACAGTATGCCAAATTTCAAGAGATTCGCCATGCAAAAATAATAGATATCAGATCATTTTTCGTCTGCACGTTTACTGGTATTTTGACTAATTGTTAAATAGTAATAATTAATAGGATGATGCGACACCAAGGAACTTAAAAATAATGGGATGTGAAATATCCAACAAATGTGGTGAAGCTGGCAACCGATCTCGAGTGTGGTATAATATAGTATGAATATAAAAACGTATCAAGAAAACGTCATTTCAAATTATATCCTTTATCCAATTATGTCTTTTTTTCTTTATCTATAAATTATATACCCAACCGATTGTGGGTAAAAGTGTAAATTAAATACGCACGCTAATTTTAAAAACGCACTAAAACACCAATATTAGTAATATTTATGATTTGTATGAAATCTTTCTAGTGAAAAGTAGACGTCAATAATGCGACTGCATCAGTGGTCTGCAATTTTTTTTTCATTTTTTACCGGTGTAAAAAGGTTGGGGAACACTGATCTAGATAACTTAAAGTAGTCTGATGACAATTATTATTATAATGTCAGGATAGGCGTTGACCATATATTACAAATTACTAACCGCATTGAAGGAATTCGTTTGTCGAACTTATTACGAGAGTAATTAAAAAACCTTCTGTCAAATTTATAAATTGTCGGTTACAATTTTCTGCCAGGTCGATATGTCCACCACATGGTTCCTTCAAGACTCTCTGTCCCCTGCCAGTCACCTTGCTTCCTCCCATGTCATCCTAGTGTCTAGTAGCTCTACTGAGTACACCCTATGAATGATCATCAATGGTTTTCCATGACCGCGGGATCTTTTCGGTTGAGAAAAGGGCAGGCAGAATTCAGGCTGTATCGAGGCATCCTCAGCACATGTCCAAGCCAAGTACATTGTCGCTTCTTCACTCTTGGACGTGATACACCAACTAGGGCCAATAGTGATGGTACACCAACTCGATAAACATATTTTTAAATATGTTAATTTCCAATGTGGTAAAATAATACGTCAGTCAGTGCATTACAAATACATTTTTGAATTCAAGCAAGAAGCAAAAGTCTTTAAAACAGTGTTTCCCAACGTAGGTCGTACGTCTTATCGCAGGGCAATTTGAATGTTCTGGGAGGCAATGCTCAAATCATTAATATTTGTTACATTTAAACATTCTGTAAATACACTCCAAACACGTAGGTTCTGGGTGACGGCCATATGCTCCACATAAGTAGTGAATGTCGTCAAAGAGAGAAAAAAATAATTGACTTGGACTTAGATTAATGGACTTGTAGTTAACTAATCGCTCTATGAATAGAACTTGGACATCGCAGACATCCATAATTTCGAAAATATTGATTAAAAATCAATTTATGAAAATTCTTGTTGAAATTCTGACACTGGAGCAGAATACACACCTAAGGTTGCAGTATCAAACCTTTCGCAATAACATAACGATATAGTTTTATGCGTACTGCATGGCGACATTCTCTTATACAAGTGTTAATACAATGTCTTTTATTTTAATTTCAGAGGCGGCAGCAGCGCTAATCGTTCACTATGTGTGGTGTGTGCGTGGCCCGCAGCATGGCCAACGCCAGGCTGGCTCTCCGAGTCAGCCGAAGCGCGAAAGGGGTGTCTCCGTGGAGGTTGATGGCATCTCAAGCCGGCGCTAAACCTGCCCCTGTCGGAATCCCCTACACCAAGCTGACAGTCGGAGTGCCGAAGGAATCTTGGACGAACGAAAGAAGGTATGATTGCTGCACAAGTCTGCCACAGACGAGGTATCTCGTTAAATTTTTCGTGCTCAACACACCAGAGACGAGTTACCTCGTCATTTACTAATTAAATTAATAATTGCAAATTATAGCCGGCGTGCTAGGTACAATCATACTTTTTTCTACGGCTGCCAAAAGGTTACCAAAATTCTCATTTCAATTATTACTCTTTCCAGGGTAGCCATCTCCCCAACAGTTGTAGCCAATCTTGTGAAGAAGGGCTTCAACGTGACTGTGGAAGAGAACGCTGGAGCGTTGGCAACCTTCTCCAATCAGCTGTACGAGCAGGCCGGAGCCAAGGTTGCTGACACAGCCAACACATTTCAATCAGGTATGGAGTTTATGCATTGTTTCTGTCAGTCTTTCGTTTTACGCCAATTCCCCATGTAGTTGATTTTTGTTAATGTAAGAGACATGATATTCCCACACACAGCTGTCCATGTGAGAAACGTTACTCTGTCAGATAACACACAACGATCTTTGTTGTATATACATAAGAAAGTGATGCTACATTTAATGTTATAACTTCACTGAATGTTGGTTCAAGTAACCAGTGTAAACCACTTTTAGTCCGTTGGCTTGGTGTCGGCTCATTGGCCTAATTGAGTGGCATTGCTGTTTTCTTAAAATAATGTAATCTGTCTTTTTCAGATATCGTTTTGAAAGTGAGACAACCGTCTGAGAAGGAAGTGCCCATGTTCAAAGACCAGTCGACAGTCATTTCGTTCTTGTATCCCGCGCAGAATCAGCAGCTCATCAAACTCCTCGCCAATAAGAAAATGAATGCTTTTGGTATGTATTGCTCTATATTTTAAAGACTGCACACAATCTCTTCATGGCATGTCGAGAGTAAATATATGAGAGAATATAGTCTACGAAGAAGAATGATTGTATTTTCTTCTGTAGAACATTTTGATGAACATCGCCCTACCAGTACTGAGAAGTATTTGGTCATCTGTTATCTATTGCCATTCTCATATTTTTTTATCAAATTATTGTTATTTCTTCAGATATGGATACTAGACTACTATTTTAAAAAGGTTAACATCTGTAAACAAATCGGTAGCCATATAATATTGAGCGTAAAATTCCATTTCGTGTCGATTACCCTACTGAAATCTATGTCAGTAGAGCGTCACATGTACAAAGTTGAGAGCGAAAAACAATCTAGATGCAAATTCAAAGTGATAGCTTCTAGAAAATTATTTAAAAGTAATAATGAAATAGTTTACTTAACATTTTTAAAAATGCGTTTTATAATTCAAATAAAAATTCTTATACATCTTGATATAATAATTAATAGTTTTCCCAGATTGATTCGTATTCAAAAGAACATGTTTTTATATTTTTGTGTAATAGCAATAGTAAAAAATATTAAAATATAAAAAAAAAACCTAATTTAGTCAACATTAACTCACTCCTCAAAGGGTTAAAAGAGTATTTCATTGTTTCCTACGAGATTTTCTGTAGATATATACTGTTAGATACTTTTTCTGCTATGTTTCACTTGAATTTTTGACCGTAGTAGATGAAAACATGCAATCTAGGAAATGCAGTACAAAACTATAAGCCCTTATTGTAAAGTATGATAATATTGATTTAATTATTTATAGCCATGGACTGCATACCGAGAATCAGTCGCGCTCAAGTATGGGACGCCCTCAGCTCAATGGCAAACGTTGCCGGGTACAGAGCAGTCATCGAAGCTTCGAATCACTTCCCAAGATTTTTCTCCGGTAAGTACACAGTTTATTTGATTATTTGATGTCCACTTTATATTTAATCAAAATATTAGTTCACAATTAACCCCCGTGTCACCAAACAGTCTCCGCGTGTCGCTTGGTGACACAAGTGTCATATATTCTATAGGGTCATATGTTCTCTAACTTAGTATATTTAAACAGAAAATGTTTTCATTTATCCCTATCCCATTATGAAAACGTAGTGTCAACAGAGAGCGACTATTTAACTATGTACTATTCTTTTCCAACCTTCATCTTACCGATGTTGAGTGAATGACCAACAGTCTTGTTATAAAAATATTGAGCCAATGAGAGTTGCCCGCTTGACAACGGAACCGTTACTTCCTAGGCTTGATATTTTAAAAGACAGTATTCCTGTTGTCAGGTCCTATGGCGCAGCTGTTGGCGTTGTTGGCTTCCGTGCCGAATCTCACGAGTTCAAGTCCCAGTACGAACAGCACTCTTTCGATTGATTTATCAATTTCTGTTTGAAGGCATGAGTGTTTGTGATGTCTAAAACCTCCCACCCACCCTTCCGATCCTTCAATAACTGGGCGCAGCGAGAGCGATTAGGTAAACACTAATCATGTCTTCCTTCTATCCCTACTACTCTCTTTGAAAAAAAGAGAGGTTGAGCGATTGAGTAACAAACAGTTCTTGTAGAAAAACTTCTGTTGAGATACCTCCATTAGGAGGCCATATGCTCCACATTGGGAGCGGGCATGCATAAAAAAATCAAATAGTGTGTTAAATATTGTTTTTAATTTAATTTCAGGTCAAATAACAGCAGCAGGTCGAGTCCCGCCGTGCCGCGTTTTGGTGGTAGGTGCCGGTGTTGCCGGGCTGGCCGCGGCCGCTCAAGCGCGCTGCATGGGTGCCAAAGTGAGGGCTTTCGACACGAGGCCAGCTGTCCGGGAACAGATTGAATCGTTGGGTGCGCAGTTTGTCACCATGGAGATGCAGGTAAAAGCATTACAAACCTCGAGGTCTAACTATATATTACAACAAAATCATCAATTGATTTTTCATTTATTTTCATGCACATTTTCGTGCTACTATGTTTGATTTGAACTAATTCGTTTTTATTTTTAACCTTTTCACCGCGTATGACCGCTATGCATGTCCTACTGAACATGCCCTCAGCGTGCATGACACGTATAGATGTCATGGAAATTTCAAACCCTATATAAGAGCTATCTATTGTGTTCAAATTGTATAACTTGGTTGAAAATATTACTAAATGTATATTTTACCAAATTCAATAGATGGCATTAGTCAAAAAAGATTCAATAAAGGCTAAAATAATTTATTTCTGGAACACGCCGTGAACATACGTCACCAATGCAAGATTTTGGATAATGTAAATAAGCGATCGAGTGCGGGTGAAATTGAAATTGTTCCGAGATTTTAATATTATAAGTATGGTATGGTGGTGGCGCAGTGTTCTCGGTCGCGTGTGGCGGTATTTTGCAATATGGCGACGTCACGCCGCAATTGTATGAAGAATGATTATTGTTGAATTAAACCAAAAATACAAGAAAAATATTGTATATTCTTATTGAAAAAAACTTTGGATGGCAATTAACATATTTGATTAGTTAAAAAAATATTACAACCTATGTTTATAGTCAAAAACGCTATAACAAAATCCGCAACAAAGCAGTCGCATACAAAGGCATGTTCGCTAAATTTGATGACGTGGGCAAAGGGTTAAATATATATTATTTTTCTAGAAGCTATTACTTCCAAATCGGGCCTAGATCTTATTCCCTTTCATCTGCAGGCATGTGGTTCTCTGCCGACATTGATTCCAGGAAGGGACTTTATTTGAAATGCAATTTTACACTCCATATCTTTTTCAAAAGCTCCTGATTTGTTTTCAAATATTGACTTTTTACAAAATTGTTTTGTTCATTCGAAAAAAATGACAATAATTGGTGACACAATACCTGTTTGGCAATACTGCTAAAGGGTTAAAAGCACTTAATTTGTTAAAAGTTCAAATGATTATTTGTAAACGTGTTACAGGAAGACGGCGGTGGAGCTGGCGGTTACGGCAAAGAGATGAGTGATGCTTTCATGAAAGCCGAGAGAGACCTTCTCGGAAAGGAAGCGAGACAAGCTGATGTGGTCATCACCACTGCTCTCATCCCGGGAAAACCGGCCCCATTACTCATTCTGCAAGTAAGTATTTCAATCTTCGCGTACAGAAAAGTGGCACCGACGTATATGTGCGACCATACTCTAAAGGTTATGAGAGCAAAATATTTTACGTATAATAGAGAATCTTGGAGGCACTGTGGCGACCCATACTTGAGCAGCATGGACAAAGGAGATATTTAGTTAAAAAAACCATTTTTTATAACCGTCATTTGTGTATCTGTAGTGTTGAGACAAACCTACTTGTAGAAATTGACTGCATTGGTTAACTGTGGCGGAGAGCGTCTGCAAAACATATGCATGCAATATTAATACACTCTCTTCTGTCCAGGACGCAATCAGAGGCATGGCTCCCGGAAGCGTGGTCGTTGATTTGGCCGCGGAAGCCGGTGGAAACGTAGAGACAACAAAACCTGGGCAAGTGGCCCAAGTCCATGGCGTCACTCACGTCGGTCTGACCGATCTTCCCTCTAGAATGCCTGCGCAGTCGTCAACTCTGTACGGAAACAATATCTCAGGATTTTTACTCAGTCTTGGTAAGTGGAGGTGCTATTTTTTAACTATGTTACTATCTGCATATCATCACCAATAAATAAGGTTATGAAAATTGAATTCCTGGTACACAATTTATTGTGACTAAAGGTGACAAACATTCAATAATTCAAATGGGCTAAGCCGAATGTGCAAAGTGGATTAACTTATCTACTTAATTGTGACTATTGTGGTTTGAATACACATAATTCGAGCTGCTCGTTTTTCACGACTCCGACTCCACAGCTCTGATTAAAACCATTCCTGTGCATAATCTATCTGTTAATTAACCATTGAGTTCCTAGTGGGGTGCATTCATATGACAAAATTATTATTTTAACCATTCGTTAAATACAAATAATATCTAGCTGATTGTCATTTTCATCTGCAATGACACCTCAATAAATGCAATGTGAATATTACGCAAATTTGTCTGTGGTCACTTTGTACCCCGTCTCTAAGTGTTAACAAACGAGTTTGAATTAGACTTGTTGACTCTCTAAGTTAGTATTTAAAACCAAACAAATATCTATGCATATTTCTGATGATGGAATGGTGCTGAAATAGCTATCACAGTACGGCTTTTTTTTTACACTAACATTGCTTTTAACGTCTCAGGATCATCGGAGCACTTCAACATAAACCTTCAAGATGAGGTGACTCGTGGAAGTATAATCCTGCACGAAGGCCAGATGATGTGGCCCGCGCCGCCAGTCGCTCCTAAGACCGGACCGGTGGTCCTGTCTCCTGCTGCCGCCGCCAAGTTGGCTCCTGTCCCGGAAGACCCCTTCACTGTCAGGTTGAAGGATAGCTTCCTGCTTACTTCTGGTGAGTGAGCTAAATTTATACCTTGATTGACTTTGATTAAGGAACTTAAAAATCTAAATGCTGCTTGCGATATTGTGTCAAAATTGTTTTATTTAAAGTCAGCGTCTAACGCTAACGGTCACAGGCAATGTTCTCTCTAATTTTCGGAAGATTATGTGCGCAAAAGTTATTGGCTGTGCAACTTCGACAAGAGATAAAAAGATTTGTGCGCCACATAGCAGTATTTAGAGCTACTAAACCATAGGTTCCCAACTTTTTTCGGATGGCGACCCCTTTTTAAAAAAGCCATGTCGCCCGCGGCCCCGATGCAATTGAAAAATGCATTTTTTTCAATAAGGTAATTTTAGTTGACTGTAGTTTTAGTTTTGTTGTTCAAATCCAAAATCGAAAAAAGTTGGCGACCCCCAGAAAACCCGTCGCGTGTACTAAACGAAAAGGTTGATTTTTAATAATGATAATAATTAACAATACTATTTAATGTCAATTAATTTATTCTGGTGTTGGTATAGCCGATGTAATATTTGTGCGCTTTGTTGTAATGTATGTGCGCGCACAGCCTAGAGGGAACACTGGTCACGGGTTCCAATTTCATACATAGACTTTACATTTGGTTTGTGGGCTTGTGTCTTAAGACATTAATGGTTCTTGAAGCTGCCATTATTACTACAAAAATCGTTAGCTTATCGCTAATTTTTTTTTATCCCCATCCTATCTTTATCTTCTCTGAACAAGAGAAGTGCAGCGACTGAATTACAATCAGTTACCGTAAGACAACTTCTGTGCAGATGAAAACAAAAGAAATTACGAGGGCTATATAAAAAACACACCAAACAAACAAAGTTTTTTTTGATAATTGTCTGAAAAAACGTAAGTTTGTTGCATGATTTTATGACTATGTGACAAAAATCAGCCACAATCTTCCGTTCCAATTCCGATATTGTAATACTAGGGTAGTAATGGTTTTCTTTTTTATCGTGTTTCAGGCATGGCGACGTTACTTGGTCTTGGAATGGTGTCACCGAATCCTGCATTCACGACTATGGCCACCACATTTGCACTCTCTGGTGAGATATTAAAATCGTCAATTGTATTATCGTGAATACTGTGGAGGTAATGGTGAATATTTACGATAGAAAAGAGAAAATTTTCACTATGCACTATTTCCGAAATCGGAATCCTGATGTTTTTGCGATACGAAAACACCGGCTCATTCAAAATATCTGTCATAAGCAGAATTAATTCGTGATTAATTATTGATTGAATTAAGTAGAGGAGCTTGTTGCATCACCGTCTTAAGTGGCCCATTCACTAGGGAACAAATTGTTCCAAAACGTGTCCCGGAACACATAATTTACGTGTCCACGCCATATCGTGGAACATTTCACGTGACCCGAGATATCTTTCATGTTTACTCTCTGGGAGCGAGCGCAGACGAAATATGCGATGCTTGCGCAATTGTCAGCGAGCATTCGAACTGTCCAAATTATATGCCGTCACAACTTCGGCGTGGAGAAACGATACTGTTCCACAATGATACCAAACCCTTCATATATTGTGGGATACTACAAGCCGAGACTATCATTCAGGATGTCATTTTAGAATTTTTTTTATCTCTTTGAAATTTCTCCCTATGGTGACACCTGTCAAAAAACACCTTTGCATAAGTTATAACACTCTCTGGCTTTTATAAATATTTATATATACTAGCTGTAAGCCCGTTGCCCAGCAACGTGAGATTTTTGTTGCATTGTGTTTAATTTTATTTAGTTTAATTTAATTTTAATTTATTTTATTTTATTTTATTTAATTTTATTTTATTTCATTAACTATTAATTTTCAAGTACGCAAACAAATACATTTCGTAGAAGAAGAAAAAGACTCGAGGACATCAGTACGCACACATTTGTGAAAAGTGAAAAGCGAGTGATTATTTTATCGACTATTAATATATAGATTTAGTATGAATAAAAAAGTGGAGACTGGAAAGTGTGAAATCGGGGACACCGGACGGACGGACCTTATCGACTATTAATATATAGATTGTCTATGATGTATTATAAGCTGTCATCGTGGATGCTTAAATAATTTTATTTTTGGAAGTTTATAAACATTAGTACTTTACCTTACTCGCATTGTTTACATCCAATAAAATAACGTTCGTTCGGACGCAACACTGACCAACACAACCTCAACGGGTGACGTTTCTGTTACCCCTCGGGTGTACCCCCAGAAAATGTTCTGGGACATTGTTTCCGAAACATGAATGTGGATGTTCAGGGTCATGTACCGGGACATTTTTACCCTTGCTCAATGGAACTTCAACATCAAATTTAGGAAAAAACTTAGGAAGCTTATGAACAAGATATGTTTAGATTGTGTTTTTCCTAAAAATTTGCATTGTCTGCCTTTTACATAACTTGAGAACTTACCCCATATTTTGATATTAGTCAGGAGTAACAATATTGAAAGAATCAAAAAGTACAGTTTATATTTACATTGTAATGGTGTGAGAAATTAACCTGACATTATATTTTCCAGGTGTTGTGGGTTACCACACAGTGTGGGGAGTTGTTCCAGCCCTTCACTCTCCCCTCATGTCCGTGACTAACGCTATTTCCGGAATAACAGCCGTCGGAGGCCTCTTGCTGATGGGTGGAGACTATCTACCGTCAAATACTGTTCAGGTACGCATACTATGCCGTCGATTGGATTTTTTACATCTGTACTTCGAAAGCAAACTTTTAATCCATATGTCCATCCATACGTGAAACCACAATTCAGAGTGACTAACCATTTAATTATAATTCTTAGAAGTCAGCTAAATTTACTAAACATAATCTAAGAAGAAAAAAATGTTCATTAAAATTATTACCTTGTAAATAAATACGTCAAAGATATTTGTTATAATTTTGCTTTGTGACAACATTTTGACGGAACATTCATTATTGAACTATGTCACTGGGCATTTTTGTCAAGGACGGATTTTACCTCTGGGCACAACTGTCAGAACACTAACCGCATACTGCCGGACTGAATCGAGATGAATGAATGGCGAACAAGCGGATCTGTTTGCTGCGGTCCGTCCTCATGAAATGGGATATTTTTGATTCCACTTAAGATTCGACGCGGAATAAATTGAATTCTACCGCCGTGGTGGTTTCTCAGTACCACGGATACACAGATGCCTTAAATCACTTTAACTTAATGGCTAAGCAAGTCACATTTTCTTTTTTTTATTTCAATCTTTTTTTTCTTTAAGGACGATAGTTAACGGTTAAAAGATCGGTCTTGTTACTTATTTTTGTTTTGATTTTTAAATTATTGAAGGCGTCCATAAAACGGCGGCTGCATACACATCATTAGTGAACCAACTTGTTTGTCTGTGATATAAAAAAAATAATTATGATCAACTCTTTAATTATGTATAAATGATGGGGTCAAGTGACTAAGCAATCTTTGTTAAAATCCGCCAAGAGAAACTGGGTATGTCATTATATTTGTGCTGTAAATTGTTTAATAAAAAAATGTTGTATTATGTTTCCAGGGCTTGGCGGCTACCGCAGCTCTCATTTCGTTTGTTAATGTGTTCGGAGGATTCCTCGTCACTCAACGCATGCTGGACATGTTCAAAAGGTAATTTCATTTCTCATCGCCCCATCAATTTTCCCTGCCTATTAATTACTTACTTTATTCGTGTCAGAGCGGCATAAATGCATCTATGTTTTTATATTATAATTTTATCTATGTAACATAAAATATTGAGACTAGAGGATCTATCCTAAAAGTTTATATTTTCATTTGCTGTTTACTCAGAGCGTTCAATTTGTTACTTTTCTGCCAGCACGGTGTCGATTGATATGTTTATTGATTCTAACATTAAAGTTTTCACCTCTATACCGAATGCGCGATTGATATTGCTGTTATATTATTATTTTCTAGCAAATCTTAGTTATTCCTCAGTATTCATATGCAGCATGACGACCGCATTGAAGCTAATACTAAAAGACATAAATCAATATTGTTCCTTATTTGTTTTATAGACCCGGAGATCCTAAAGAATACGGCAGCTTGTATTCCATTCCAGCCGTCGCATTCCTCGGAGGATATCTTGCTACAACCATGCAGGTATTTATAGCACCTGAATAGTTTCATGCTCATGTTACATTTTGCGAATTTTACAGGATATCTGAAAACAGTCGCGGCAGGTGAATCCAGCGATAGCCCCACTTTCAAGAATGTAAGGTTATCGATTTGAATGGTTATGACAGGTATTTCCTGACTAAATATGACGGGGTTAGGCTCTTCTTAACCTTTTAACTGCCGTAGATAATTAATAGTAATTACCTAGCACGCCGGCTATAATTTAATTAGTTATTGATGAGATAACTCGTCTCTGGCGTGTTGAGCATGAAATTTTTTACGAGATATCTCGTCTGTGGCAGCCATCTAGTTAAATAAACATAGAGTGATTTTACGAACAGTTGGTGGTTGACATAACACCTTTAGTCACACTGTATACTCACCACATAGAACCTATTTCTAGAAAGAATGAGTATTTTCAAAACCTGTCCACTCCCTTTCTAGCATGGAGCATCCCAACAAAAGATTCTTTTTACGAGAACTATTTGATATCAAGAAGTGGTTTTATTTTTTAAAGAGGATAAATATAGAAGCGCATCGATTGAAAGCAGTAATTCTACACTGCAACACTCTCACTACACGCTGTTTTTAGAATCGGAATAATATAGAGCAGGCATGGGCAACCTTTCCTAGATCTGGGGCCAAATTATCATTCTGTCTCCGAGTCAAGGGCCGGACCAAATTATTAAACATAACAAAGTAATATTAAATTAAATAAAACACGTTGCGTCTTCTCATATATATTTTTTTATTTATATAATGAACGACATAATATTAATATTATATACTGATTACAAAATTTAGTGTGAAGATTGGCCTTGAACTTAAATAATGAGACTATCAATATTGGCTCCCTGGAACTATTAATTTCTTTCTCTATTACTTCGCCGAGATGAGTCAGGGCCGGACAAAATAGCTCGGCTCGCATCCGGCCCGCGGGATGGTGGTTGCCCATATATGATATAGAGACAAAGATTATGAGAAGTGGTTGTTAGTTGGTCTTTATTTTCATGTGGCTATAAAAGGACTAGTAGTCAGCCAATCACTCTCAATAAACAGAGAGACACTTCTCCGGAGAAGACACTTTTCTCTTCTCCTTATTTAAGCTGGATATAATGTTGTTCTACCTAGTGTATGCAAATTCAATTAAGGAAGTTAGAATTAAAACATAGAACCATGCCATGCTATTTATACATATTTTATCAAAATTTTATCAAAATTTTCTAAAAATATACATTGAGATTCAAACCCATGCAATTGAATATGATAATACTTATCAGCATTGACTCCCTTCTCTACAGGAATGAGGTGATAATTAATTGTTGTATAATTCTTTCAGGGATATCCAGAAGTTCACCAGATGGCATACCTGGCTTCCTCCTTGTGCTGCGTCGGTGCTCTAGCCGGATTAGCCTCGCAGGGAACTGCCCGTAAAGGAAACTACCTTGGCATGGTAAGAAAAAACTGTTTCACGCGTTGTCGGAATTTGTTGCAAAATTGCATGACATAGAAATAAATGTCAAAAAAAAAACCGTTAAAATTAACCGTTTGAATACTGCGCAAATAAATCATTAATATGTCCCAGAGATACTGCGTGTTTTTGAGAAAAATAATTTTGCCTAATATACACTCGAATTCGATATTTTAAAAACCTATATTGACTCAGTATAGATGGCACTACACATATTCATCAAAATATTGCTTATTTTCTATTAGAATACCAAGTATTTGATTTTTTAAATGTTTTGTACATCCGTCTTCGCTTGCATATGTTCCGGAGACCTGTGTCCGCTTGGTATTCAAGTGGTTAACTAAAAAAATGAAAAGTTGGTTAAACTAGCTTGTCCCAGGTACATATTATTGTCGTGAATTTTCCACAACCTGGTATCTCAAAAAGTACAAAAAAATTTCAGGAAGCACATAAATGTACTTTATTCTACCAGCTTAAACAATGCACATCCATCAATAAGACTAAAGCAAAGAAATTTCCTTCTATGCCACCCTCTCCTTCATGGCAATGTTTTTGTATTAGATTAAATAAAGCATGAAATAAAATATATTAATGAAGATATTGTTTTTATCTGAGCAATATATTTGTGGTGGTATACAGCGTTGAACGTTGTTCAAAACATTTAAATAATTATTCTGACTCATACATTGAATCTGAAAACTATTTCTCAGATTGGTGTGTCCGGTGGTATCGCAGCGACATTGGGTGCCCTGGCACCGTCGATGGAGGTTTTATGCCAGATGGGCGGAACTGCGGCCATCGGTGGCGGATTAGGCGCCCTGATTGCGAAGAGGATCGAGATCACCGACCTGCCGCAGCTCGTCGCCGGCTTCCACAGTCTTGTAGGCATGGCCGCCATGTTGACATGCTTGGCCACCTACATGCACGATTTCCCGGCCATGGCTACGGATCCTGCAGCTAATGCCATTAAAACCGCCCTGTTCCTCGGAACATACATCGGTGGAGTTACATTCAGGTATGAATCTATTCAAATTGAATTCAAACTCATGACTGACGTCACAGAATAGGATCAACACTTAAAAGTGTTACCTACGTCAGTGCTTCCCAACCTGGGGTCTGCAGGTTTTTTACGGTGGTCTGCGAAAATGTTCATTCTTTCAACTTTCTTTGTGATTAAGTATGATTTTTTTTTTTGAGGGTCCGCAGTTTATTTTTTTCAGATTTAGGGGTCCGTGGCATGAAAAAGGTTGGGAAGCACTGACCTACGTGACTACCAACTGAATAAAAAAAAAAACTTAACTAGTCTTTTTTACCTTCTCAAAAACATGAAAATATTGATAAGTGAATGGATCAACATGCAATCAAATCAATAAAGCTATTCGACGGAGATGAGATATGGTTT
The DNA here is from genome assembly GCA_030503985.1 of Himalopsyche tibetana. Classification (NCBI taxonomy): domain Eukaryota; kingdom Metazoa; phylum Arthropoda; class Insecta; order Trichoptera; family Rhyacophilidae; genus Himalopsyche; species Himalopsyche tibetana. The sequence continues at coordinate 7,546,590 of JAPJYX010000034.1, read as the reverse complement.
TCGATATGACCAAAATTGAAAATGTTCTTGTATTTTAATTTTTAATTTGGTATCTTGCAGCGGTTCTCTGGTCGCTTACGGCAAACTTCAGGGAGTTCTGTCCTCAGCACCTCTTCTCCTTCCCGGCCGTCACGTTTTGAACGCAAGCTTACTGGCTGGCAGCGGAGGTTGTGCGGCGGTGCTTTTAGCCATGCCGGAGGTTCCCGGCTTGCCGCTTTTGGGCGCCACCGCTGCTCTCAGTTCCATCATGGGTGTTACTCTCACCGCAGCTATCGGAGGTGAGTTGTAGACTTTCAATTAATATTGGTTTTGAATACATAGAAATATCATTCAACAAAGATGAGAATAAAAACCACACTTCCTCGCTTAAGCTAGTGTTGTATTTTTAAGGTGCCGATATGCCTGTGGTGATCACAGTATTAAACAGCTACTCCGGATGGGCGCTGTGTGCTGAGGGATTCATGCTCGACAACTCGTTGATGACGGTCGTCGGCGCTCTTATTGGATCTTCAGGAGCTATTCTTTCTTATATCATGTGCAAAGTAAGCTACCGTTCACATATTGATGAAAAAACTAATATAGTTTAAGTTGAAGAATATCCAATGTTTGTAGGACACTTATAATTAAATTAAAATATATATTAAAAGTTAAAAATTAATCGTGTGTCGAAAAATTTTGAAGGAATCACTGGAAAGTAGTTTGCTAGACGGAGAGTTAAATCTTATAACTTGTCTTTTTTACCAAGAATTAACGGTTAAACATTTAAATGATGTAAAAAGTTTTAAAAAAACTGTGCAACCCTCTGGCAAAAGTCTATTCCAGGCGTGGGGAACCTGCTGGGCCTTCTGGCCAATTCTGTAATTCTGTAAATTGATGTAAATTCCTGACATATTCTGACCGTACATTCCTGTTTCCGGCCAAAGATTCTCTAGTCAAAGTTTACTGCGGCCTTATGTCAAATCAGAAAAATGAATGCGGCCTTTAGAGAAGAAAATGTTCCCCACCCCTGGTCTATGCTGTCGCCTTCGAGTCATACGAAAATCAATATTGTGCAAGTTTAAGTTACATCTCCAAATTGAAAATCATATATTTTTTTGTTCACTGAAAGACACCTAGTCGTGATTGGTTTTATCATTTGTTTTAATTGATTTCGCATCAAAGCCATCAGCTGACAATCTGAGGAGCAAACATTCAAAAAGTGATTTTGAAAAACGCCGTTTAATATCTGTTCTGGTAGTCCATAATAAAATCTTTGAATGGAAGTCACAATTAGTGTTCAAAAAAGATTTTTTCCTATAAAAATTAAATCATAAAGTTGACACATTCAAGCAAAACGCGATTTCTCTAACACTCAAATCGTCATTTTCCAAGCTCTGTACTTGTGTGACAAACCAGGAAGTTAACAGCCTCGCTCCACATATTTTACATGGATATATGTGATGATTTTCTTTCCCACACAGGCAATGAACCGGTCTCTCCCGAATGTAATCCTCGGCGGCTATGGCGTCACATCATCTGGCCAGGCAGCCCGCGTCGAAGGTGCCACTCACACCGAGATGACCGTTGACTCTGTTTCAGATCTCATCCACAAAGCCAACTCAATCATCATCACACCAGGCATGTTAATATGATATATTCGGTCTCCAATGTGAAAAAATCTATGTTCTACGAGACGCAAGACAAACGCCCACTCGGCGGTTGCTCAAAACAGATATGTGCACCGTGATGCAAACAAAATAATATATGAGACATTCAGTATTTTATTGTTCCGGCAAAGTCATTAGAGAGCCAATCAGATCACAGGGTTTGAATCAGTTGTCTGATAATGTTCAGTGAGTAGTTATTAAAAAGTATTTTATTTTACAGAGATAACAAACACTATTGCAATGTGTTTCTTACTGTGGTTATTTCACTTTTACGATATTTCAAGATGTGTAGAATATTACAACGCATCTAACTTATTTTTTTCTAAAATACCACATGGCTCACTTCACCTCTGATGGGCCCATATGAAAAAAATCTGTCGGGTTTGTGTAGGCAGCAGTCAACATTGATTAGATTAAAATTTAAATCAAGTATTTTTAATTTCTAGGTTATGGTTTGTGTGTTGCCAAGGCGCAATACCCCATCGCCGAGTTGGTCGGCATGCTGAAGAAGATGGGCAAGACTGTCAGATTCGCCATTCACCCCGTGGCCGGTGAGTTGAGGTTTTTTTTTAATCCAGTGTAGTGAATTTGTATCAATTGATAATCACGTTTTTTTATAGATTTAAGTTTAAAGTTTGTGCCACAAATTCCCAGCTTATGGGTCACACCCTCATTAGGGGTTTTGTGTGGGGCAACCAGCTGAAACCGTAAACTAAAGCAGGGTTTCCCAACCTGGGTCCACAGCATGTTCCAAGGGGGGCACATTGAAAATATTATTTTAGGCAGCACAGCTTCACAAGCAATATCCATTTTTTTAACCTTAAATGAGGTATTATTCAACTTTGATCAAGATTTATACATTTTATCAACAAGTTTTTACAGATTAGGTCCTTAGAAATATTTATTTGATGACCGAGACAATACCGGCATTTTGTGAAATTCGGTATTATCAATTTTTTTGGTGCTATTTTTAAATACCTGATTACTAGACCTAAACGTGAAAAATTTTACAAATATTAAACTCTATAAATTTTCGGAGTTGTCTGACATGAGCTTAACTATCAGCATGATGTTAAACAGTTATTATTTTTTTTCAGGCCGTATGCCTGGCCAACTGAACGTGCTCCTCGCTGAGGCCGGAGTCCCTTACGATGACGTCCTGGAGATGGAAGAGATCAATGCAGATTTCCCCGAGACTGAACTGGTTCTGGTTATCGGTGAGCTTTATCGTTTACATGTACTTTATCGTTTACTCTAGAGTCATTTAAAAATAAAATACTTTGCCTTGAAGCTTATTACAGCTGAAACGGTAGATATTATTTCAATTATTACTCATTCATTTAAGATACATTTGAGGAGAAAATACATACCGAACACAAGATCTTAAATATTTGTTTGAAAAATTTGAATTGGACATTGGGCATGACGGGATTGAACCTTTTACCACTAATCGACAGAGGCTTTCGAAATATGTGTACCGAGAAGAAGTCATTAATGTTAATATAGTATAATTGACAGGTATTTAATTTTTGAATTGTTTCAGGCGCCAATGACACCGTTAACAGCGCGGCAGAAGATGATCCTAATTCACCAATCGCCGGCATGCCCGTCCTCAAAGTTTGGCAAGCACAGCAGGTAAAGAAATATAATATACTTTGACTGACGACGGTATCGGCAGTGAAATCAGGAGGGTTCTTATGAACGGACAAGCGTATTGTAGCACGCTATGGGTTTCTTAACAGGGGACAGAAACTGGGTAGCGATGATGCAATCATTCATTTCCCTCAATCCTTGTGAGATGGGCCAGTTCATTTTGTTGCAAGGGTGTATCTCAGTTCTTCTGCTTTGAATAAACAAACATAAAAAATAGTATTATTTTAAAATTTCCCTTTTACTCTTTGAAAATTTTTACTCCAGTAGCGAAAGCTTCAATAAGATATGTTGTAGAAAAGAAATCATTATAATATACTCATTCCATCATATTTTTTGCCGTAGCAATAACTGATTTATTACTTTTCTACAGGTGGTAGTACTGAAGAGATCGCTGGGCGTCGGATACGCTGCCGTCGACAATCCCGTATTCTACCGTCCCAACACTGCCATGTTATTAGGAGATGCCAAACACACGTGCGACGCCCTGCTGGCTCGCGTTCAGCAACTAGCCGCGTAGGCAATCAACTCATAATACCTACTCGATCGCATACTTGACCTATATAAATTGTTTCGCATACACAAAACGATGGAGTGAATCACTCTCTTGTACAACGGTCATAAGTCACTTGAAGTTTTGTCAATAATAATCATAAGAATATGGTGGACAAGACTTCATAGTAATCGGCCATTTTTTTTTGCGCAGACTAAGAAAGAAATGAATTACAGGGCGAGCCATTGACAATCTGTTTTTAACCCTTTGATGAGTATCACCGTACAGGTACGGCGAAGTATTTCGTCATATATTGCCATTCTTATATATATTTTTTTTGAACTATTATTTCTTCAGACATACTTGACACATCTATCGGTAATTTTTGGTAGCCACTTTATTTTAGATCTAGACTTAAATTAGAAATAATCTAGAAAATTGTTTAAAATTAATAATGAATTATGTTACTTTACACCAGTGGCGGCCCGTCAATGTGGCATTGGATCAATACACCTCTTGTATATGCAGCGGCGGTTATATTTCACGAAACAATATTCATACAATAACATTTATACCATTCACTCATTTAAAATTTTTCATGTATTTTATTGTATATAATAAATATTTTATTTCAGACAATAAATACATGAAGAATTTAAAATGAGTGAACGGTATAAATGTTACGTTTTGATATTATTTTATGAAATATAACCGCCCCGCACATACAAGGGGTGCATTGATCCAGTGCCACATTGACCGGCCGTCACTTCTTCACACTTTTAACTATGTGTGTGGAAATTCACAAACAAATATTTGATTGAATTTTTTCTCCAGATAGATCAATATAAGAAAAAATCCAATTAAATACAAATTACTTCACTCCTCAGAGGGTTAAAAATCGTTCCTTTTCTGATATTCAAATGAATTCAACACAATATTAATTTGATTTCGTTTTCGGAAGTGATACACTAAGAATTCACTGTATGCGAATAACAAAATGGGACCGAATGACATGTTAACACGTTGGTACAGTAGTCATTTACAGCAGTGTATTTTGCAATCAAGTCGTACAGTATGTGACCGAATACCCTAAGCCATTTATCGTTAGTCAATCATTGTTTAAATACTCCATGAAAGTGTTAAATAAATAAAATTATTGTTGTGAGTGATTTTAGAACGGACACGAAAGTTGATAGATAATTAGTAACGATACGAATGAAGACTGGACTGGTTTCTAGTTTATTATAAGCGATGTAAATATAATAGGATATTGATTAAGGAATGCAACTCAAAATTTTTGATTACCATCTTTATTATGCGATACACAATGATTTAGAATGCAAAGTTAATTTGACTAGTGCCCCAAATTAGCAGCTATTGCTAACGCAGCTGATATTGGAGATAAATAAAGTATATGTTGTTCCTGTGGGGCTATTCTCAAATTAATTCAATTCTAAATGATAAATAAGTAGTGGGTCTCTAATATTCAACATGTTATTTGTATTTGGAATTGCTACTATGTTCACTGTTGTTATAAACGATCTGTCAAACGTTAGCAATTAACAAAATTTTGTTTTATTCTTTCAAGATTATTCGTGTGCATTCGCTATACGCATAAGTGTAATGACATAATTATGCGTTAAATTTGACAGTTTATTTCAATTATATTATAAAAGATCAAGTATTACAACAGTGAACATAGCCGCAATCGTTACATTTAAGGTACACATACTAACCTTAAAGATATGTTTAGTATTAGATACCCCCCTTAATTAGTGTCTAAGATCTTAATAAATTTGACAAGTGCACCATCGGAGGTTACTCTAGAGCAGTGTTTCTTAAATGTTTCGATGCCTACACCTGTTTTACCACAAAAAAAATATTTAAATAATAATGAAGCAAGGGATTTCCTTGACTAGAAATTTTCCTGAAAATACCTCGAGTGTGTCACGTTTTTCAAATAGATCTAGATCTCAATCTTGAATAAATTACAATATCATCAAAATGATTGTATCAACTCGATTAACTTTGATCGACACTTCTACCATACTGAATTAAGTGGCCTTTAATGCAGTAGATCTCTGATACAAAGTAATATTGATAAGTCTACTGATTGCACCATTGACAATTCGTATTTCAGCAGAATTCTAGAAATTTTAACAATATAAAAACTCCCCCGTTAAGAAACACTGATTTAGAGCTTACAGCACAGTTATTATTGTTCAAATATTCAGTGTTACCTATTTTTTCATTTTGTTAATGCTTACAGGCTGATATTGTCCTCGTAAATGATGAATTTTTAATGTAAGAAATGATATATTATATAATATTAATTGTATGAAAAAAACACATCTTGTTTTTTGATTTCTGTCGTTACTTCATCGGCTTTTATCCTTTTCACTCACCGAGTATCATCACTTGGATAGTTGCTGATACAATTTGTTAGCAATAGCGGGTTACTATACATTCGAAGGCTTTGCTTATACATAAATAATGCCAAAACATTTTGTCTATGTCTTTAGTTTTGCCTTTTCCGCTCAATATATGGTGCCTCTAAGATTATCTTTCCCCACTAGTCTTTTTTGCTATCTCCAAGCGATCCAAGCGACTAATTCAACAAGTAGAAAGGACAGGTTTCTAAGCCAGGTCCATTCTAGTTGTGGACATAGCAATGGATCGATTAGCTCGATAGAGGTGATTTGCTAGCAATTCAAAATTTACAATGAAGAAATCACTAAATAATACAAGTGTTAACTAATTAGATAAGAATATAAAAAAAACATTTTAATCTATAAAAGTCTTGAGTTATTGATTCATAAAACTTAATTTTTGGAATGTGCAGTCTATTTTTAGTCTATGGTTGAATCGACCGACTGTCTATGATAATTATTATGTAATAGGTCTGATAAAAGTATAAATGATGCATTTTATTTTCTGTTTTTAATGACTTTTTTAACAGTGTTTTATGTTTTATTATACAAGCTCAATTGTGAAAGAAAAAAATGTATATTTTTCATACAAATTTAATAAAAAAGATATTTTTAAATTGATTCGTTTTTGTTTTGAATTGTGTCTAAAATTATTTGTAGTTTTAAGTTGGAAGTGGAAGAAAGGCGCACGGTTTCATAATTAAAATGAATGTACTGCAGCAAAGCAAATCCTAGATATCGATGGTCACACGGCAATAGGTAGTATTAAGCTAAGGTGAATGACTGTCACGTCACTGGTCATGGAGAGACGTTGGAACTGGCTGGGTCACGTGCTGCGGATGCCTCCAGAAAGCTTCAATCCTGCCTGCCTCTTCTTTCAACCGGTGGGATTCCGGCGCCCCGGACGTCCGTAGGGTACTATCCATAGGATGTACTCGGCGGAACTGAGGGATGCTGGCATGTCATGGGAAGAAGCAAAGCAATTGGCGGGAAACAGGGAAACATGGATGTGCCGCGTGAAACTATGAACCAGTCCTGTGTTGTTGGGTCAAGATGTTTTTCAATTCATCCAAGATAAGGTATTGGAATAAAGAAAAGTTCAGATAGATGTGCATCATTTGATAATTAATTAAATATATTTTATTATTTGTATAGAGGAATCTTTCGCTTTTATATAATGAAATTTAATTTACTATAAATTACTTCAATTATCTAACTGTGTTGCCTCTCAACTTGTGCCACACCTGCAACAGTGGTTCCCTCTTTTGCCAGATGTACGCGTTACCCCAGTAACACCAAGCTCTGCAACAAAAAAATAAGTTGAGTGAATTGAATTTGTTACACTATATAAATGTATTGAAATAATACTTAAGAAATAGTGTCACATCTCTTCTATATTTAGCATAATTGTGACAATGGCTTAATACAGGGTTTCCATGAGTTCCATGGAACCTGAATAGTTGTTTCATGAACAGACTTTTGCAATATTTTATGAAAATGAATTCCTTAGTTCGGAATCAATTTATCTTAAAAACTAAACCAGTAGGCTTGACTGCAAGTGATTATGGAAATCTAATTGATTTAATTAATGATTCTTATTTGAAACGGAAACATAAAGATCAGTCATTGAATGATTTCTGGGCGAGTTTGTCAGAAGAGTCGCACAATGTTTCAAAACAAGCTATAAAACAATAATTACTCCGTTGCAATAATACATCCGCTTTCTAAAATATATTCATGCGAAGCAACATTTTCTTATCGTATTGCTACAATGTCAAAGTGCAGAAACAGGCTCAACGCCACACCAGATGTAGAAATTCAACTCTTCGATATTGTGTCTGATATCCGAAAGATTTACAATTCGAGGACTCAAATTCTTCAAAGTAACCATGAGCTTTATTTACTGATGTGACGATTTGTATGTGATGTTTAAAAAATAATTACTAAATAAATATACATTTACTATTACGGATTACCAAACCAAAAAAATAAGCTACGCGTTCCGAGTTTTGTTCAATTTGACCGAATACGTTGCTGAATGACTGAAGGAAGATTATTACTTACAGCCCTAAGCATGCTCCGCCAAGATGAGCAGCATGATCGAAGAATTTCCATCCCATGATCAAGCCGGCTATATCAACTCCCATGATAACTTTGATGGCCTGAAAAGATTATTAGATTATTTGTTAACATAAGTCAGGGTTTCCCAAACTATGTTCCGCGAAGCCAGAGTAGGTGTTCCGAAAAAAAATGGAATGGTTTTATACGCTGCAACACAGTTTAAAAAAAATCTTAAAAATTCAGCTAAGTGTTCCGTTTCTAAAAATGTTTGGGAAACCCTGACGTAAGTAATGCAGATGGAGAAAAGGGTATTTTCAACATTTATTTAGTCTGCACCCAATGTGGAGCATATGGTCTTTATATGGACGTATCTCAAAGCGAGTTTTTCTACAAGAACTGTTTGTTACTGCTCAACTTCTCTGTTTCAAAGAGAGTAGTAGGGATAGAGGGATAAGGCTAGGACAGGATTAGTAGACGGCTGGCCACTCCCCCTACAACCTGATATTTTAGGATTGGAATGGTGGGGGGAATTTTTAGACATTAGAGTTGAGCAACTGAGTAACAAGCAGTTCTTGTAGAAAACGCCTGTTGAGATACCTCCATTAGGAGGCCATATGCTGCACATTCAGAGCGGACATGAATTAAAATAAATAAATATATATTAATACACACTATTAAATTTGAATTGTGACAAAACTTGGGCGAATATACAAAACTTGAACGATTCAAAGGTCGAAAGAAGAGGCAAAGGAAAAAGTATTAAGGCTGTCCGGAGGCATCCGCAACACGTGACCAAGCCAATTCCAACATCTCTCCGTGAGTGACGGGGCTCTATCTTGTGCGTTCCCTAATCTTCGAATTCCTCACAAAATCAAACCACCTCACCCCCATTTTCCGACGCAAGCATCTGTTCTCGATGCTCAGTATACGGTTTTTCTGAGTCTTCGTCAGGTGCCTGATTCGCTACCGTAAAGCAGCACTAATAGAATGCAAGCGTTGGACAAATGGCATTTTGTTTTAATCGTGTACAGCTGTGTGTCCCAGACAGTCCCCATTTTAGTCCGAGTTAAATGTGGCTACAGCCATTCCTAGACAAATTTCGTGCTCCTTTTTTGTACTACCGTCTGTACCGAGGTATCTGAAGCTGTCAACCCTCTTGATGATCCGTCCCGCGCTAGTCAAGGTCCTACAAGTAAGACCAATGTGATGTGTAACCAAACCTGCTATAACTCTGGTAAGACCCTAATCAGCGGGGGACAGATCATCGAGATAATGCATTCCATCCATCATACTACGAGTGTGGAGTAAAATGAATCAACCATGAAGAAATGGACAATCTGTACTTACTATACCAGCGGAAAAAGTGTACATTGGCAGAAAGATAATGCTGAGTTGAGTCTCCGGATATTCGCTGCAGACATATCCCAACACGGTCATGATGGCGCCAGACTGAAACGGAATTATAATACATTTAAGAACATTCTGAAATCGGAAGAATGTGTCAGCAAAACACAGTTTAACTATTTGAGTGGAGTTACTTTGGATCAAATTTGTTTATTTTTAATAAACTGAAAAAAGAGGCTATATTATTAAGAAGTGAATAAATTCAAAGAATTTTCATACGCACAGTTGAAAATGTTAATGCAGTAATATATATATTTTTTTAATTCATGTCCACTTCTATTGTAGTGCATATGGCCTACTAATGGAGGTATCTTAAAGTATAATTATTCTACGAGAACCGATTTTTACTCAGTTGCTCAACTCCCTTTTTAAAAGAGTATGGATATCAGTGTTCTCTATAGACTTTGATTCTAGGGAGGGGTTCATTCGAAATGGATTCAGCCTAATTGAAAATAAAAATTGTACACTTGAAATTAAATAATGAAAATAATGTAAATTATTTAATAACAATTTCTTTTCAATCAAATCATTTGAGTTTAAAAGAAACCATGATAACCCATGCCCCACATATCTCAATTTTTACTTTTTTTCTTTTAAATATTTGGCAATACAGTTGTGGAAAAAGTTTAACCCTGATTTAGAGTCATGTAAAGTCGTGTACACTTACCGCTCCCAAGCTTAGCCCAGCTTGCGATGTGATTGCTTTATATAAATAGCTGGCAAAGCTGCTCACTACGCCTCCCGTTAAGTACATTGCTAAAAATTGTTCTTTACCCATTGACGAAACAACACCTGAAAAAGGGGCAAACATAGTTTTAACTGTTCGGCAACATATCATTATCGACACAACTAAATATCGCTTTCCAATTCACCTTTGAGCCAAAGCATCACTCTATCTGAACCTTGGCCATTTCCAGAAACTTTTTTAGGCCTAGGGGCACAAACTTTAGGGTGACACAACCCGCCATCTTTTAATCTTTGAAACCAGGGCTGTGGAGTCAGAGTTGGAGACAGTCGCAGTATTTTGGCCGGAGTCGGGAGGCGCGAAAAATGAGGGGCTCGAATTTTTTTTGAAAAATATGTTTGATGTATATTTAATAAATATGTGTATTCAAAGAAAAAAGTAAAAAGTTTTGACATTTAATGCTTGGATGACTAAAGATGATCTGATGGAATACATGTATATAAGTTAAAATGAAATTATTTTAAAAAATCCTCAGAGTCGGAGTTGTTCACTATTGTAATGCTGGAGTCGGGGTCGGAGTAGTCTTTTTTTTACACGACTCCACAGCCCTGTTTGAAACACTGGACACGGTGGTTTTAATAAGCTCTTTTAGTTTAGCACGTTTAGTGATACGGTGTTTTGCAAATGTGGAATTATACCACAAGAAACTTATCCGATGATCAATAAAATAGATGAGTTACAGTTGGAAGCGTTTCGAGAAAAAACTGTCTTTATTCCAGCACACTTTCTTGCATCATGAGAAGCTGCTTATTAGATAGTCCTGGCAATCCATTAAAAGTGTTTAACGCTGTTATGGGATGAGGTGTGTACATTAACCCATTTTTGCCCAGCGTTCCAATATTGGAACATTTAGTGTTTTTACTTCCACTCCATTTATGCATGACGTAATAAAAGTTTAGATTGTATCAGTCTCAATCATTCTACAGCTAACAAGTGTGGGGATCGTTTCTTGTAGTATTTTTTCAGATTTGAACCTGTCGGAGTGAGCAGTGTTTTTTATTTGCATCAAAATGGGTTAAGAAGATAGAAATTCAGTAGGGTTTGGCAACATCATATACCTAATAAGAATTAAAATATAAAGTGTTTCCACCTCTGTTCCATTTTTACCTGAGCTAAAGCTGTGCAGCACATACATGTTGGCGAGGAGATGAAGTCCAGAGTACTGGCTGAAAGTGGAGAGTACCATTGGCCAGCAGAGAATTTCTAAACAAATAAATAAAATAGTATCATATTACAGCATCGCAAAATTCATACTAAAATTATAAACAACATGACAGTCAACCCCTAAAAACTGAAATCACAAAGCAACAACTAAACTGCACGAGGTTGGGCACCCATAGTCTACTATAGGAGCCGTCAAACCGCATCCCAACAGCGGGCATGTGTGTCTCTTCGATAAAGACAAGAAAAACTGATAAGCTTCGAATGGGGGAATATTGTATTTTAGTGATTAACGTTGGGTGATTGTGCTGCTTTGCTAATTCGAAATTTAAACAACACTTACTGGCAGCAGGATTCGAGCAGAAATATTTAAGCATTGTCGGTTGAAATCGAGGAATGCGCCACGCAGCAAACACCAAGACGTTCATTAAACATATCGGTATAAATATTTTCTCTCCCTCTCGTAAGTTGTTCCACCTCTGGTTAAGTTCTTGACGCCAGCCGCCCTGAAATAAATACACGGTAAAAACAGTGCACGGTGAATGAGCAGACGAGATGACAGCCAGAAAACCTAATAATGCTATGCATAACAATTTTCAAAAATATAATCTGACGATTCAAACAATATGTTTTGAAACAACTTAAAATAAACTGATAGATACATACAAGTTTTTTTGGGGTTTGTACCCAAGATCCGGGTTTTTTCATCATCTCGATGGCATGCGATCGCATTGTTTCGTATTGCCATATCGCTGCACCGGCTATACTTGCAGAGGAAAACTGAAATCAACGACACTTCGCATTCACATATTTTGAGTATTACAATAATTGTTGTGTATATACTAGGGCAGTGTTCTTCAACCTATGGTCCGCAAGAATTTATTACCGGTCTGCGAATAATCGTAAGACGAGAACTGACTTAAATGTGTATCTGGTTGACGCCGGTCTACAAAATATTTTTCCTAATTTTTACGGGACAGCGGATGTTAAAAGGTTGAAGAACGCTATACTAAATCATTCAATTCCGGACTCTATTTGTGATCCCGAGATCGAACATTCACCATAAAATCATGTAAAAATTAGAGATTCGGGATTGAGAACTTTTTGCTCGGCGATTTTGGAATCCTGGGATTTATTTAGTTTTAGTCAATTTAAAAAACCCAGGAATTTACAGAATTCCCAAAATGAAATGATGAGACCTTTTTTATTAGCTCTTTCAAGATTTCCAATTTCAAAAACAATAACAAAAATCATCAATTCCTAAGTTTTTGGGTTCGAAAATTCTGGGAAGAGCTAAAAAAAGGTCTCGTGTCGTTTCATTTTGGGAATTCCATAAATTTTTGGGTTTTTAAAATTGGAAATCTTGGAGTCGATCGTGAAATCCCAGGATTGCAAAAAAGGTCCTGGATTGGATGCCCTAACACTGATCACAAACCACTCCTAGAGACAGATGCGTACTCTGCATGCGAAAACAGTTCTGTTTTTTTTTAACCATGTCCACTCCCAATGTGGAGCATATGGACTCCTAATGGAGTTTATCTCAACAGATGTGTTTCTACGAGAACAGCTTGTTACTCAGTTGCTTAACCTCTCTTTTTCCAAAGAGAGTAGGGATAGAAGGATAGGGCTAGGACAGGATTAGTGGTAAGCTAATCGCTCTCGATACGCCCCGTTCATAGGATAGGATGGGTGAGAGGGGGGAATTCAAGACATCACATACATCCATACCTTTGAACAGAAATTCATAAATCAATTGAAAAATCAACTTATAAAACTGTCCGTACCGGGATTTGAACCCGGGTCCTCTGTAGCCGAAGCCAACAACGTTTACCACTCGACCACACAGGCGGCACATACCTTCCACTTATAAAAGCAATAGATATCGGAAGATGCTGAGAGGCCGGGTCGTGTTCGACCAAGATTTTTGTGAAAGTGTGCATAGTGAAAATAATTCTAAATTAACGTTGAATTTCCATCAAGCACCTTCAGTCTAAATTTTAAATTATAGCAATAGATATCGTTAATATATCAACATGGCTGCTGTCTCCGTAAAAAAATATGTTACATTGCACAATTTATCAGTGACCTTAGTAATAATGTGTGATTTTATTGTGATTATAAAGTCCACAAAAAAGATTTTAAATCATGGCATTGTTTTAAACTTACATCAGTAATACGCTATAAGACAACTTTACCTATTGAAATTATGAAACATATATTAAGAACGTATGCTGTGCATAATCTTGCACTTTGATAACTATGCGAGAATCTATTTTGTCTGATGAGATTTGAATGTTTATATCATCTGCATATGAGAAAATTGATAACTTACCACTATGGTGAATCCTAAAGGTTTTAAAAGGTTTCTATAAGGTACATGCAATGATTCTACGTGACTTCCTTCCAATCCGACATCTGCGGGACGAGAAACCTTCCTGTGATGAGATTTAAACCCCCTTCTTGAGGTTTGTCTAAACAATATTGTATCTTGCAAGGCATTTCTAGACTGTCCAAGGAATATATTAGAATTTAGTCCTTTCCGTATAAAGCAGGAGTTCCTTAATTAAATCAACATATTTATTTGTTATTAGACAAATTAAAAAAATAAATCAACAACGGTATCTCAGTGGGATATTTTTATAACCTATAAAACATCGACTCACTGATTAAGTGTGACTTCGGCTAACGCTGACGCATGCCGGAAAATAGAAATCATCGTACAATATGTCAATGTATTATTATAGCATACTTCAATGATAAAATCTTTTTATAATTACATAAATATAATAAAAGACAGTACACAAATTGACAGCTTCTCAAAAGTGTTGCTCGCGCTTTGACTGTATACGATTGCCATACTATAAAAAACAATAAAAAAAATAATATGCAACCCGATAATAAATTAAAAATGTTAACATTACATCTAAGTAACTTAATATGAATACATCAAATATTTTTCGCAATGCTAATTGTTTAAGTTTAAAATTTATTTATGCGTTTAAATGAAGATATTCCAATTATTAAATATGACGTTCTCGCAACCCCTGCGTCTGCAGCTAGCTTCACGTGGCAGCTGGAGCGACTGGTTGCCGATTCGCAATTTTTCGAGAATACTCGAAAAATCAACGAAAAATTGGTTCTATTGGCTGAGGTGAGTACAGTTTTACTTATTACAATAATCTAGATCAATGTCACTTTGCTCTGGGGCGTAAATATTGTGATAAAGACAAAGATTTTTTCACCCCTATTTCCAGTACCTACCTACTACTTCATGACCCCACGTGTGTTGTCTTTTTGTACGAAATCAATATGTAGACGTCTTACCTGTGATAATTTAACACAATATTGCTATGATTTACTTTTTTATTAAATCGTTGACAAGAGTTATTTTTGTGGAAAAAAATATTCAACTATTACATCACGAAAATAAATCGATTCTGGCGAAATTATTTTGGCGCCAAAGGTTCTGTGAAAATGGCGGAAAATTCGATCAATAGTCTCGCACAGGAGTGGATTAGACCTTGAAAACAATTAATTTATTATTAGATTATTTTATTGCGTTGTATTTTGGTATTGCGTGCTAATTTTCACTTTTACTATCAATGTGCCTAATTAATATGTATCAATTTATGTAAGGATATAAGTAAAAAAGAAATACAAAAAAATATTCTGCTTTATACACGGATTTCTTTTGTGTAAAAGTGTACATTTTTCTAAACTACTACAAAGTCATTTTTCAAGTAGTTTTATTTAATTTAATTTTACTTGTAATTTATTCAACTAACCTACGACTAATCCTTATAGAAAAAAAACTATTTGGACGCCCTGCAAGTAAGGTTACCAGGGACAAACATATATAATCCGGTCGCAAGGATCAAGAAAATAAAGATAAATCAAGAAAAATATATGTGTATTACTAAAAATTGTACCCAGACGGCAGTCCTAATTGGCAAAATTTCCTCAATACGCTTAAAGCGAACGATGCGCGGCCACATTAGAGAGGATGCTGTGTGTTAAAAAAAGGCTATTAAAAAATATATTCAAAATTAATTCTCACATACACGCTCTCTCTTTATCGGTCAGCGTATTGTGTATGTGTGTGTGCATTAAGGATTTCAATATCTGACGGATACATCTGTACTAGTATTTCGGTATTTCATCTAAAATACCGGAATTTTCAATATCAATACTGGTATTACAAAAAAAAAGCGACCAATTGAGATCGCAATACCGTGCGAGTAAATCGAACTAGGTATGTTTTTAAAAAATATATGATATCTATTAATTCTTAAAAGGTGGCTTTTTTTAAATAATGACCCTTAATAGGCAGAAAATCGTAACCGACAATTTACGACGATAACAAGTCAAAACACATAATATCGAGCGAATAAGATAACGCTCTAAAGCATAGGTTCTCAAATTTTTTCCGGTGGCGACCCCTTTTTGTAAAAGCCATGTGACTAGGCGACCGCCCGAGGAATTTGAAATCCTCGATTTGCTATACTTTTTCGTTATTTTGTTGTTCAAAACCAAAATCGAAAAAAGTTGGCGACCCCCCTGAAAACCCTTCACGACCCCCAGGTTGGGAACCCGTGCTCTAAATCATAGGTTCTCAACATTTTTCGGGTGGCGATCCCTTTTTATAAAAGCCATGTGACTAGGCGACCGCCCGAGGAATTTGAAATCCTCGATTTGCTATACTTTTTCGTTATTTTGTTGTTCAAATCCATTATCGAAAAAAGTTGGCGACCCCCCTGAAAACCCTTCGCGACCCCCAGGTTGGGAACCCGTGCTCTAAAGTTTTTTTCCACTGACGCCTTCGGCGATATTGAACAATTGACTTAAAACGTAATTTATCGAAGTGTTTTGCTCATGTTCTTTTGCCGATCAATTCTGGAACCTGTTAATATTGATACATTTTTTAGTAAATTTAAATTATTTCAGTTCATCGCGATCTTTTTAACTAAAATATGTAATTATTTATATACGTTCAAATTTGATTTTGGTTGAATTTCAACACCGAGAGACGGTATTGTTTCATTTTTAAAACCGGCATTTTAGTGTTTAAAAAACAGCATGAAAACCAGGATTTTGGTAATATTGACATCCCTAGTATGTATGCTACGTTACAATAGATCTATAATAAATTGCAAAAATATCCATAAATACGTCTCTGACCATAAAGCAGCTGCTGTAATAAAAATTGCGTCGCTTTTTGCTGGACTGATGAAGTAGGTAGGTCCTTGTATACTTTCTCACAAAAACAACCCCAATTCAACACGAGTGGGCTAAAATATAGTTGAAATGAATTTATGGATGACTCAAGGTGATTATAAAACCGAAGCACAGTGGCGCCCGCGAATCGAGGCTCGCAATAACGTAAATTTGATAACGACATTGCAGTAAAAAATATCAGCTATTAATTTAACATAATTTTTAAGTAAAAGTTCATGTAAATTATTGATGGAAATGCGTTAAATTTCAAGACCAACCACAGTTTTTTTTGTAACAATTCCATAAATATTTTAATTAAAAACCATGAACACTATAAAGCATAGGTTCCCAACCCCTTTTTTTTATATAAGCCATGTGACCCGCGACCCTGATGCAATGGAAGAAGGCATTTTTTAAAGGTGATTTTAGTTGACTGTATAAGTTGGCGAGTGGCGACCCCACAGAAAACCCATAGGTTGGGAGCCCGTGCAATAAACGGATGAAAGATATAATAATCTAAACAGACATTTTTAATGGATTCGCCGGTAGCTTTGTAGAACTTTATTTTTAATGTTAAATTATAATTGATATCTTCGTTACTCCACCTGTGTGTCGATGTTTGTATCTGACCCCCCCTCTGCGTCTAATAGAAAAGAAAAAAAAAGATTTTTAATTTGCAATTTATAACATAAGAATCGTAAATCTTGCGGTGTTCTGTCTGACGATGCTTCTTAAAAAGGCGACAACGTGTCACAAATTGTAACAACGGTCGTCGTTTTTTATTCCCTAGGGCAGGGTTTCCCAAACGTTTTCTGGAATGGAACACTTGGCAAGTCCAGAAAATATAACGGAACACTTAGCTGATTTTTTAAGATTTTTTAAAAACTGTGTTGAAGCGTATAAAACCATTTCAATTTTTTTCGGAACACCTCTGGCTCCGCGGAACATAGATTGGGAAACCCTGCCCTAGGGCTAAGTTTCTCAACCGGGAACCCTGTGAAAATCGTCGTAAGACCTAAAAAAAAGGTCCCACGCTGATAAAATTTCTTGAAATTGGATTTTTTATGAGACAAAACAATGATATGGGGGTCACAGAAAAATAAAGACACTCAAAAAGGACGACGGGTCCAAAAAGGCTGAGAAACACTGCCCTAGGGTATTCAAAGTTGTACCCACCAACACCCGCTACGGTTACACACTCTTCTTACAGGGCTTATTCCGTAGTGTAACAACGTAAGTCGTGTTCAAAGTTTTGCGAGGGATGTCCCGAGACGGTTAACAATATTGAATAAATGAACCCCCTCTGTCGCAATTGTTGTTACTCCATTCTTTATTTACCTGTTTACCTAAAAAAAAATATAGTGCTGTGAATACGAGTATATGCAATATATCAGTGGCTCTTAACCATTTCTAAGTCACGCACCACTTTAAAAAAAAAATAGAATGAACTTTATATAGGGTATACATATTTGTGATCACTTTGCCATGTGCCCAAATATGTTGGTTTCCGTGACGGATCTCAATGGTCCAAGTCGCATTGCCAACAACATTTTTTCAATCGATTTATTGATTCCTGTAAGAAGGCATGGGTGTTTGTGATGTCTGAAATTCCCATTCCACCACCTTTCCAATTCAAAAAAAATGAGTGATTCTTCTATTACTTCTCTCTTTGAAATAGAGAGATTGAGCAACTCATACATCATGTATGGAACAGTTCTGCTTCTGATACCAGACGACTCAATTAATACATTTTACAGGATAAGCTTTTTTTAAAAAATAGTTTCTATAGTAATATATGGCTAATGCCTATCCTGATATTATAATAAAAAATTCTGATAACTTTCTGTTTTATAGATCAGCGTTTATCAACCGGAGTCCACGTGGAACAAAAGATAACGCTATACATTTTTTGTCGGCTATATTGAAAAATTGGCTTAAAACACAATTTACCGATTTGTGTCAGCCGATTATGGGTTGATATGCTTCACAATGTGAGCAGTCGTGGGATTTAAAAAAAAATGATAGACATTTTTCAAGTGTATAGCCTAATGGTTAACACGCCGCATCGGTTTTATTATAGTATCTACGGGCTCAAATCACAGTACAGACAATCGCGATAATTTTTTCTTTTTTGAAAAGGTATGCTTATCTGAAGTTAACGTAAAACGAGTCACAGAGAGAGCGACTCGCTTATTAATAACCCAGTTCGTGTCCGATCGTTATAGGCAATTTTTTTAAACATTTCCGCTACCAATGTGGATGATATGCACTGTAAAGGGGTTTATTTCAACAGAAGTTTTCAACGATTACTGACTTTTACTCATCAGGTCAATCTGTGTTTTTCGAAGAGTTTAGCTTTTAAAGGATTAGCCTACGGCAGGAATACAATAGTTGCTAGCTAATCGCTCTCGCTACTACCCGTTTTTTGAGCTAAAAACGTCCATGCCTTCAAGCATGAACCCTTTCCAAAACGAAAATGATTTTCCAGTTTGAGGTTTCCATAATTTCGCGGAACACCGATTAGAAGCCACTGTATTATATGCTATTATAGCATTACTGTGAAAATGTCATTTGACTACCAACATTCCGAAATAAGCAAGTGTGCACAATTTGCTAAGGTTGTTTATTTATTACCTACCTATATGTCCAATATATAATAATAGTAATAATGTGTTGATTGTTTTTTTAATTTATTGTTCAGTTTTAATTGTTATTCGGCTGTTGAATACATTTATTATTATTCTCTATTAAATTTTTTTGTGATATTGCAATATGGTGAATTTCATAAAACAAAATTTTTATAATATGTGAAATTGTGATAGAAAAATGTTGTGCTGTGTCATATTTTTCAGTTGACTGTATATTATAAGGTAATTCTTTTTCGATGCATTCGGACTGCGTGTTTTTCACTGTTTCTGATATCATATTCTGCTTATAAACACACCCATAGTGGGTATTTGAAGATGTTTAATTATAAATAGAGCCACTGAGAAGTGAAGTGAGCCAAGTTGCAAAATGGTCACTCTTTTCTATTGGACTCGAAGTACAATCGCGTTTATATTTAGTGTTTTTGTGGATTGCATATTTTTATTTTAGAAAGGAAACACTGTTGGAGTGAGTATTAACTTAGTCTACTTCCTTTTTACGATACTTAAACCCTTTGAGGAGTGAGTTGATTTTTACTGAATCACATTTTTTTCTTTTATTTTGGGAAGAATATTATCTATTATTTCAGGAAGTAATCTTTTTTGAATTATAAAACGCACAGTGAAAAATGTGAAGTAAACCATTTTATATTACTTTTAAATATTTTTCTAGAAGCTATTACTGTGATTTTGTGTCTTGATCTTTTTTTGCTCTCATATGTGTACATGCGACACTCTCCAGACGTCGATTTCAGGAACGGAATCAATCCCGAATCGTATTTTACGTTCAATATTATATGACAACGAATTTGAACAAATATAAACTAAATTATTAATTAAAAACATGAAGAATTAAAAATGAGTTAATAGTATAAATGTTATGTTTGAATAATATTTCATGAAATATAACCGCCCCTGCATATACAAGGGGTGCATTGATCCAACGCCACATTGACCGGCCACCACTGTATTATATACTCCAAAGGTCAATTTCTTGTTCCTATAAATAATTAGAATTTAATTGAAGTTGAATTATCTAAATGTTCAATTTATAATTTATTTCGGTCAATCAGGGTTATTCCAATTAAAAAAATATATTATTTAAATATATAGCTGTAGTGAAGTGACTGCCAACTCGTAATGTGTGCGTGGGGGGCTTTCAAACTGCTGCGCGGCCGCGCACGCGCATCTTAGAAGAAACGTTGATCACAATCCCTTCCCACTAACAACCCGACCCTGAAAAAAGACATAGAGAAAAGCTACATTAATTTTCTCTATGTTTCAACTATTTTTCATTATGATTCGTGTTCTTATTTTAAATTTTATTATCTTCAATGACAGTCGAAATCGATTCATTTTTTTGAAGTATCATATCGGGAAGTGTGAAATTTTTGATTATTGTTTAAGAATGTCTGTCTTTAGGTACGTAAAAGTTATTTACATTTCGACTGTGGAAAGGAAAAAGGACGTAACCCACACATATAAAATTTTACAGGAGGCGCTAAAAACGTGTTTTGATGATTTTGTGACATATGCAAATTATGAATTATACACAACCCTGAAGTAGACGGAGACTTCTAAACTGGTGTTTAATTGACATAATCTAATATTAATTAAAGAAATTGTCTAGGAAAAACCTTTATTTTAGTCTTTTTTCTTGGTTTTAATTTTTTACAAGGTCATTTTTTGAAACTTAAAAGCTAAATTTAGATACTAATTCGGCATTTGCAGCTTGCATCCTTTTGATAGAACGTGTATCACGTTTGATACATTGTGATTATCGAAAAAAAACTGTTTTGAAGAAACTGTGGGCTAAGTCCTTTTTATTTCCCACAGTCGATTTGATACATTATTAAAGGATGCTAAATGGTAAATATCACACCGAGAAGGTTAGGTTAAGTTAATTTGAAAATATACAGATCATTGGTAATGATTTTTTTCTCTCATAATGGTAACACAATTTTCTCATAAGTCAGAAATGTAACACCTTTTAATTAGAATCAATAAGCCATTGCTGACAACACGGTGATCTGCAATGATTTGTTACTAAGCCAAACATAACTAAATAGATGTATTTAAATTATCGATCCATTTATTGCTCATGGGTAGGGCATTCAATTAACCGTCTTAAACAACTAACCGGTTTTCGATTTTTTTTCAAATAAATAAACCGGCTTAATCCGTAGCTATTTTCAAAAAAAACAATTGTAGTATCTACCACAAAAACCAATATTTCAATACAAAAAAAATATGGGGCACTTTGCTTAGTTCAATATGAAATAAAAGAGTAGATTAACTTTTTTTTTCAACCATGTCCACCCTTTTAAACCGTGTCCGCTCCCAATGTGAAGCATATGGACTCCTCATGGAGTTTATCTCAACAGAAGTGTTTCTACGAAAACTGCTTGTTACTCAGTTGCTCAACCTTTCTTTTTCCAAAGAGAGTAGGGATAGAAGGAAAGGGCTAGGACAGGATTAGTGGTAAGCGAATCGCTCTCGATACGCTCTGCTCATAGGATAGGATGGTTGAGAGGGGGGAATTCAAGACATCACATACATCCATGCCTTTGAACAGAAATTCATAAATCGTCTGGTGCGCATATGAATAGATCTTAAGGTTTTTCAACGCGTAAGCAGGCCAGATACAGCTGTCCATGTGTGAAGCATGGATTTTTAAAATTTAGTCCACACACTTGTAGCGATTGTCCAAATGCGAGTCGCACCGGAAACCGCAAACACTTTAATTCTAATAGCCTATCTGTCGGGATTATTGGACTGCTTGGCAACAGTACATCGTTTCCTTTAAATTTTCCATTTAAAATTGAAGCTTAGATGATACTGTTCATTAATTTTTCACTGAAAGCCTGGTACCGTTGCAAAGTCGTGGTGGATTTATATTTCGGAGAAGAATGAAAGGTACGCCAATTTTCAGTGTTAAAACGTGCGGTAAAACTGTCCGTACCGAGATTTGAACGCGGGCTCTTTGTAGCCGAAGCCAAGAACGTTGACCACTCAACCACGCAGGCGGCTTAGTCGGCTTGTCCGCTCTTAGTGTGAAGAATATTAATATATAATAACTGCTTATAAAGTTTATCTAACCAAAGATTTGTTTACGAGAACTACTTATCACTCAGTTGCTCAACCTCTTTTTTGTCGATGAGAGTAAGGATATAGGACTAGAATTAATGTTCAACAAATCGCTTTCGCTACTACTTGTTATTTTAGGATTTGAATACACGGAAAGAATTTTAAAATTATAAACACCCATGCTTTTGAATAAAAAAAAATGCTTTTCGTTCTGACCCTTGAATCTGAAAGATTCCTCACATAAGTCATCGACTTTTACCACTAATCTACGGACCCTACATATGAATAGTTGTATAAAAGTCCACTGTACTTAAGGCGAAAAGAGGTTTTCAATAAACACCGGTTAACCGTGCAAAATAAATCGGTTTTCGGTTATTCTTTAAACAGGTAATAAACTGGTTAACCGGTTTCGGTTTAAACCGGTCTGGAAGCCCTACTCATAAGCCAGTCAAATCTTATGACATTGTTTTTTATTCGTATTATTTGTCTGGTGCCCAAGCCCCGTAACCAGTAATTATTGTTGTATCCGAGATTGTTCCTGTTTCCAGAGACTTAGAAGAGTTGTGGAGTCGACCGATCGACTTTGATTCACTCTTTTTTAAATATACAATATCCTTTTTTACGCGATTCGTTGGTTCCGGGAATTGACGCGTATAAAACATATAATTTGCTAAATTGGTTACGCAAATTAAAATATCGCGTTAGAAAAGTATCGAAAATGTATGAAAAACTAAACTTACATATTCAACATTAATTTCTTTATCCAATATCGACTGTGGAAAAGAAAAAAGACGTAACCCACACAAAGCAAGTTTGACAGGAGACACGAAAACCGCGTTTTAATGATTTTGGGCCATATGCAAATTATGAAATGTACACAACCTTCACGGAGACTTCTAAATGGTGTTTAATTGACACAACTAATATTAATTTAAGAAATTTTGTAGGAAAAGCCGTTTTTTCAGTCTTCTTGGTTTTAATTTTCACAAGCTCATCTTTTTTCAAACTTAAAAGCTAAATTTAGATACTAATTCGGCATTTGCAGCTTACATCATTTTTTTAGAACGTGTATCAAGTTGGATACATTGTGATTATCGAAAAGAAGCTGTTTTGAAAAAACTGTGGGCAGTCGATATAAAAATACAACGAGAAACAGATACATATAAATACACGCAAAATTGAATTCACTTTTTAATATATAATTTATTCGCTGCTGTCACTGTAGGTTTCAAAGTATAATCACTTCAAGGGTATCCACTGTCAAAGCTTGGTGTAAAGGCATTATATTCAAAACATAAAATACTCATTTAAAACAATTTCACTTTGATTTGATCTGGACTGGTTTCGCTCGTGACGAGCGTTATCAACTGATAATATAATACAATATTACAGTTCTATTTTATTTTTCTTACGTGTTACAGCTAATCCCGTAATCATAGGATTCCGGGATTACGGGATTAGAAAGCCCTGGTATATGTAGCTTTTAAAATAATCGAAACAGTAAACAGCTGTTCTATGTACACAAATATAATATATATATATAATATGCTTGGTCTATTATTTAGCGTGTGGACCAGTTCGTTTTTTGTTCCCATTGTGTGGAACTTCTGCTCTCAATGCATACATATTCAAATTAGAGGTGGAAATTTCGGCAGTGGCGTCCATAATTTGGGATGTTGGCAATTTTTTTGTTTTCATAAATAATTAGATATTATTCCACTCAAATATTATTGGCTAGTTGTAAATTGCCGCCTGTGTGGTCGAGTGGTCAACATCGTTGGCTACCGCTACGGAGGGAACCGGTTCGAATCCCATTACGGGCAGTTTTATAAATTGATTTTTCAATCTATTTATGAATTTCTGTTCAAAGGCATGGATGTATGTGACATCTTGAATTCCCCCCTCCCACCCATCCTATCCTATGAACAGGGCGTATCGAGAGCGATTAGCTAACCATTAGTCATGTCCTAGCCCTTTCCTTCTATTCCTATTCTCTTTGGAAAAAGAGAGGTTGAGCAACTGAGTAACAAGCAGTTCTCGTAGAAACATTTCTGTTGAGATAAACTCCATTAGGAGTCCATATGCTCCATATTGGGAGCGGACATAAATCCATTCAAACACCTACTCTGGCTCCACGGAACATAGTTTGGGAAACCCTGATCTAATAGATAGTTGATCGAATAGAGCAGGAGTGGCGAATCTTTTTCATGTGCGTATGCCAAAATCACAAATAATTGTTTTTCAACATTTCAACGTGCCGAGCAAAAATAAGTTTACCATGCTAACTACAGTTTAATAGTGTATGTCAGAGCTATGGAGTCGGGAGTCGTGAAAAATGAGTGGCTCAATTTTTTTTTGAAAAATATATTTAATGATGTGTATTCAAACAAAATGGTCCAAAGTGTTGACATTACATGCTTGGCTGACTTTAGATGATCTGATGGTGTATATATCGACAGTGGAAAGGAAAAAGGACGTAACCCACACATATCAAATTTTACAGGAGGCGCTAAAAACGTGTTTTGATGATTTTGTGACATATGCAAATTACGAATTAAACACAACCTTGAAGTGCACGGAAACTTCTAAACTGGTGTTTAATTGACATAATCTAATATTAATTCAAGAAGTACTCTAGGAAAAACTTTTATTTCAGTCTTTTTTCTTGGTTTTAATTTTTTACAAGGTCATCTTTTTCAAACTTAAAAGCTAAATTTAGATACTTATTCGGCATTTTCAGCTTACATCCTTTTGATAGAACGTGTATCAAGTTTGATACATTGTGATTATCGAAAAAAAACTGTTTTGAAGAAACTGTGGGTTAAGTCCTTTTTCCTTTCCACAGTCGATATATATTAGTTAAAATGAAATTATTGAAAATTATTGAAAAGTCGTTAATTGTTTTAAAGCTGGAGTCGGAGTTGTCTTTTTTTTACACGACTACACAGCCCTGGCATATGTGATAAGTATGTTACTTATCTATAAATTCTAATTTTTTTCTATCGTTGGAAAAAGCTATTTATTTATTAATTGCTAAAAATCCTTCTTTAAAAAAAGATATTTTTTAATGCAAAACATTAAATTTTCGAATCGCCCACGAGCCAACTCAAATATAATATTTTTTTTGAATTGCATTATCAATGTTTATTTGTTTGTGAGTTTTAGTTGTATGTAAGCCGGTATAATTGCAACGAACAACCATCCGATTACTCGAAAGATGGCGACGCGTTGATGACAGATTGAAACGATAGGCACCGCACTGGCATAAATTCACAATAGACAGGAGCGGCTGCAGGTATATTGTCGCCGAATTCAATAGTCGTTCATCATTGTTTACAAACAGGAGGTCGAATTTATTCGAATCGTTTTTAGAACACGTCGCTTTTGCTATGAGGCTATACAACAATTTTAGAATACTTTATCTAGACATATTTCCGCTCCCCAAGTGGAACACATGGACTCCTATTGTAACAGATCCTGCTTAAACGAGAAGCTTATTGCGTAATCTCTCTTTGGAGTGGAAAGGAAAGAAAGGACAATTATTAAAAAAATAAAATACATTTTCGCACTCGATCCACATTTTTATTAAAGATCAGGACCGGTTTCGCTCATCACGAGCATTATCGACAGATGAAAATATAAAATAATTAACTCAACGCGCTGGTTGCGCACGATGCGCATACTGAGCGGTAGTGTGTGTGTGCTGTGCTGTGCGTTGTGGTTTTATGACTGCCACCAAGCAAAATTTTCAAAGAATTAAAAATCTTTCAACTTCTCACTCCGTCTCGAAGAACTTATATGTTTATATGAAAAACGGGTATGGGGGCCGTGGAAAAATATGAGACTCAAAAAAGCCCACGAGCCCAAAAAGGTTGAGAAACTATGGTCCAGTTCAGGGGTGGGGATCCTTTTCATTTCTAAAAGCTACATTTGTTTAACTGATTCAACATATGTCAGCAGTAAAAAAAATGTTGACACCCCCCCCACTTTTTTTTGACTGTCGAATATAATGCGTTAATTACGCTTTTTTACCAAACGCTTGCGTATAATTTTTTGATCAAACCGAATATGTTGCATTATAAAATTGTGTATTTATTAAAACAATATCCGAATTGTTTAAAATATCCGAAAAAATATTAGATTTGTTTAAAAAAAAAAAAGTTGGCACAAGTCAAAAGGCTGCATCGGAGTTGCAAAGAGACCGCAGGTTCTCCGTCACTGGTCTAGTTGGTGAGAGCTGTGCTGTAGTAATCAGGCTGGCTTATTGTAACCGTTTAAAAAAAAGACCTTAAATAGAAAGAAAATATCCATCTGGTGAGATGCGCTTTTAGGAGTGGACTCGGAAAATGTGTTTGACAGTTTATATATTTTATTCCAGATGTCGCTTTCATGCCGATTTCGCAGTCCCCAATTGTCGGCCATCTTTACGAACGCTGCCACCATCTGACGAAAGCGTCAGGAATCGAATACTTTCGATCTAACGCCCGTGACTCCATCAGCACGCTCAATTTGGAATTAAAATCAAACACCTGCATCCAATCCGAAATTATCAATTATTAAAAAAAAAAACAAACGCAAAAAGAGCCATAGAATCAACAGCCCATCGATAATTTGTAAAGCAATAATAATTAAAATGTCGGCAATCTTCTGTAGTCTTCTTTCACTTTCTATGTAACTAAATTGCTTGAACTGTTTCCGAGTCAATCTATTAAAAGTATTTTAATTTTTAGATTTAAATATTGAAGTTAATTGTTTGAATGCATAAGAAGTTTTAGGATGTTATAAATAGTTCTCAATTCATTTTTAATACATGTGTAAATACCATTAATATATTATTCAAGTAAAGTATTTTTTTAATCACAATTATCTACAAAAAATATAAATATTTTCTTACATTCTATGCGTACTCTATTAAATAGCAACTGATGTTCTTGAAAAAAAAATAATATGATAATGTTTGTGTAATAGTTTTACTTTGAAAGTATTAAAGATATGACATTTATTTTTTAAAGTATTTTGTAATATACACTTTAAAATGTTGGAGCCGTATTCTGATTCTGTGCTCTGGATAGTGATAGTAGGGTTTATTGTCGCGTTTGCTTTGGCGTTTGGTATCGGAGCGAACGATGTGGCCAATTCGTTTGGGACCAGCGTGGGTGCCAAGGTGCTGACGGTGCGGCAAGCTTGCTATCTGGCGACCGTCTTCGAAATCGCCGGGGCCATCTTGATAGGTGAGAAAATTAACTATTGTATTGTTTGTGCGACTGTATATTCTGTTAGGTGTTATATTTTGTTTTATATGCTGAAAAATTATCGATTTCCTACACTATTGTTGCTTATTCGTCAATTATAAGCAGTTGATCGAATTTAATTTGCTCGTCATAAGCATTATTCGTTATAACAGAATATGTATTTTTAAATAATAGTCGATAAGGTTCGTTTGTACGTTTGTTTGTTTGTATGGTCGCGATTTCGCCTTTTCGATGACGTCAAGAAAGATGTCCTGAGGTCTTTTTCTTCTTTTACGAAATATATTTGTTAGCATACTCAAACATTTGAATTATTCTAAAAATGATAAAATATGAATACTGCAGGGCTGTCGATATTGGATATAGCCGCTCAGCAGGGCAGCTCGACTATGATTTTTATGAATATATTTTATTATATCAGCTATTTGCATATTTTGTACTGCAGTCTCGGTGTAGTTTAGTTCTTTAAGAGAATTGGGTGTATTCCTAAAAAAATCCATTTAGGAAGTTAATTACATTTAGATTTTCTGGCTTATTTAATAAATAGGTTTGTAATTTATTTATCACGCCAGTAAATTTTCTGACTACTTAAAAATGCAACAAAAATCCCCCCCGTTGAGGGCAACGGGCATACAGCTAGTGTATTTTTAAATGCTTACAAACATACCCATCACATGAAGACATGAATTATCTGGAACGATCATATAACACAAAAAGACGCTGATATGTACCTACTGATTTTTTTACGTACAATTTCAACCATATGCTTGGATACTTTTTCAATATTGTCGGCGAAAACACCAATTAGTTACTTAGACACTTAACTAGTGTATAAATGTAATGTGATCCCAGCGGCATCGGTCTAGTTAACTGGCCGGTCGGATTTTATTGCTTCTGGTCGAACATGTTGTTTTTTAAACGACCGACACATTAACAGTTTTAAGAAAATTTTTGACCATATTTTTGCTCGGTATGCCCGAGAAGTAGCCCGTAATAAAAGTGAATAAATTTATGGAGAAAATCATAAATTAAAATGTCAACGAATGTTTCCTCATTACATCCGAGATCTCACTATTTCTGTGATCGGAATAACAGAGTTTGTAACTGTATATATAAAAATTAAAGAATTATAAGAATTTGTTTCTTATGTTTAAATATTCAGTTTGAAATGTCTTCTGAACACTCAGGGTAAACTGACCTCCGCTATGTTAGAATTAAGCCGACGGTATGATCATTTTTCTGCCACGATAATAGGAAAACTTGGTTCGGAAATCTTTTTACTTTCTTTCGTTAAAGCATAATAAAATAATCATTTTTCAGGTTATAAGGTATCGGACACGATGAGGAAAGGCATCCTTGATGTGTCGGTGTACCAAGATCAAGAGAAGGAGCTGATGCTTGGCTGTCTGTCGAGCTTAGTGGCCAGCGCTGCATGGATGCTGATAGCGACGTTTTTGAAGCTGCCCATCTCTGGCACCCACAGTATCGTGGGGGCAACGGTTGGATTCAGCTTGGTAGCGCGGGGGGCGAAAGGGCTTCAGTGGGGCACTCTGGGAACTGTCGGTGAGTTTTATTATTGCAGTACGAAAATTACTTTCATATTTTAAATGCAAAAATGTAAGGGGTTGCTCGTGAATGACTCTCCCGTTGTCTACTGTCACATTTTTTTAACCCCCTGCCTCTGTCATACAGTAGAGCTGGTCTAGAGATACTTCTCAAAGAGACAAAATGCGCATTGCACCTAGTTATGAATTTTCACAAAGTAACCGCTGTGCTGTATCAGCCAGAAAAGAAAGAGAAATAACTCCGAGTCTGGCTATTCTTCGTCAATTGATAATGATCATGATAAACGAAACCTGTCTTGACCACTATAAAAGTGTTTCTGAAATACATTCTGTGTGCATTAAAATACGCTAACGTTTTATGTATTAGAGTGCCTTTTTACACTGATACATTGTAACACATTCGAAACGACCTAACTGTACAAATTTCGTGAACTACTGACCCGATGGGATGTCCTAATGTTGTTTTTGTGGATTTCACAGCGCTGCGGCTATTTCGCGACTATAATCCTTTTAAGATATGTTTGTAACATATCGACTGTGGAAAGGAAAAAGGACGGCTTTTTTTCGAAAATCACAATGTATCCAACTTCACACACGTTCTATCAAAAGGATGCAAGCTGAAAATGCCGAATTAGTATCTAAATTTAGCTTTTAAGTTTGAAAACGATGACGTAAAATATTAAAACCAAGAAATAAAGGTTTTTCCTGGACAAATTCTTTAATTAATATTAGATTATGTCAATTAAACACCAGTTTAGAAGTCTCCGTGCACTTCAAGGTTGTGTATAATTCATAATTTGCATATGGCCCAAAATCGTCAAAACACGTTTTTTGCGCCTCCTGTAAAATTTGATATGTGTGGGTTACGTCCTTTTTCCTTTCCACAGTCGATATGGTAAGAGCGTCTCTAGAGATAAACCGTGTCCATAACAGCTACGGGCTTAGCAGTCATGCGATAATTTACATAGTGCTTTTCCTCAAGAATCACCAGTCTGAATATATTTGATTGTAAAAATAAATAAATCACATAAACAGTTGCCTCGTGGTTCGTTTCACCGCTGATGAGCGGCCTGGTCTCTGTCGTGATTTTCTCTATCATCAGGCGAAGCATCCTGCACACGGAGACGCCTCTCCAGAATGGCTATCGCGCCTTGCCATTCTTCTACGGTTTTACAGTCCTCGTCAACATCTTCAGCATAATACATAACGGTCCCAAACGTAAGTCAATTTAATTTTTTCCATAATACTTTGTTGTTTGCAGAAATGTACAGAAATTTTTCAATTCCTTATGCTAAACAAGTCAAACTAAAAATATTTATAAAAAAAAAATCCATGTCCAGTCTCAGTATGGAGCATATGGCCTCCTTATGAAGGTGTCTCTTTTTTTATGAGAACTATTTGTAACTCAGTTGCTTAACCTCTCTTTTTCCAAAAAAGAGTACTGGGGATAGTCTAGTGCAGTAGATCTTAACCTTTTTAGTGACCCGCACCCTCTTGAATCTGAAAATATGTTCTCGCACCCCCTTTAAAATTTATTTACGTATTTGCGATACATTTAATGTACATTTGTTTTATATATGTCAAAATAGAAACTTCTCCTGAACCCCCGAAATGCTTTCTCGCACCCCTAGTTAAAAACCACTGGTCTAGTGGTTAACTAATCGCTCTCGCTACGCTTAGTTATTGAAGAATCAGAAAGGTTGGAGGGAATTTTCGGACATCACAAACGCCCATGCCTTCAAATAGAAATCAAAAAATGCTGTTCGCACTGGGACTCGAACCTGTGAGATCCGGCATTGAAGCTAACACCGCTAACCGCTGCGCCATAGGACCCGACATCAGGGTTATTTACATAAAATTGAGTGTCACTAATGAATAGAAATTCTGAATTCATTTCATCAAAAGCCTCAAAACTGACAAAAGTTGAGATACGAGCTTGTAGAAAATTAATGACGATATGGTATATAATTATTGTTATGTTTGTTGTTCAACAGTACTGTATATGGATAGAATACCTCTGTGGGCAGCCCTTTTGACGGGAGTCTTGGCTGGTCTGTTTGCTATGCTGATGGCCTGGCTGGTCCTCGTGCCGCACGGATCCAAGCTGAAATGCCTATCGCCGAACAGCAACGCTAGAGCTAACTTTACCATGGGATCCAACGGTAACGAATTGAATGTCAACATTCCTCTTCAATATGCATCCAGTCTATTTCAATAAAGATTTACACAGAATCATTTTTATGCAATATATGTTCAATTAAAATTTGTTTTGACATCCTTTTACAGGGACTTTTTTTTGTCTAGTCCTTTGGCTGAATTGTCAAAATTCCGGAGGATTTGTTTATGGTAGTTAAAGTGCGATACTCTTGTGCCAAAATAAGAAACCGCAATCATAATATATTTACTTCTTTAGAAACCAGTCCTGTTGTGTCACCGAGTCACAAAGCTGATCCTGATGCACCAAACAAGCCAAAGAGACCAGTGTCGATCACCTCCAATGACTGGCAGCCACCATTGGAGACAGTCACCGAGTCAACGGAGAATGTGGTCCTCCAACAGCTCGGCGAATCTCTGTCGCCTGTCATTAAATATCCCAAGAAAACGACATTTAAATTCGACAGCGAAAGACAATCACCCTCCATTTGTATCACCGAAATGAACACCAAAAACAGAGCCATGCTGGCGTCAGTCGAAGACTGTCACAGCGTCTTATCGACGAGTGTCAGTCCACCCAAGTGTCCGCTGCGAAGAGACATACTAGATTCAAACATTCATTCGTTGAACAACGTCGATCTGACGGTTACGAGTTTAAACTTTATCGATGACACGTTGAGCTTTTCAAAGAGCGTCGATTCAAATCAAACGTGTGAGTTGCCGAACAGCTACGACTCGAACAAAAGCGGTTACTTAAAACACTTCGCAGACGGTATCAACGATAATCACTTTAAAATCGAAACTCCCAATAATTTAAAACAGCTGTTTCAACCGCTGCGTAATAACAATCAAAATTCAAAACCGGTGGACTGCGAGAGTCCTGTCGCCGCAGACCCTAAGACGAATAACGAAGTCAACGGTAATAAGCCGCATAAAGACCACTACGGGCACAGGATGTCGACGGGGAGTATTGCCATCGCGAAGTCCATAGCCAAGTTGCAGAGCATACAGAGCGGGACGAGCCTCGTCGATTTGAATCCGGTGCTGACTCCGAATTCTAGTGCGGTGCCGTTGATTCTTGCCACCGATCGGCTGAAGAATAGGAAGAAAAGCGACGACAGCGGCAGGAAGGAAGGGAAGCGGATCGGTATTCACGGAGCAGAGGAGGAAATCAAAAGCGGTGTCGGGCATCTGTTTTCGTTTCTGCAAGTTCTGACGGCTACGTTCGGAAGTTTCGCTCACGGAGGGAACGATGTCAGGTAAAATGCACTATTATTACCAAGAGTTAAAAACAATAACCGACATTTAATTTCGTTTTGCGTCGCAGGGAGATGTTTGACATTTTAGTTGACACACTTACAACCAGTGGCGTTTCTACGTACTGGGCTAGGTGAGCTTAGCCCGATCTGAATTTTTCATCCAAAATGTGTAGAAAAAAAAACTTTAGATGGCTGAATAAAAATGCAATTCGGGCGCTGAACAAAATAAATACATTTCTAAACGTAACTAACTTTTCCCAAATTTATACAATATATTTGTTTGGATTTTCCTCTGTCAATATAAGACAATGCTATGTCTACCTACAATAATACTCTCGATTGTGTTTTGTATTACAATTTTAAACTGAGCTGGCATAAAAAAAGCAATGGTCCTATATACACACTTCATACAGAACAGGCAACGTGACGTCAGTCTGGCAATACCTACGTATTAATAGTAATAATAAAGCTCGGACTATTTTGAAATTAGATCGAGTTAAGACAAATGCTTTTTTTGCAACTGGGGCGCAATCAAGCACGATTAGAAAACGTATGTATTTTGTAAGAATTGGCCGTACGGAAACGCCATCCAATCGTACACGACTGCGCCTCGGTATACAGCCTGCAGTCGTGACGTCAGACAGGCTAATTCAAACTAGCCCAAACATAAAAAATCACTCGTACCGATCCCTATTCGTTAAAAAATAAACATCAGAGTTCGTTGTATTGTATGAAACAAAACAGTTGAAGGAGACGAATATGAGGTCCAGTTTTTACTATTTTATTATTTCACACTTATATTAGCTTTGATTTTATTATACAATAATTTATGCTTTGCAGCAGTGTCGAAGTATTTGTTAATTTGATTGTAGATTAATGTATAATATACAGTGGAAACATGCACAATTTCGTAAATAGTATACAATGCTAAACTTTTCTCTAGCCCACCCAAGATTTTAGGTCACAAACCGCCACTGCTTATAACGTATCTGAACTACATTAAGCCATTATGAACTTCGTCAGATATTAATTTTAAACCACAACATTTGTACATTTGGTCAATTTATCTATTATCTTCAAAGTGGTTGGAATAGTTTTTGTTTTAGATATTTTCATTATATTAGAGCAGGCATGGGCAACCTTTCCTAGGTCTGGGGCCAAATTATCATTCTGCCTCCGAGTCAAGGGCCGGACCAAATTATGAAACATAATAAAGTAATATTAAATTAAATAAAACACGTTGCTACTTCTTATATATTTTTTTATTTATATAATGAACGACATATTAATATTATAAACTGATTACAAAATTTAGTGTAAAGATTGGCCTTGAACTTGAATTACGAGACTATCAATATTGGCTCCGTAGAACTAATAATTTCTTTCTCTATTACTTCGCCGAGATGAATCAGGGTCGGACAAAATAGCTCGGCGGGCCAGTGGTTGTGCCCATATACATACGTACTAGTGTGTAGGTTAAAAATTATAAAGTGTTGAAATAGATGAGCTGTTTTACTGAGATGTAGGCTCGATGGGAGAAATCTTCTAAGGGGAGGCAAACTTTTAAATTCTTTCCGAACGTCAAATGGCGAATGGAGATAACCAAAGTCCTGACTCCTAATTTCTGGACCAGCCAATTCATAACTGGCCACGGTTACTTCGCTGCCAAGCTCTTCCAGCTTGGCCGGTTAGTAAATAGCCCTGAATGTAAATGCGGATATATGATTCAGGATGCTGATCACATCCTTTGGGAATGTCCAGACTTAAATAACGAACGGGAAAAATTGCTCAAGACGATACGACTATCTGTCGGATCTGTCGGCCCCGTCGGTCATGCCGACTTGGTTGCATCGAAGGCAAATTATAGGGCATTTAAAGAATTCTCCGCGTCATTTAGAAAAAAAGTTGAGTTAAATAGATAAAATCTCATGTTTTCAACTGCACTTAATTATTAATTAACTTTTAATTTCTGCACACTGTAGTGCATGCAACCAAGTCTTGAAGAATTTCTTCTCGGGACATTTCTGGCAAAATTTTGAACACGACTAACGTTGTTACGCTACGGAATACACCCTATAAAAGAGTGTGAAGCCGTAGCGGGTGGTGGTGGGTACAACGTTGAGTACCCTAGGGGAAAAAAAAAAAAAAAGATGTTTCTTAAGCCTTTGTTAACTCTTTCCTCACGAATGACCGCAATACTAATGACAGATAACATGCCTGCGGTGCATATCAATAATAGCTGCCTAGAGTTTGGCAAGCAAATATTTGCCGTGATGATTTATAGGGCCCATACACCCTAGGAACAAAGGTCCCGGGACATGATCCTGAACACCTACGTAATGTCTCAGGAGCCATGTTCCAGAACATGTTCTTGAACACACGAGGGGTCACAGAAACGTCACCCGTTCAGGTTATGTTGTCAGTCATGTCAGAGTTGCGTTCGAACGAACGTTATTTGATTTTATTGGATGCAAACAGTGCGAGTAAAGTTAACTACTAATTTTTATAAGCTTTCTACGATGAAAATACAATTATTTTATCATCCACAACGACACCTTATACTAGGGGTGAGGAACCTTTGCATTGATAATGGCCACATTCATTTATCTGATTCAACATAAAGTTGCAATAAAGAAAACGTTGGCACCACCCCATCCCTTTTTTTTCGACTGTCGGACATATAATGGGCTGATAACGGTCTTTTTCCAAATGCTTGCGTATAATTTTTTGATCAAAGTGAATATTTTGATTGAGTCAAAAGGCTGCATCAGAGTAACCGAGAGGCCGCAGGTTCCCCTCCACTGGCTTATACCATAGATAATTCCAATATAAATTATTATTGTCTACGGTTTATCTTGACAGTTGGTATGAAGTCATGACGAAATATACTTTGTGACAGTTCGTCTACAGCTGGGCGCGCGTGCATGTTCCCCGGGTTCCGCGTTTGCATACACCTCACCGTGAACATGGGAACCTATCTCGGGTCACGTGAAATGTTCCACAATACGGCGTGAACACGTGAATTTTGTGTTTCAGTACATGTTCCTTGATGTATGGCTACCTTTACGCTTTTATACTTAGAGAAAAAGAAATAGACACATCAATGAGCTGATCGTACTGCGAAGGAGTGGTGACTGATTCTTCGACTGCCATTTTGTTCTTACAGCAATGCTATTGGACCAGTCGTAGGACTGTGGCTTCTATACGTAGAGGGATCCGCACAGCAAGCCTCAGAGACGCCGTTAATGATTCTGCTGTACGGAGGGGTTGGCATTTCGGTCGGACTTTGGCTGTGGGGAAGGCGAGTTATTCAAACCGTCGGAGAA
Source organism: Himalopsyche tibetana (assembly GCA_030503985.1). Classification (NCBI taxonomy): domain Eukaryota; kingdom Metazoa; phylum Arthropoda; class Insecta; order Trichoptera; family Rhyacophilidae; genus Himalopsyche; species Himalopsyche tibetana. The sequence goes on along the minus strand of JAPJYX010000034.1, from coordinate 7,510,502 downwards.
GACCTGACCGAGATTACTCCATCGACGTAAGTGTACCGCAAACTTTGCACAAGTCATATACAAATTTCACATCAATCATCTAGTTAAGGCACGGGTTCCCAACCAATGGGTCGCCAACTTTTTTCAATTTTGGATTTGAACAACAAAACTAAAACTATGTACTTACAGTCAACTAAAATTACCTTATTGAAAAAAAATGCCTTTTTCAATTGCATCGGGGCCGCGGGTCACATGGCTTTTATAAAAAGGAGTTGCCACCCGAAAAAGTTTGCGAACCTATAAGTTAAGGGGTTCAGAAAATTTTTCGTCGAATGGAAAATTTTGAAATTAAAAAATTTTTGGCCGGCCACCATTTCTTATGTAAACATTTTTCATCAACAAAAATATTTCGATTGATATTTCAAATTCTCCAATTTCCCTTTCATCTGGCGTATTTTGATGTTGCTTTTCACGCGTAGCGTCCTGGTTTTACCTCGGCGTAGGCGTGGTCTTTGGTTTTTGTTTTGTTTTTGTGGTGGTTCTCATTCGTAGGCATTACTTACATTTATAACTAAATACAGTCAAACTCGGTTATTACGATCGTGGAAATATCGAGATCTCTGATGTAATGAAGAAAGTTGACATTTTACTTTATGATTTTCTCCGTCCATTTATTCACTTTTATATCGAGCTACTTCTCGGGCATACCGAGTAAAAATATCGTCGAAAATCCAAACCAGTGACGACGTTCTCAAGAGCTCATGATATGTATATATTTTTTTTTACCATGTCCGCTCCCAATGTAGAGCATATGGACTCCTAATAAAGTTTATCTCAACAGAAGTGTTTCTACGAGAACTGCTCGTTACTCAGTTGCTCAACCTCTCTTTTGTGTCGAAACAATGTTGACCCAAAGAGGTGGCCGCCTGTGTGGTCGAGTGGTCAACGTTGTTGGCTTCGGTTACGGAGGTCACAGGTTCGAATCCCAGTACAGACAGTTTTATAAATTAATTTTCAAATCGATCTATGAATTTCTGTTCGGAGGTATGGATCTATCCCATCCTATCCCATCCCATGAACGAGGCATATCGAGAGCGATTAGCTAACCACTAGTCATGTCCTAGCCCTATCCTTCTATTCCTACTCTCTTTGGAAAAAGAAAGGTTGAGTAACAAGCAGTTCTTTTAGAAGAACTTCTTGTTGAGATAAACTCCATTAGGAGTCCCTATGCTCCACATTGGGAGTGGATATGGTAAAAAAAAAAAGAGGTAAACTTGTAAATATTTTTAAAAATTTCACATTTAGCTATATTCCAACCTCGAATGTTTGTGTGACCATACGGTCACGCTCGTCCTTACTACTGTCTTTACACAATATTATACGGTAATATAAGGATGAGGATGACCATGACCATACAGTCATGCATGGCTTCTAAACAAAGACTCAAAAAAAATTGTTGCCAGAAATAAAAGTTTTGATACTATTGTTTCCATGTGTTTATTTTTCATAGTGGATTCACGATTGAGATAGGAGCAGCACTCACGGTGCTGATTGCTTCCAAAGTGGGGATTCCTATTTCCACGACCCACTGTAAAGTTGGATCGGTGGTGTTTGTCGGCTACTCGAAGGGGAAGTCCGACGGAGTGGACTGGAAAGTCTTCAGGTATGTTCCTGTGAACAACAATTTGGTATAATCTTCACCCCATTTGCCTGTATTGTTTTACAAAGTTTAAAGATGTCCTTTTTTGATGTTTTTTATTATCAAACCTAAAATTCACCATAAGCAGTGTAAACCATAAGCCAGTGTGCAAACATGCAGTACATAATACATTATAAAATATGTACATTAGGTTTTAAATTAACATCTTTGTATAGTTACAAACAACGTTCCCTCTAAGCCAAAGGGTTAGCTGCGCGGAAATTTCAAAGGCTGCGCGGAGGCTGTGTGGAGGCTGCGCGAAACGATCAAATATTAATTGAGCAACTGTATTGTAGTGCGCGCCAACCCGGAATGAGTGCGCGGGGGCTTCCCAACTGCTGCGCGGCCGCGCACGCGTGCAGCTTAGAGGGAATGTTGATTACAAAAGATAATAAAAGCGTTTTTAGGCTCTCCTGAAAATGGGCTGATGTTTGACTTTAAGCTCTCAATGTGTGCTAGGACTTTTGGCAATTTTCAAAATACTTTTTTTCAATCAGTGGCTCAATTCAATTGACCAGTTGTGTCTAAAAAAAAATTGGGAATTTGGCAGATTGACTTTTGCCAATCACTTGATGACGAAAAACCACTGGTTCAACGCGGGTGAAGGGATTAAAATGTTACACCAAACACGAGTGGGCTTAAATTATTTTTCCAGGAAATTTTAGAATAGGGCACAGTCAAATAGTTGACCAGTTTCAAATGAGCATGTAAATGTGCCAAATTCCCCACTTTTGTATCCTATATGTAAGTAAATATAATCATAAATTTTCCAGCAAACACAATAAATATAATTCTTGAGATTACTCACCATTCAAATCTGTAGGCATTCCTTTTCCTCTCTAAAAGCCATATTCATTTTTCTGATTCGATATAAGGCCGCAGTAAACATTGACGAGGGAATCTTTGGCCAGAAACAGGAATTTACGGTCAGAATATGTCTATATTAAATATATAAATTTACAGAATTACAGAATTATCCAGAAGGTCGCAGGTTCCCCACGTCTGGGTTAAACCATTTCGCCAGCAATGGCTTTAAACATAGTGATACATTTATTTATCAAACGTCAGATCAAGTTCATAATTTAATATTGAAATTCCACCAAGAAACCTTCAGTCGAAAGATTTCGAAATTATGGATTGCTTGATGTTTTAAAAATATCTCGTTTTATTTTCAGGAACATCGTGTTCGCGTGGGTGGTGACCGTCCCCTTCGCGGGTCTCCTCTCTGCCTTGTGCATGTACATCTTCACCTTCTTTGCTTTGTAGATGCCACTCTCACAATATAGTACATATATATATATTTAATACTGCATATATTAATATTCATAAGTATGTTATTGCTTACACTGACGGAGGGAAGAATTGTATTGTTTCGGCTGTTTTACTAAATGTGATAGGGAACAAGGTTTAGACATTCAAATTGAAAGTTTTCTATAGGCGGGCACGCAGCGGATGCACCCTGCAATATGCCAATGAATCAGTTTCCCATACTATTTCATCATGCGACAAGTGTTTCATGTTGCAATGCGATGTCTGCTTGTAGCCCGCCACGAAGTACATTTTTAACTATATGACTGTGTATCCAAAATGTGGTATTTATCCGTAATTTTAAGATAAAAGGTTATATCTGTAATTTTATTTATTCCGTTGCAAAGTGATGGCAAAATTTCCTTCATTTACTCTCAGTTTATGGATTTTGAAATTGTACGATTCTATTGACTTTAAAATGAAAATTATTAAACCAATAGTTGTTGTTTTTATAAGTATTTCAGTTTATTTATTTAAAAGAAGGTCAAATTTATAAGGGACGTTAAACAAAAATGTCACAAGTCAATCAAAACAAATTATTAATCCATTTCTTTTGTTAATCTTAATTTTTATGAGTCATATTTTATTTATTACTTGGCTGCATCTGAAATACACGCTGGAAATTGTTGAATGCTTAATATCACCATGGACGTTACCTCATATAACACTCCCAAAATAGAGTCCATCAATTAGTAATTATGTTTAAAGTTGATTGTTGAAAATAGCACATTTGATTTAAAAATGGCACTCACAATGAATGACATGTCGCTACCCTAAAGCAACAGTGGAATAAATCTAAAAAGCTAGTTTCGAGATAATTGAACTTTAATGTTTGTGTTGTATTTTTTAAATATTGAATTACGGCTTTATTTAGTTTCTTTTGCCGTTTTTGATGAAAGATATTAGTATTTTTTTTTTGTAAACTTCTTTTTTTACTAATCCCGCTAATGGTTTAAAGTTACAGGACAATATCAATAATTGCAGAAGTAAAATTTTTCTTTTGAACGCTGCATTTTATTTTTAAGTTAAAATATTTCAGTGTTTTATCAGAAAGGATTACCTTTCAGCAATCGATTGGCATACTTATCTTAAAATGCACTTTCAAACTTTATCTCACTGTTACTTTATGGCAGCGATGTGTAAATTTGCTTCTTTTCACTGTTCAGGAGTAATTATTGCGACAGACAGACACATTTATTTTCTGTTTTGTATAATAAATTTATTAGTGAAGTTTAAATTGGCTTTGGTTTACTTTTGACTGGGTTTTCAACAATTTCCACACTACTTGAAAGAATAAGTATTAATCCTCACAGATTGGAAACTTATACTTGTTCGGACAAAATTTATGTTTAATTCTGATTAAAATCTGTTCAAAATGTGCGACAAAGAATGCAAAAAAGGCAGTTATTTTATAGTTATGGTTGCAGTTAATATATCTTAAGAATGTACTTAATATAATAAATATTAAACCATGTTTTTTTATTTAAATCTAATGTCACTTAATTTAACGTGATTATGACATAAAAATTCTCAGAGAAATTTAACCAAATTGATTTTTGAACAACTATTGTGATATTTATTAAAAAAAAATGCTATGAATACAAATTTCGATCTTTATTGATATTTTTTACTCTAAATTACGACACACGAGTCAAATGTCACCCAATGATACTCTTTAAGCTTTAGTTTTATCGTATAAATTATGTAAATTATTTCTAGCTTAACGTTAATTTAAATTTAATTGTTAATCAGGAAATATTTAAGTAAAATTGACACTCGCATTATAATATGTTATGTACTGTATTAAATATGAGGGATGAAAGATTTGATTGTCGTTAAAATCTTTCACACATCAGTGTGGACATTTAATATATTTGTATTGCTGCCTCTGTACAGGGTCACAGTGCTGGAAACATTATCAATATTCTCTTTATTGTCGACAGACATTGCTTCTAGTAAGTTGAAATTTTTGTTTGTCAATTCAACACGGGTATGATTTTTTGAGACAGTTCATAATTCTAAACTAAGCATATTAATATTCTTCGAAATAAAAAACTAATGGTTCGAATTGGTTATATGGTCAAGAGCTCTCAGATATCTAAGTTGACATGTTCATCAGTTAAAAATTCAGTTAATAAACGGGTTCTTATATTTTAATTAAATTGTGGAACAAGTAGTAATTGTGTTTTATTTTTATGACTACAGTAATAAACAGAAGATAGTTTATTCCTCACTCTTTTTTGCACCTTGTCCGCTCCTATTGTGGAGCAAAGCTTGAAATTCATCATCTCAATTAGAACTGGTTTAACTTCCCTGTTTTCGAGAGAGTAAAGATAGATATGTGGACTAGAAAAAGGCTAGTAGTTGGCTTATTGCTGTCACTTAGCTCCGTTTTGCAGATATCCATGCAAATAAATCCATAAACCTGCTGAAAAGTCAATATTGAAATTGTTCATACCGGAATTCAATCCTGTCGATGCCGCAACCCTTTATAACATGGATGGCGAACGTTTCACATGCGTGTCACTAAGTGAAACGTGGAGAATTTTGAAGTTTGTATGAAACATTCTCATTATGTTGTAAATTTAAAAGTCAAATGGTACCTTTTTATGTACTTTCAATAAATATAATTGTGTAGTGCATATTTTGATTTACTTATTATTAATTATTTTTGTAATTGCACATTGGAAGAGAAATGTTCCCCATCCCTGTTGTAGTAGGACATAAATCTGGGGTTTGGATTTCTCAGCCACGTAACTGGATTCTTTTTGAATTTTCTACTAAAGAATTAACTTGTTCTTCATATTTTGAAAATGAAATCTCTCAAATTCAAAATGGACTACTGTCGCATTATTTAATAATATTAGCTCCATCTAATTCCCCATTTTGGAAATGGTCATTTCACTGTTAGGGTGACAATTTACGGCCTATTTGCAAGGTATTACGTAATCCAAGAGATTGAATGAGTGTGACCAAAACATTAGTTTATATGTATCAACAATCCATAGATAATAAACGATTTGCTTTTGTGTAGATATGTTTTGTTTGACACTGCGGGCTCCCAACCATTTTCGAGACGCGATCCCAATTTGTAATAGCCATGTAAGCTTGCCACATTTCCGTCAAAGAACACTTTCAAAAGGGTGTTTTGTTTTTCGAATTAACCTCTTCCCGGTCACGCCCGAGTATACTCGGGCATTGAATGTCGTTAAAACGGACACACGATATAACTTGGGAAAATTCCATTAAAATTTAACAATGAATTCTTTCACTAAATATGCATGTTTAATAAATATAACGCTTGTGTATGATATTCGAGCATAATAAAAAATATGTGATCCTTTTTGGAACATTTGTATAAATCAATTGGAAAGGTAAGTGGTTAACAACACTTTTTCCAATTGTGGCGATCATTTTGTGGCATGTTGCGCCGTCTTGTTGAACCAACAGCTTTCCACACTAATGCCATTCAATTGCTGAACAAAAATGTCAGTAATATAAAATTTAAAATAACTTAGATTATTCCCACGTATTGTGCTACTAACTGTGACACGTGTTTCGCCTCTTTCAGAGGCATCTACAGACAATCTTACTTTCACAATTTAAATTGAAAAATCTGACATTGACCTTATCGGGAATCAAACATAAACCCGCCTAAACTAGACCACAGCGAGCGGGAGTCATGGTGGATGAGTCTTGCTTTGAAATTATGGTAAATATTAATATATTGGGGTTGCGACTCACCAGTTGAGAACCGAAGTTTTACACTGATTAAGTACTTAATTAATGGATTAATCTTACAGTATTATATTATTTATTGAATTTATTGTGTTGTTTGTTTTGTTGTAGTGAAATAAAGATGGACGATTTGAAGCGTTTATTTTTTATATGCCCTTAATAATGTCTAGTGTGATTCGACGGACAATTAGCGAATTCAACTAAGGTAAAAGCTTGGTAAAGTTGCCCTGTAATTATTTTGCTGACCCACCTCGAAGTATCACCAAGTACAATAGTTATAGTTGATTCTGTATGCGAAAAGAAAAAGGTGTCGAGTCCTAAAACGGTACTTTTCAGGAAAACCAAAGTAAGATTTGTATTTATATGTAAAATATAATTTTTCAATGCGAAATTTATTAATTAGATGACGCTGATGGTCTAGTTCAGGAGTAAGGAACCTTTTCGTTTCTAAAGGCCACATTCATTTATCTGATTCAACATAAGGCCGCAGTAAAGAAAACAACCCCCCATTTTTTTTGGACTGTCGAACATATAATGCGTTGATTACGCTCTTTTTCCAAACGCTTGGGTATAATTTTCAAAAAGTCAAAAAGCCACATCAGCGAGGTTATTTGGTGCCCTAGGCAACGGTTATTGGCGCGCCCCCTTATTAGCAAACTGTGAAATATATTTTTTATATGCATCTCCACTCTCAATGTGGATCATATGGCCTTCTAATGGAGGTATCTCAACAGAAGTTTTTTACAAGAACTGTTTGTTACTCAATCGCGCAACCTTTCTTTTTCGAAGTATATAGGCCCTGCACATCAGAGTAGCCAAGAAGCAGCAGGTTCCCCTCCACTTGTCTAGTTCCATAGAACCAGTGATTTTCTTTCCATGCAATGTGATGGAACGTCGTTCCGGCACCTTTTTCTCACAATTTTAAATGTTTCAAATCAATATTTGTAAGAAAATATTTTTATATTGCTTTAAAAACTTTTCTCATGGAAACCATTAGGTTTGTTCCTCTTAGCCCCTTTTTAAATGTAATGTTCAAAAAAATACAAGGTCCATAGACTTACTCAGTGACCAGAAACAGGGGTCTAATGCTTCATATATTGTTTTGATAATTCTCTTATTTAAAAGATCTTTTCCCAACATTTGGGTCCATAGCAAAGTGGTCAACGTGGTTGGCTTTAACCAGCTAGTTAACCACTATTCCTGTCTTAACTCCTATCATTCTATCCTTACTCTCGTCAGGAAAAAAGTGAAGTTGAGAAATTGAGTAACAAGCAGTCCTTTTAAAAAAACTTATGTTCAGATACCTCAATTAGGAAGCTATATGATTGAAATTGGAAACGGATACGGAATAGAAAATAATCTTGGCAATGAGTGAGTTCTGGAACCTTTTTTTTATTAAAAAAAAGCACTGCATAGAACGATATTTTATTATAGCATAAATTTTGATTATTTGAGTTATACTACCCATTAACCCTTTGACCGCGGTTGACTGCTATAGCAGCCCAATCTGAACCGATTTGGATAGGAGCCGCGGTCAAAAGGTTAAATTCAAAAAACCTCTCTTCTATAGCTCCACTGAAGTACAACTAGAAAAAAATCGCTAGTTTTCTCTTCATAGGCACATGTTTGCAGATGGAAATAAAGAAATATTAAAAATCTCTCGGTGTCATATAAATACATCTCGAAATATCGTTTTATGGTCTTGTGAACGTTGTCATAAATTTTAATTGAATTGAGATAAATTACTTAAAGATGAGACAAACAATAATTATCGCTTATTTGCAGGTCAGTTAAGATGCGTCAAAACTTTGGTCAAGCATATGTTAAACCTACCAATTTCTAGTTGTAGCACTATGGAACTAAGCCAATCTATACATATTGTAGAAAAAATGTGCAAATTTCAACTCGTTTTTAAATTTATAAGACTTGATACCTTTTTCCTTAGACAGATTAACTTTATATAAATTAGAATTGCTATCAATGTATTTTAGTTCTACAATTATTGTTTTATATATATTTATAGCTATTTAAGCCAACACCTTCGTCAAAACTATGGTTTAATCTACATTAACTAAGCTATATATAATATACTTGCAAATTAGTTTAAATCTAGACTACTTAGTAATCCCGTATTTGTTATACTTCCATGAAAACATAAAGTCAATTTATTACATTTAATATTGTATTTTTCTATAAGTTACGATGTTAGAATATATGAGAAGACGTGTATCTCTTCTAAGCCATAAGTTTAAACATAGTTCTGACGAGGTCATAAAGAAGACTTGAACAACGTTGTACAGAATATTTTGGTGATTTTACAGGAGTTATTTATTTTAACATGCGTCAGAGGATAGAGTTTTGGACTTCTAACCAAAGCTGCGGAGTCGTTAAAAAATAAATAAAGACCGACTCCGACCAAAGCTCAAAATACAATTTCAATTTTTTTTTAAATGACTAGATTTTTTCGAGCATGACTCTAGTTAAAACAGTCCGAATCTACGACTCCACAGTCCTGCTTCTGACTACTCTAAAATGTGCGTATAGTGGCGTACAGCTATGTTGTATACTCAACTTAAAACAGCCCAAAATGTGTTGGGTAACGACTTCAATTGTAGAACATACATATATATTTTTGACATTATTATAGTAAAGTTCTACAAAGTTAATTCCAATTCAATCAATAAATAAATCTATTCAACATAATTGTGTAAAAAAATATACTTTAATTTATAGTTATTATGTTATGAAAGCTGTTATTATTTTATTTAGCAATTAACTCCTCAGATGCCCGGGTATTAATTACGAGGAATTTGTTTTGTGTATTTATTATAGAATTTATGAATTAAGATGTTTTCTGCATGCCTATGAAGATATGTTTGGGTCTGCGATTGAAAATAATGTGACATTCTTGAAAACTTTTTAGCGTGGCAAATTCTGTGAACGAGAAAAAATGTGAAAGATAGACGATAAAAGAAAATATATTTTTTTGCTGCTATTAAATGTCTTTCATTTATACATGTTATTCCTCAACATAAACAATATTAATTATTTTCATTTTTGCTGTAAAAGGGGTATGTTTTATTAAAAATGAATTCTGTAACCTTTTGAGCCCGGATGACTTGCAACACCACGCCAAAAGCATGCTCTGTTTTTATGTACATTTATAATAAGCCGAAGATTACAGATTTTATTCAAATAACTTGATTACTTATGAAGATTAGATTAAAGTTTTAAATATTTATACTTTTTATCCGTGTCCTGTGGCGCAGTGGTTAACATTGTTGGCTTCCATGCCTGATTTCACGGGTTCGAGTCCCAGTATGAACAGCATTTTTTTCGATCAGAAGGCAGGGGCGTTCATGATATTTTAAAATTTTATCCCACCTTTCCGATCCTTCAATTGCTGGACATAGCGAGAGCAATTAGTTAACCACTAGTCTTGTACTAGCCTTTTCCTTCTATTCCTACTACCCTATTTCGAAAAAGAGAGGTTGAGTGACATGTTTTTCACTTGATTCTTTAAGGGCCAGCAACATAACAGAAGTATTTTTTAGCACCATAGAGGAAGTGTTTATGATATATTTGAAATAATCCAAAGAGTCACCGAGTCTTTTTGTAAGTATGAGGCCATTAAGGAGAACCATACACCAGCAGGCGGCAAACATTAGAACCTCACGAACCACTAAACACATAATATTAAATCCCTTCGAACACGATTAAATTTATAATAATTTATATTTAATAGTATAAATGGAAAAAAGTTATCAAAGAACACAAAAAGGAATTAGTAGTACAAAAATTGTAAAAACAGAAAAATTAAAGATGGTTCCACATATCTCTGCGGACCACCGGAATTTTCCCATGGACCACCAACTGCTGACCACTGCCGCACACAATAGCGAGATGAGTTATCGCAATATGGATATGCAGTTTGCTTCTGATCTCATCATCTGAAGTCTCGGTAAAAAGACTTTGGTACAGTGAATCTGCTAATGAATCCTCAATATCATCAGCCTTTTGTGCCTGTCCCGTAGCCAATGTTCAAATTCTACTTGTAAATTAAACCACTGAATATATAGTCAACTTACAGCTAGAAGTTAATAAGAAACAAAGTGTAGAACGAGATTCTTGAAGTTCAATTTTTGTCTTAAATAATTTAGTAGTTGTATTTATTATATTGGGCAAAAACAGCAATTTATATTATTGACAATTATTATTAATTCAGATTTGTAAACATGCAATTGTACCGGTCTATTAATCCCTTTATTCATATTATTATATATTTTGATGTGTTTTTGATGGATAAAAATTTCCTCCCCACCCTTCCAATTCTCAAATAATGGGACATAGAGAGAATGATTCGTTCCTTGTCCTTACTTATATCCCTTCTCTCTTCGAGAATGAGAGGTTAAGGAACTGAGTAACACGCAGATCTCATAGAAAAAAATCTGTTGAGATACCTCCATTAGAAGACCAAATTAGGAGTAGACTTGGATCTAAAAAATAACTTCTGATAGGTCAGGCGTATGCTGAGACCCATCAACACAGCTCAGGGTAGCATAGATTTCGTATTACATGAAGAAGCATAGACCTGCGTATGACACATGCGCAGACACATGTGAAGCAGTCATTTGCTCTGCTGTAGTGCCGGTACAGATTCCTGTATGACACATGCATGCTTGAAAATAGCCGAGAAACTAATGAATTAGTGTGAACTTAACTTTGCTTATACAATACTACTCTTAAAAGACATTAAAAGAGTTATTGTGGATCATTTTATGTGTCATTCATTTATATCACTTGCATGACGCAGCTGTCACAGCATACACTGTCTGCCTGCACCTGCCAATTCTGTGTTATCATGCACTGCATCACTTGCTTCTCAGCATATGCTTAGCCTTAAGTTGTTCCTTATGTAGTCTATATTAGGAAGGGACAAAAAAACAAAATAGTTTGACAAACATTGCTAATGCCTTAATGAATCATTGACGCCTGTACAACGCTGGTATACATTGAAACATGTGCTGTTCATTATTTCGTTCAATTAATAGTATTTACAAAGCAATTAAATCATTTCCAAAAGAAAAAAAATATGTTTGGTATCACTGGATATTTTTAAATTCTTTAATCACATGCGAATGAGAATTTTTGACATCAATTGAGATCAGCTTAATGATAATTTGATATTGAACTTGCCTGGACATGAACCTACCATCCAATTGCCAATGTAAAGCTGAACCACTGGACCACATAGGCAAACATAATGGGTCTTTCTTTACGTTACACAGAACATGTCAATATGTAGGAATGTGTCATAGGTATAAATATAATAAATTAAGTCTTTTTTCATATTTATTTAACCGTTTTTTTTCAGAAGTTTATTCCAATAATGCATTATCTACAATCTTCCTTTCTTATGTGTCATAATTTACAATTTATCATACGACAATATTTGTTTACTCAAATCGTCCTAACACCTGTTTAAAAGGGAAACATTTCAACATATTTATCTCTTAAGGTATATAAACTCATTCTAACATTTTCAAATCATATAATATATCCTATATGTCATAGAAGGAATAATAAATTATCCGTATAATAATATACAAACGTAAATAATTTAACTGCGGTATTAATTATTTTATTTTAATATTACAGATATAAAACAGATATATAGATCGAAATTTAAATAACACTTCTTCAGATAGGTTTTTGTGACAAGCGAAATCAAAAATTACTTCATATTGGCAGAAATAATAATATAACAATCGATTTATCAGCTAATTTCACTGCGTCTAACAGTTATAATTGAAACTTTGACAGGTAAGAGGCGTGGCACGTCCAATTCTCACAATGTCTCATTTATCATATCGTGTAATCAAATTATAATATTATTCATGAGACTACAATTCCAAGTTTTACCATTCATATCTTTATTTTACTATATAGTTTCAACACACGGCGATAAATATTGAGGTTATGTGACAGTACCGACACTGTCAATATTTGATTGAGATTAGTTCCGAAATGAAATCTCATTTGGAATAGTAAATGGTATATCAAGAATTTCAATAATTCTTTTAAAGCACCTTGAACTAATCGTTACTTACTCTGTTATGAAACTATCTAAAATTAAACGTTCATTATAACATGACATAACCTTACCTGACTGACATATTTGTCAAATAAAGTGTAAGGTAAGGTTAGGTTATTTTGAATGTCAGATAGCTACATTGCAGGTAAGAGAATTCAATGCCATTTTTTAAAATAAATGCAACATTTTATATGTGTGGCAGTAGTATTTGTGCAAGAAATTATTGCCAAATCATTCTTATTCAGATTTAGCCGGCATCTTTTGACAACCGAGAACAGCGAAACACTGCACAAAACAGTTTGCCAGGATGAGAGATTGCAATCTCGGTCCGTATTTTTGATTCAGGGATTTAAAAACATCGCAACAACAAAAAACTGTGCATAAACATAATTATAAAACATTCAATCTGCAAGAAGTTTTTTTTTAATTTCATATCCAATCGAGACATAATAAGAAACTCATTGCCTTGTTATATTGTCGGTATTTTAATACAGAATTTATAATCCCTGGAATTAATGATTTTAGTCCCATGTATTTACACGGAAGAAAAGAGATTTAAGGTTTGTTTGATTACGGATTTGAGGATTGCAATCTTCAATCAGGATGTTTTGAAAGGTGTTGCAGGTTTAATTATTAATGTTTATTAATTAAATTTAAACACAACTAGCACTAAGCATGTTAATTTATTATATTGTTAATGACTAAATACTAATATCAATAAATTTCATAATATTTGTCCTAATATTGTGAAACACCAACAAAACTTAATTAAATATTAGTTATTAGGCACATACGTATCCATCAGTTTAGATTTTGATCAACGGGATGACTGACTGACTTGTCACAAAATATACCATCAGGCTGAAGCGTGCACATAAACTATATTCTGCCAAATATGGTCACTCTGAAATTAAGTCTACATAAAATATTCAAAAACCTAGGCTATGGAAGAAAGCCCTATTATGATCATTTTAACATTCCTTTTACCAACCTGTCTTCCTGAGCACAAACAGTAAAAAATAGATATTTAGAAAAGAAAAACATTTAGAATACCGTCGTCCAACTGGTAGACGTTGTTAAGTAAAAATGAAATAATTACACAGTGAGAATTTTTAGATATCAATTGTTTGTCTGGAAAACTGGTGCATTTATTGTACCCGTTTTATAAGAGCAGCAATTTTTTCCATCGATTATTATTATGATAATTGTTAATTCAACTTAATTTGAGTCAGATCGCCAGAAATCTATCTTTATTTTTATATTATAATTATTTATGTAACATAATATATCAAGGTTAGAAGCTTTATCCGAAAAGCTCAAATTATTTATTGGCTGTTTATTCAAAACTATTAATGCACTACTTAACAACTTTTGCTAGTAATGTGACAAAATTTAACTTTGTGAAAATTCATGTCTAATATAAAAAAATTATTCCACACCATGTCTAACTAGGCTTGACACGTGTTCGAGATTGTTTTTTCACTGGTAAAAAAACCAATGGCGTTTTGTTGTATATTTAATATTTTTAGTCATCTTGTATAGAAGAGGAAATAGTCCAAATTTGAGATGTATCATTTATTAATTCCAAAAATTAATTTAATCGGGTATTTATGCAGTTTAAATAATCCATTAATTTGTGCTTTTACAGCAAATGGCTATTGTGTTAGATATTTGGGATTTCAATCCATAATTTTCACAAGCAGATCATCATAGGGTATACAGAAAAACAACCGTGTCCACGATGTGACACAAATATCAATACTTGTAAGTCATTTAACTGGACGTTGACTCGACGTTTGTTTTTTACTAATTCACTTGAGCAACGTCAGAATACATTTGATTTCAAATTATTATTGATTTTTGTTTATTGCAACTGTTATTTTAGAACTCGGAATAACAAAGTTCACGTGTAAAATAAAGAATAGCGATTGAATCTCTTTTGGTATAATATGAGATTATATTTTAAGTAATATCTATTATTATCATGTCTACTGAATGCTGTTTTATAATTGAAATAATAATCAATACACCAGCTGCGAGAAAAACCAAATTTATTGACATTGTTAGTAAAGTCTTCTGAACGATTTTTTTTTATGATAGTATGGTTCACAAAGAGAAAAAACCCTTTCTGATTGATAAAGTGTGTGTGACATGCTGTTACAATAAATTGAATCAAATATGTCTAAAACAACTAAAAATATGTAACATTAAAGTTCTTTTTTCTATTGGTATTGCAAGCAATAAAAAATCATAGATATACTGTATTTGTGCTCAGGAAGACGGAGAAACAGCAAGTATACATTTCTGATCAAACAGTGAAGAAATTTTTCATTATGAATCTGTTATTGTAATATAAATTATATTACAAATCAGAGTAAAGACAATTGACAGTAACTTTCCCAAGAAAATAACAGTTATTTCTGAGGATATCTGAAAAATTATGAAAGAAGAAGAACAGATATTTTTTCAAAGTAATGCTATTTTTTATGACTGTAGTACTGACTTGCTTCTAGGAAATAAAACTGATTGTATGTTTTATGGTTGCAATGTAAATTAAAATATAAAATAAATACTCTTGCAACCTTCAATGTTTATTGTAAACAGAGTTGGAAGTTGGCACTGTAGAAAGAAATTGATTATTGAACTAGTTCATCGCTGTTATTGAAGAGTTTGTAACAATTTTTTAATTCTTCAATGACAGCCAGTAATTGGAACTGTTACAGGACAATAATTTTCACAAAAAAGTTGCTCTCACTGTTTCTGGAGTAAAAATTACACATTTTTTAAAAGTTTCTTGTTATTTCTAGGTATGTGGGCTAATTGTTATATTTACTCATTGCAAATGTTTCTAAGTTCATTTTAATTTGTTGTCATTGACTTTAAATTATTTATTGTTTACTTTAAAGTTATATTTGTGCAGAATTGATAAAGTATATAAACAACTGTATAAGTAATTACTAGATTTAATATTTTCCTATTTTCATTCCACGGAAACAAACAAATCTTATTTTTTTATGTTTTGGCAATGATTTCGCTTCTGTATATTCTTTGTAGTCGATAAACCAATTTTATTTTCAATATTCCCTTAACTTTAAAAGCTTCTCGGTTGAAAAAATTATATAATAAACCTGGTAACACTTAAATACGGTTTTTTTTAAAAGCACCCCGATAATATGTAGACAGTACAGCCAAAAAATGGATTCATAACCAAAATGTCATCCAGACCGTTCAGAAGATAAAGGGGCTACGTTCGATTTACACGGTGGCCTTGTTTCTTTATGATCCAAACGGTCTGTCAATTATTATTTTATATAAAAATGAGTTTGTTACAATTAGCAGACGTTGAAAACATTTTTTTTTAATTCATCACAAACCACACCAGACTATTTTTCCTTTTATAAATGAGAAAGTTTATAAATACACTTAAACATTTTTTTTTGTTTTCCTATGTTAATTTTCAAATTGTATGTTGTATTGGTGTTCGAGCATTTGTAAATATTAATATTTAATAGCCTGCCATCGTCTACGGGACACGCCTTTCAAATGAATGTCCATCAGGCGCGCCCGCTCTACGGCCGGCTACTCATTTATGCTGTTGCTTACGGTTACTGTAGACGTCACAGTATTAAAAGTACACTTTTGTTCAACCAACGGATCGTCTGACCGAACAATTACTCAATAATTGCTTTTACGGGTCGTACGATTGTGTGATATATTCAGAGACAAATTTAAAAAATTTAACCATCGTTGAAAGATACATACTCGTCAATTATTGACCGCCATATTGTGTCGGATCTACCTGCTGTTGTATATACCTCTGTCAAGGTTCAGCTGTGTTTGTTTATATTCGTATTGCAAATGGCTGACAATGTAAAGATTGAAGAAATATAAGATGGTGACATTTTTAACAAGTGCTTTTGTTAGAATTCGTGGAAGAATTAAGAACTAACAACAAGTTAGATTAATTTCTACAAAAGGGATCCAACCGACATTTGAATTATTCGAATTAAATTCGTTTTTGTTTATGACCGTAATTTGAATAACTTTGTAACATTTTGAACTCGATAAACTATTACTTCAAACTGAGTGTGGGTTGGCTCTCTTTTGCTTATGGATATATTGAAGTAATCCGTGCATGTGAATTATTAAAACTGATTTTAAATAAAGATTCAAACTCATGATTAGTGAAAAGTCCTGAAGAAAGTTTGATACAAATTCCGGGTCAGGATTAAGTATTAAAACGATGTGTGGAATTTTGATACAAGGAGACGAATGATCTATAACATAATCATGTTCAAAAGATAGGCGTGCGCTTCACCCTGTTATCTAACTCACTTGGTTCCATTAGTATATTTTTTATATACGTATAATAATATTTTAAAAATCTATTTTAGCTATAATACTCTAATATTGCGTTAATATAAGGCTAGGCTTTTTATTAATATTTTTTCGATTAAAGAAGCCTTTTTCTTATACCTAGTATTTTTTTAAAAAAAACAGGTATTCTACTGTTGGTAAGATTGCTTTTAAAATTCGACAGGATTACGCCGCTGCCTCGCTTATTGATTTATATCATAAGCTGTATGATCATCATAAATGTGTCATAAAAGGTTAAACTTAACGTGTTTAGAGTGCATTTCAGCAGAGCCGAGATGAGGTTTTCTGGCATCTATCAAAAAAAAAAGGTCATGTTATATTTTATCTTTTCTGATTGCCTTTTTAAGTTATACCTTATGATTGCCAAACACCAATGAAAGTGATGAAATAGATCTAATAAAAATATTAATAGTTGAACTTAATTGATTGATATCAAAAGCTATCTGCACAAAAGATCTAAGTGCCTTATTGATTTTAAATTAAAACAATGAAATACAAGATACGTTATGAAATATAATTTGGTATTTATAATAAAAATAAAACAAATATATGTCACATATAATAAATGCTTTAGAGACATGCAAAATGTGATTAAGTTACTTTAACTTAGACCCTTTAATATTTCATATACTACTTACTGATTGCCTTGAAATCGGATTACTTTCTGTGAAGCGGTAGTCCAACCATTGATGATTATAAAAAGCGTTTTTTTTTTCTTCAGTAGATTTTAATGTTCTTATCAAGACAAGCCAGGCATCGATGCAATAGTAAATCTGCCTCATTCCGGCTCTGCATTTGAGATCATATAACAACTTAACCTTAATTTAAACATACCAAAGTGTTTCAAAGTCTATGTGGCTATTTCATTTAAATCTGTCAAGGTGGAATCAATTGATCTTTACTATCACCTCTGAATAGATCACACATCGCACACACGTTGTACACGCAGACGACCGCTGTTGAAGAATATCGCTTTAAGTGGTAACGTTTTGAGCTTATAGTAAAACAAAATTATGACCCGCCACAGTCTGTAACACCAAACATTGACAACATAAAACCATCAAAATGTCATTGCAAATAAAAATACGCAGGCGTTGTGGTCACTTTTCTGTTACATTCAACTTTCTCGATACTGAATACACGAATCAACCCTAGAAATGTAACTTTAATAGCTATCAGTCATGCATCTCAATTTTGCAATATAAATACAGAAACTTAGTATTTAATAAGGGTATTTTACAATAATCTTTTACCCTTCTTTATTTTAAAGTACTTTTTTTTTGTCTTTAAACCACCAACAACTTTGAAAGTAGCAACATTGATTTCTGTTAGTTAAATTACAAATTGACATCTAGCTCATTACTAGATTTGATTAATATAAATGGGTAAGGAAGTGACACATTGGTGGATCGATATGGTCAGCGAGCTGAATACCCCCGTATCCAATCTGGAGCGTCGGGTTGTAGTTGGCCATTCAACAAACATCCACAAAGCTATTTTTTTCAGTATAGATTAGACTTATCTGTGAGAAATTGCTATTACAATTTTAACCAATGAGATTTTATTAATTTGAGGTTAGGTTAGGTTATACTTCCTTTTCTGTGACTTGACAACTGCTAAAGGTATCGATATTTTTAGGTTGGTTAAAGTATTTAAAAGTTGATTATAGACGAGTATCAGTTTGGCAAGCCAGTGTGTTAAATGTAGCTCAATTTACTGGCTTACTAGCTTGTACCGAGAACAAGCATTGTACTGACTACTGCTGACTGCCTCGGGGTCAGTGACTGTCTCATCTGCTAGCCTCGTGCGAACCCAGCGTAACAGAAAAGTATCCAACACCGGAACGCTTCGATTAACCTAATTGCATTTAATAAAAAAGTACAGATTGCGTATTCCAGACTTGCATAAATGAAACAAATAATCGATACATATGTAATATATATTACAACTATGTTCATTAATTTAATTTTTACATACATTGTGCGGCTAGATGACAGTCCTTTCGCATTCATACAACGAAGTTAAGGACTTCAACTCTTTTTATTTATTTCTTTTTAATCGTATTGTTTATTTTTTTTCATACACATGAACAATTTTAATGTATAATTTTTCTTCCTCACTAATTTATTATATTTTTTAATTTGCATACTCTTGATATACCTGTAACCATGTAATAGGATATACAACACAGAGAATATAAGAGAGAGAGAGATTACTACTTATTCGGGCATCTTAGTTTTTGAACTACTTATTTCATTTTGTTGCGTCAGTTTATTATAAAAATGTTTTCAAGGATGAAATGCGAGATCGTCGTCTGATTTTTCAGACAACTGTGGTGTTTTTTTTAACACGTCACTGACAGTTCACACACTGAAATTACTATAACACAATTAAACCGTTTTCCAAAAACCAATTCACATACATTAACAACAATTTTAGATAGAAATTGTTGTTTACATAACATAAATGTGACAACAGAAGATACTATTTTAACACAAGAATAAGCCAAATAATTAACAGCAATGACAATTTGAGCCAATGATCATATAACCACAATGAACTTGATTTTAAAATCTGAAACTCAGTTTACAATTATTTTATAATGTCTTAATATTTGTTTTAAATCATCAATAAAACTGCTGTAAAATGAACAATCCTGGTGGAGGCTAATCATATATATTAAAGTGGCTTTTAACAACCTTTTCCCCTCGGATTATCGGTATACAAGCCATGAACACTGCTTGGTGATTCAAGTGTTTTATTGCAACGCTCATTTGAAGGTACAGCTGGAACCATAGGGATTGTTATTATTTGAAAGATTTTTTTGGTTTCAAATGACATCTATGAACAATTGAAAAAGTATTACACAAGTAGCAACAAACCTGCCAAAAAGAAAGCCAAATGTCGTTTATGGTAATCTGCGATTAGGGATTGCTCACCAATTATAACTTATTTGATGCATATATTCTGACAGTTCTGCTTTAAGTACTAAACAAATATCACTGAGAATAGAAAGAAAAAAGAGACATATTGAGCTTCAAAAAGGTAATATTTGTGGTTAAAAACAGTGTTATCATTGCTGTAATGTGCAACGTTAATATTTTTCAAGTCTCTTCTTTCTAAGAAAGCATTTGAAATTCTATAGCTTAAACTTCTGTTCTACATTGGTATCTATTGTAACTAGAATTTTTTGACTGTGACATTAAAACCAGTTGTAGTTTTGTTTCCATAAAAATGTTAAGTGACTCAGCATTGACAAGACAAAACAATATTTTTTTCCCTCCAGTACAAAGCTGAATAGGTAATTGTCAGTACAATAATTCAATGATAAAAATTGCTACTATTTTAACTGAACCTCAATTTATTTATTCTGAATTTCATAACCCAAAACCGCCATTTTGTTAAATACAATTTTACTTCAGCAACCATTTTATTGGATAACGGTTTGAAAAGCCATATTGGTAAATATGCTTTACAAAATGATACTCTTTTTACTATGCAGTTATGTAAGAAATTTAATTTCGAGTAGGAGAATGCCAAATTATTATACATATCAGGGAAAACAATAATTAATGTGAATTACAAGAAGTTGTTACCGTGTGTCAAATTTGTTCTACGCAATGAAGCATTTGACAGATTTGGTGTCTTTTTAATTCTGATATTACATTCGTATTTTGTGTAAATTACATGTTTCTCTGATTTCCATGTTTTACAATTTGGTGTTTTGCTATTTGTAATAAAATATTCTACAAAGTCGCATTTTTATTAGTGAAATTTATTTAGTTTTTGGGTAGAAAAAGAGAAACATATTCTAAAGTAAACATATTTACCTGTACTTAAAAAGTCTATCTCCATTATTGATGATTCAGAGTATGACTTTTGTAAGATTCTATCTATAGCAAAAGAACCTGTGTTACAATATAATTTTCTTTAGTACATTGTACATTTTTGCACCTTGGCAATGGAACTTCTATGTTTTACTAAGCAAACTAATGATATTTGTAGTTAGAGGTCTTTCAGTAGGACATGTTGAGTTGATCAGATATAAGATAAACATTAAGGTGTGTTTATAATTTTGGGTCACTCGATTTTAATATATATTTCTTAGATTAAATACATCAATGCATTACGGTGCTGTTTTGAGAAAGAAGAACAATTGTTTTGTTTACATGTTGTGGTTTTTGGAAAACAGTGAAATTGTGTGACGATTCCAAAAAATATGTGATTCTAAGGCATTATCAAATATTAGAGAAATATAGATTCAAACCGAAGTATTTGCTAGTTAATAAAAACTCTGTGAAAGAAACATTTCGACATTCAGTAAATCTAATAATTTCTGCATCTATATTTCAAGTCTGATAAACATTGCGTAAGGCAAACCACGTTTATTTTATTATAACCGAAATGTATTATAAAAAAAAGAGATTTTGTTAAATGGGATATATATAATATGTGTATATTACATTCTTAATTGCTACAGATGGAAATATGCGACGATTTATCATTTTAACAATGGAAATGAGGGTTTTCATTTTGCATTGATCTAAAAAAGTGTTTTATCACAATCGATTTATTTATTACATGAACTGGTTATGTTTCCTTATTGAAAAATTTTAAGAAGTGACTTTTTAGTATTTATAACTTTTTTATAGATTAACTTACATATTTGAATGGGGATGATTTAAAAACAAACCGTGAAGATTGAATATTCACAATAGTTATGAATTTTGCTCGTTATAAATTTTATACAATTTATATTTTTTGATATTTTTAAAATACTTGCATCGTGTGCGTGAAGAAGTATTCGTTAATTTCTGTAATAAAAATAAATTCATATTTTTCTTTTTGGTTATTGACTGTTAAAGACGATTGTAAATTATGTTGTTTTTTTTTTTTAATTATCTTTAGAAATAAATCTGTACAGATATAGTTAATTATTACTTATTATTTAACCGATAAGCCATATTGAGTGACATTTGAATTCAAAACGGTCGCATATTCAAATTGCATAAAATATAATTCATTGCAATACAAAAATTAAACTTTAAAAAAAATATAGGACAATGAGGAAAGCATATTTCCATTTTTAGCAAGAAATGAAACATTCCTTTCTATTTTGAAATATAAAAATTGGGCTATAAATATATATTGTGTTAATGCTATGTAAAATATAATATAAATTGACGTGACAATATAAGCCGTGTGTTTGAAACGAATTTTCATTCAAACTCAATATTTGATTAAACAATAATATTTCAGTGTACAAGAAATACAACTGTACGTATGTATGTACACAATTTGTGAATTATTTTCATCTTTTTCATATTATGAACAATAGGCATTTAATGAAAAATAGAAGATTGTGCATAAATAATGACATTTCTCTCATAAACAATTTAATTTCAGGTGATCGTACACGAATTATTACTTATTTTCTTCCTTTTGATTTAAATGACAGATGACATCACTAAATAGACATCAATTGTCAATACAGAATAGAGTGCACAATTCATTTTTCACAATTTTCATAGTGGAGTAGTAATTCACATAATATATTGTTGTACTGTTGATCCAATTTTAATTTTTATCAAGATTGAACCTTGTCTTTACTGATGATTTGATTGCATGTATAGAATATTGCAATTTATTAATGTGCTCGATGAAGAAGATTTTTTTATCAATAATGTAAATATTCCATGAGAGTTTGAAGGTCTTAATGTCAATAGCCATAAATCGTTTTGTATTTTATACCAAATTAATTTGTTAAATGATATTAAAAACAATATTGTTATTTAGTTACATGTTAACACAGAACAAAAATAAATCTAAACGTTTTTTTTAAATTGATTAAGCAATTTGCCTTAGCAAACAGAGTTTTTATGTGAGTGAGGTATTGAGTTAGAATGAAAATAAGTACAAACACGTTGCGTAAATCAATTCACCGCCAATTCCCAACGAAAACCAACCGCTGTCACGCTTTGTGGAATCGGATATCTTACCGTTACATTATAATTAGTGAGTAAAGTTTCACGCCCTCCGTGGAGATAACAATTTTTAATGAATTGCCCACGATACTATTCTGAAGTTAGTTGCAATAATAATAATAATTTATTTGGCTAACCACCCATTTCTCCTGCATGAATACTTCATAAGACGGTATTTTTAAGTAACTACTTTACCATTTATTTAAAACAACTACAATAATCTCCTTTTTAAAATTCTATAAATATCATAATTCAACCACACTTATTAATTATAACAATTTTTTCATTTTTTCTTTACAATTATTCAATAATTACAAAGATATATATATATATATATATATGTATGTATATATATATTATGTATATATATGTATATATATATAAATATATATATGTATTAAAAAATCAATTCATTTGTATGACAAATATTTTTTTAGTTATATTTATTTATCTTTTCTCTTTATTAAATATTTCATAACTTTCACGCAACAGTATTTTCATATCAGTTTTTTTTAAATATGAAAAATCATAATCATTTACGTCGGCTGTGTCCATTATTTAATAAAATTCAACAACTATAAGCAGCTATAATTATATCAATATAAAATGTAATTGCGTGTCTCACAGCACAGCTTCGCGGCGCGCCGATGTCGGCGAAAACGGTTTGGACCGTGCAATAGTTACTCCGCCTAATGCCTCTCTCAGACCAACCAGGTATTCTGCAGAGCATACTTGCATGATTATTGGACCAAGCAGTGATATTGACCGAGTAAGCATCTACAGGCATGTAAGTTTTTGAGTGAGTCAGTTCGTTTTTACATTCACTCAATTCAATTCAACATTGTTCCAACATGAATAGTCGTCGTAAAATAAAAAAAACCTTTTACTAAAAACAAGGAATATGTCAATAGAATTATTCCTACGGTGATAGAACCTCTGCAAGATGAGCTAAAGACCTGAAAGAAGCGGATCTGAACAGTGGCAGATTACCTTATAAGCGAATGAGGCACACACTTGGAGCCTTCAAATCTTAAAAGTCTAAAAAATGACTTATATTATATAACCCAGATTTTTATTATTTTACATGGAATTTTCTCACGTTATTATGTTATCTGAAAAACAAGGTCTCTAAATTTGATTGCTCATGCGCGTAATCCGCCACTAGAAATGAAGAGACTCTTCTATTTTCTAAAAAAAAATGTTGTGTAATCACAATGTTATCAGTGAATTCACCAACAATTGAAACTCGTCAAACGGTAAACTACAAACGCCTGTTCAGACGTGGCGCTACTAACTAGAGGAAATAGTCAATTGATAAACAATATTTCGGCATTATTAACCTTTTCAGTACCGCGATGTTTTAAGCTAAACAACATTCACTCACATACCTACCGCATATTTTTAATAATTTTTGAATAGTTTTAAAAAATAGGACTGAATTTATGAATATTAAAAGTTTACTTATAAAATGATATAAACAGTTAATTATGTTTAAGTAACATTAGTGGTTTTCAGTGGCATTAAAGTATTCACGCCGTTCGTATGTAGCGGCCACCAGTGTCCTTACGGTACTGAAGCGATTAACACACTCTCTATTCACTGGCTTGCTTGTTTCACTTGTCAGATCGCTGGGCCGAATACCGTGCGTCGCATTCAGATAGTTTTGTATTCAGTCAAGTTCACTCTATCAGCTGCATACTCGGTTGGTCTAAATGAGGCATAACTCCAATTTAAGCCACTCGTGACTTAGGCTGGTTTATAACCTCAGCGGTCTGCGTCGTGTTTACTTTCACATCCTCTTGAATTATGCTCACTGGTTTAACTATAAATTTAGCAAAATACTTGACGCATCACAATTTTACCTTGAACACAAGAAGATATCGGAGAGACAGTAAATTTTGTTCAGTCGTAAACAATGAAAAACAAACATATTGTGAATCTTATCTACTCTGCTGCACCTAGCACAAAAGTGTACACACATAGAATGAAGTGACATCTGTAGTTTTGTTTTCCGATTACATCCGATTTTTAATAACCCCTCAGCTATTTTTGGTATTTCCATTTTGTTATGGCTATCCACAAATCAGAAGCATATTCTTAAAGAAGACTTAGCAGTTGTGGAAAATCTATAGACAGCTTTCTTGTCATTATTTTGGCAAAAAATGTGAATTAATCACATAATAATATAATAATTAAACTGTCATGAGTAAATGTGTCAACTGTTGGGCCTGACAAATGAGCCTATGTGAATCTAGTTGTAAAATTGTAATATAAAATGTTACTTTGTTTCATTTATTTCTTAAGAAATGTATATCCGAATGTTTTGGTTTTCAACCGTAACCACTCCTATAATGGAGCAAGTCTTTTGAACCTAATGGTGTATTTATATGAAGACTAAGTGTTGCTGGGCCATTCTTTTTTGGAGAGTGTTAGGATATACGAATGAGGCCACAAAATGATTACTAGTAAGCTTATCACTTTTGCTACATCCTGTTTTTAAAAGATCAGGGGAATGGGAGAGAATCTAAACATTACAAACATCAACATCACAAGAAACAAAGCCATAATATCAATTGAAAAACTAGTCAATGTAATTGGGGCATAGGTTGTTTGTTTAATTTCAATTAATTCTTGTTTTTTGTTGGACAGTATAGCTTGAAAACTGGATTATTTCGGTGCAAATGACTAAATACTTCTTTGATTAATCATCAGAATGAGGATGATAAATGTATTGATTACTCAAACTCAATTCTTTACGCATTGCATTTGTGCTTGGTGCTGAAGAGTTAAAAATTCTTCTCTTAATTGTATATAACTACAACATTGTTTATTTCCTTCATGTGCTTTGTTATAAAAATTGGAAAGAAAATAGTTATATGTTATTAAAAGCAGAAACATGTGATTCAATTTAAAATGCTACATTTTTCATTGCACATAATTCATTTGGCTAATGCAAATTGCTACAAAGGAATATTATTTAAAGTTGTTATATTCCATTTACATGTACATTGAAACTTAGATATTGTTTCACATTAATTTTATCGCTAACCCAACAAGAATATTGGTAATGCTAGGTTAGGTTAGGTTAGTTAGTTGCAAACAGGAAAGATGAACAACAGCTAGTGTAGTTGGTGTATTTTTATATCTTACATATTTATTGCTTTATGGTTGAATTGAACTTTAATACAGTAGTGTATAATTAGACATTTGCAGGATTTTAATTATGAATACGATACAAATCATATTTTATTGCTTTAAAAAACATAACATGAATCCTTTCATCGTATTTGAGTGAAGATGAGAAATTTTTGCAAAAGTTAATCCAAAGAGAGGTGTGTTTAATGATTGTAATGGGTTAGTAGTGCAATTGAAGACTGACATAAAAACAGCAAATGTCACTAAACTCATTTTTTACATGAGAGGCATTTTTATTTATTTGAAATTGTGAGAGACATATGCGTTATAAGGGTGTTAAATTTTTATTATATTTGATTTAGTCAAATCGATATTTCAAAGAACGTGTTAATAATAATTTCTAAACCTTTGTTGGTTTTATTAAAAAAATAACAATACACAGCTCTGACACTAACAAGTATGGAATTTAAATGAACAGGAAACTACTAGAAATTTGCTGCTTTTAAAAAAATTGCATACT
Source organism: Himalopsyche tibetana (assembly GCA_030503985.1). Taxonomy (NCBI): domain Eukaryota; kingdom Metazoa; phylum Arthropoda; class Insecta; order Trichoptera; family Rhyacophilidae; genus Himalopsyche; species Himalopsyche tibetana. The sequence continues at coordinate 7,483,668 of JAPJYX010000034.1, read as the reverse complement.
TTTGTGCTGCTTATGTTTATTTTTAAATATCTTTCTTTGCATAGGTGTATTAATTCATTAGACAGGGCATCGAGAAATGTAATACAATGAAGATGGATAAATGCCAAGGTCTTCTTGATCATTGGTTTGATATCTGTGAAATATGTAATTAATTTACTCTTATTAGTGTACATAAATTTTCAGAAATAAGTTTACAATTCTTTGTAGCAATGTAGCATTAGCCAAGACTTCACTGTCAAACAAATAATCTATGTTACGAAAGCGTAAAAATGTTATGCGCAATTTCTGTCACAGCATTGTTTCGTTATCAACGAATTTGCCAAACCTGTAGTGATCTGATTGAGGGGGTGTTTGTATTTAATAAAATTTTATAAACCAAAACCGTTTGAGACACAATCGCGTCGGGCTTACATTATTCATGTAGGAAACTTATTTTATTGCTAAGGCAGTATCAGCGATTTATTAAACTACTACGTAAAGATTCTCAGAAAAGCAATGTCACCATTGTTGCATTCAAAGACTCCATTAAGTTTGACAGGTTATGAAACCAAAATTATATCAAATGCAATCGAATATCGATTTTATATCTATAATCATAAGTTTGATACAGCGTTATGAGTAAGTTAAAATTGATTTGTAAATATTTAATTATGAAGAATCCTTTATTATTTACAAAACAAAAGTTATTTATTGATCAATGAATTAACTGATCTATGGATATAGAGAAATATGTTTTTTTTTGAGATACTCAAAAGATGTTTTGCTTTGTTTCAGCAGCCAAGGAATAAATAGATTTTTACTTAATCAAGAAAGGGGCTGAAGTTAACTGCATCATTGATTATGTTCAAGATTATCAAGGTTAAGTAAATCAAGAAAAAATGCATTCAGTCAATTTCACTTTACATTATGCCCAAGACTTGGTTGTTGAGCAACTGACAAAAACAGCATAATTTGTTACATTTTTGACATGTCAAATAAAAATAGTGATGAAATAATTGAATTTATGTTTTATTTGACTAACCATTTAGGCTTTAGCCCTTGAAAGTGAGCATTAAGCTTTTCTTGATAAAAATGATGTTTACAGAAGTATAACTCACCTACTTATAATAAAAAACTTTAAGAAAGGGGGGAAATACAATTGTTAATTTACAATGGTTTCGTTAAGACTTTTGTAGCATTATCAAAATTGTAAAAAAGCAAAGATTGACATAATATGCCAATTTTATTGATGTGATCCAATTTCAATATTTCATTCATAAATTAATTAATCCTATTGCTGCTATAGGTATTTCAAACATTCCAAAAAGGTGACAAATTAAAGTTGATTGCACGGGAATGATAATAATAAGGTTAAAAAATAATGAATATTCATTACTAAATGATAAAAAACATTTTTTATGGCTTTTAAGATTAAAAGTATAACCAATAGATTGCCAGAGGACTTACAGTAGAATATAAAAAAATATAGTCAAGCTTAAAGCATAAACAGATGAAATTGTCATTATATAAACAAAAATTGTCAATTATAATCGATGGGAAGTCATTGAATACAAAATTAATGAACATTGCGTTTTGTTAGATTCAGTGTGGTTTAAGATGTCTTTTGCGGATCACAATTCACGGAGTAAACATTTCAATATTGTATATATATATAATGAATGAACACATTTCAAATAACGATTAAAATGTACCTCACCGGGCGTTGCCAACAATGGATTTATTATTATGTTTGTATAATTTTATTCAACTTGTCCAGAAATAGTTTTCACTGTTCTATTTACTTAAAGATTAAGGCGTTTAGAGTCAATAAGTGACATAATTCTCAAAGATTATTTTGATTATAACAAGTACATTATATATTACAAAAGAATATACATATATGTATCACGGTAGAAGCTTACTTCAAAGTCTAGAATGAAACAAATGTATCTAATTTGCGAAAACGTTTTACCGAGATAAAAGATTTGATAAGAGTAGCGTACAAAGACAGATACTTATTTAGTAGACACAGCGTACGTAAAACATTCAGACAGTTCCCAAACGTTATCGATACTTTCCAAGCCATACCTGTTCAACTGGAACGTAAACTCAGGTGTACATTGAAACGTAGTATGAGAGCATAGGCTATAACTGGAGTCAGACTTGCACAGAACTGTCGTAGATTTATTTAATTTAAGCCACAGAGAAGCTATCCAAAACAATTTCACTTGTAAATAACTTGAGGATTTCTAGAGAAGGTTTATGGAGAGATTCAAAATTGATCACCGAGGAAGAAATGGACTGGAAAAAAACCAGTCATACACTAGTCAATTCCTCTACTTTCTGATGAAAACATTAAAAATTCACATCTTAATACTATAACTAGGTAACTTGATTTTCAATATTGTGTTGGGATAGCTATTTAATTTGATATCACATATTGAGGGCTTAATGTCAAACAAAAAAGTGTTTTTCGATTTTTTGTTGATTATATTATTTTTCATTCTCGGTCAAATGATAGTCAAACAGCATTATGTCAATCTTTTCTTCTTAAATCACCAGTGAAGTTTAACGTTAACTATATAAAATTTTCCCTTTTCAATGCTTTTTTAAGATATTACCCAAAAATTTTAGCATCACCACAAGCTGTATAAACATACAGTACACAATAAATTATAAAATATGCACATTAGGCTTTAAATTTACATCTGCTTTGTAAAGTTACAAAATAATAGAAAGCGTTTTTTGGCTCTCCTGAAATGTACACTTTTGTAGATAGTGTTGTTTGACTTTAAGCTCTCGATATCATTCTTCAAACATTCAATTGCACATTATTTAATTGTTCCCAATTACAAAATACAACATTTTTCATGTGTATTTTAAGCAATGGTTATATGATCCCCCGAGAAGTGAAGTGAGCAAAGTGGTATTTTAGAAAACATTGAGTTTGATGCGTTCTTATATTCTACATGTCTCTAAGTATTGTAAAATGGAAGTAAGCTTAGTTAATACACACTGCAATTTGTGATTTCTTTCTAAAATAATAATATGCCATACACAAAAATACTAAATAAAAACGTGGCTGTTTTTAAAAGTTCAATAGAAAACATTGACCATTTTGATACTTGGCTTATTTCACGTCTTAAGGGCTCATATATAGATGGCTCTGGAAACAAAGATGGCATTCTACGTATTTTGACGAAAATAAGTTCGATGTCACCATGTAAAGCTGGCATTACCGAATTAATTTAAATATTTATAAAAATTAGCACATACATTTTTGAATAATTAAAATCTAGTTGGTAACAAAAGCGGTATTTTACATAGTCCTGTATAACAAATGCGGCAATTATTAAGAGAAAAAAATTACACAGAACAATGTAAATTATATTAAAATAGCAAAATAATACCTATATGAATGTTTATCATTCTTTAAGTTTTATCTACAAAAAAAGAAAAACGTTTTTACCGATTTGTTAACATTTAAGGATCACAAAAAATACAGACTTTGTTTCCCGAGCCTTTTTTTTGTTATTTTTTGTCACTTTATGAAGTGAGTTATTTGAATAAAGCATGAATTTAATTTTCCCAACAATGATCAAATCATAGTTACATAGTTGTAGTGTTGAGATGATATGAAGTATCCATTCATTCCCTAAGTCCCTTGGTGACACAAACAAAAGTATGACATAAGGTGAATAGTTTTGACTACAAAATTTAAAGACACCAATAGTTATCAATTATAATGAATTCAATTTAAGGAAGTTCATAGTGTAATAGGTTTTTTGATTTGTGATATCAAATAGTGTCGCACATTTCCACAAAAACTGTGCCTGGAACAATACATGACAACCTTAACTTTAACGTTTTGGCTGCCGTAGAAAAAAGTATGTCTGTACCTAGCAAACTGGCTATAATTTGCAATTATTAATTTAATTTGGTATTGACGAGATATCTAGTCTGTTGCAGACATTATTTTAATTAATAAATCTGTGCTGTGTTGTGCTATCTATGCTTCCTACGTATCAATCTGCACATAAGTTTATTGTTAATCATATTCAGCTCATAGACAGTCGTGAAAATTATACAAAAATGTATTATGTAACGCGAAAATAATGAATATAGTCTTTGCTATTTGTCAGTTTGTGGTATTACAATTCCGCCCCTTAGTGTCCAAGAAACATATGTCATTTTTCTTAACTTTTTATTAGAGCCATAAAACTGGTTTCCCCGGTAATCTATAACTTATTTTAAACACTTGAGTACCGAAACGTTGAAAAATGGATCGAGGAGCGATGGAGTGCAAAATTTCCCCAGAAACATTTGGATATTTTTTGCATTGCATTTATTGAGGAATCTTACAATAAATATCAGGTAGACATTATTGGTATTTAGCGAATGGTTGAAATAAGCAGAATTTTACGATGCCAATGATCTCTCTAGGAATTAAAAAGTTCAACAGGTCCTGTAAAGTATCCAAATAATTTTTTGATTGTATTAAAAGGTGGTGCTTTTGGTTCTTGATTTATTCTTTAATTATGTAAACAAGAAAGGTGCAACATGTGTGACACGAGGCGAAACACGTGTCACAGTTAGTAACACAATACGTGGAATAATCAAAGTTATTTTAAATTTTATATTATGTAAATGTTGAAAATGTGATTGTGTTTTATAAATTTGTTTTCAGAAGGTGCGTATGGAAATATCTTTGCACCCATTGCTCCTATCCATAAGTCACTTTATGTAATATGTTATTTTATTTCCAGTGTCATATGTACATAGCTCAAAAACACTAAAAAATGAGTAACGTTTCTTTGACCCTTAGAAGCCGAATTGATATTGCCTTCATGTTTATTGATATAAAAAAATGCTGAATACGTATTTTTTGCGATTCTAAGTGTCTGTAATTTAAGTAATAGCTTCTTGTTGTTTCGTGATATTCTGAGAACTCTTTGAATGCGTTTGTGACTAATGGTTTTGTTTACTTTTTATTTTAATAATAATTTTACTTAAGTATGGGAAAAAATATTACAATCTCTGAAGTGATCAGATAGAAAAGTATCGATTTTTAGTACCCCTCAAACGATTCAATCTAAATTTTATTACAAGTCTACCATGTTATTTTTTTTTTTTTTTTTTGATTGCCCGCAGCATAGTGAGGATCTAGGATGTGCGACAGAGTGTTAGCAAAGGAAGGTCATAGATTTAAAGAAGTCTTCGTTATTAACAATATTATTTCGTTACCGGCCGACGGTAAATTTGCGCATAGGAGTTTATCTAAAGTACTTAAACTAAAATGCGATTATTGGAAATTGCCGTTTATGAATACCGCATAGCCGGTTTCCAAAATCTAAACGAGGAATTGAAAAAAACGACACTTTAAGAAGTAATTTTCATTGATGCTTCTAATTAATACTAAGAAAGAGTAACAGCTGTCGATATAAAAATAATAATCGTTGAAAATTATTGTAATATTTATTATTTTTGAAAGTATGTACGTACGTTAATTTCCAAGTTATATTTTTACCTCAACTCGGCTAAGGATACGTTACGAATATTCACTTCTACAGCATTGTTATTTTGTTTTTATCACTGAAGTTATTTATATGCGAGATTTGACTGATCTTTTACTAACCAAAGTGAGACATTCGTTTGTCTTCGTTAACCTGGATATTGCAGTATTGCTACAGAGTGATAGTACGGATTTCAAATAGACACTACGTTATCTATTGCAGGAGTATTAAATATCTCTGAGATGTTAATGTAAATTGCTAAGTTTCTACGTAAAACATATTCAGAACGATGATAGCTCATCAAATTTTCTACCTCTAGTAGCTCAGTCCTAAACCCCCCCCACTGCTTGAAATCCTGACACGAAATTTACGACTATTATTGAGAGTTTCATTCTAGATTAAGGATTCTGCCATGTCGCGTTGGTGACAAAGTGTGAAGAAGGGTGTCGGTGCCCCCCGGTTCGCAGATCGGGAGCCCGAGATGATGGCGAGTGCGATTTTGACATATCCGCCCGAACAACACATTCACATGAAAAATATTTGACAAATAAATTGACCAATTAATCGGACGCACTTACACCGCTCTTCTTTTGTTTATTTTCTTCTTTTTTCTTTTTCGCTGCTTCTCTGTATGCGTGTGTAATATAAAAAAGAGGGATAGACTCTCCATGTACAATATTTGGCAGTTTGATGTCGGGCGTTTTCCATTTCTACCGGTTCCGTTAAGTTAGGTTAGGTTAGGTCTAACAAGAAACATAGATCAAATACTGACTTCTAGACAACTTTTCAATTGTACCATTCAGATGATTTGCATTGTATGAATAATTTAATTTCCAAGCAAACAGAAAAAAATCATCATGCTTGGCTACGCAATATTTCCTCAATTCTGTTCAATTTAATTGGCTTATTACACTGTTAACAGTTTCATTGTGATATTAATTTGCTTTATCAAAAGATAAACATTAATTGTCAAAACTTATTAGCTTCTGAATGATATAATATATTTTTTCTTTTGTGTTAATATTGACTCAAATGTACGTTATAAATTGACATTCACATTATAAAAAGAACCATTTACAATTCAGTAAGAAATGCTTTTATTATAATCGTTTCTTGAATATCTTGTTAATAATATAGAAATAGAAAGTGAGTCGGCAGTGTACTGCTTAAAGTTAAGCAATGTTTATGATTTAAAGTCAGCCCAGCAATGGTCAGTGTTTTGAATAGAACACCTCTCAAAGCACAATAATAGGGCTCTCACAAACAAATTGCTTTTAGATACCTCACACCGATTCGGTTAATTGTCGTAGAACTTAAGCGACAATGCCTTCGGTAATTGAAAGAAAACACTTCAAAAATATTTCTCTGCAAAAACAAAAGAAAGAAATAAAAGAAATCCAGAGCAAACTATTGATCTATGTTCTTTACAGTACTTGAAAGTAATAATGTTATATAATCAATTGACATTAGACAGTGGTTTATTTATTATTTATGAGACTGCAGACAGTTCAATTTGTTTCGGTTAACTTTGACAGTTCTCAAGTAATAATTTTTATTTATTACATTCAGTATGCACATTTGAAATGGCTGGCTATTTACCGAATGATTGACACATCGATGGTTGAAAGTTGACTACCCGTAACCCAGAATCATATTAAAGTTGATTGCTTGTAATCGTAAAGAATATTTTCATCATTTATAAATATATTATTGCCATTTTGTAATAAATAATAAGATTGTTTCACTATTTCAAAAAAGTGTTTTTTAGATTTGCATTTTTTTCAATACTATTCAATTCGGTTTTAATGCCCCTCTGTAAACTACTGAAAATGTTACAAGTAGTCAAATTTCAGCAACCGACATATTGCAGTGGTATAATTAGATAGTTTTGCAATAGTCTCAAATATAATATAAATTGCTTATTCACTTGTAAAGTGGACATACTTTAACTACAGGCAGATCTAATATTATTATAAAAAAACATACCAAAGATAATGAACATTTTTCATTATAATGTTAGATAGAAAATGCTTTGCATTCACAATACAAATTAAGCCAAATAAGATGCCATAAGACTCTGTCCCAAGTCCACAAAGTGTGAAGGATTGGCATGTAGTTATATGCCAAAGTATTTAATAACAAGTTAATATGTATCTTTTCTTTGCCATAGTCTGAAGAGTTATACAATGGCATAATTATTTCATAAATAAGATATATTATATTCATGTATATTTGTATTTGATACAAATATAGTCACAGACAACGAATTTTATTAAAACGTTCAATAGAAATACGCGTTGTCTCGGCAAAGAGCCCAATGGCATTGGATAATGTAATCCTTTAACAAATAATCAATTTCCAAAGCCTTCTATCACAACTTTCATAAATCTTACAAGGTATTGTAACGTTTGATGAATCATATTAAATTATATTTTGTAGTCATCACAAATGACTGTGGAAGACTTTGTTACTTGAGAGTGCATATTATTATCTATTTAGTATTTTTTTCAATAGGTGACAACTGATTAACAAATTAATACAACTGTATTATTTATGTCACATATATGACAATCATAAGAAATTGTATTTCAGTTGTAAGGTGTGGTTGATTCTTATAAAGATGACATTTTATGGTAAAACTAATAAACAATTACGTGTATTTAACATTATAAAGAGTGTTTTTATTGATGGTGATTTTAACGGAACCGATAGGGATGGTCTCAGACTCGCCGTTAAGGTGGACTCGAGATGGTGTGTAATATTTTAATAACGTAGATGTAGACGACGGCGCCTCTTTCTTCTCCGTCCGCGCATAACGTAAAACTATAACCTCGCGCACGGAACAATTCTCATAATTCTTTTAATGCAGTAATAATAATAATAGTAAACTGTATCGACCAAAGTCAAGGAAGCGTCCGATCGCTTCGATTGGGGATCACCGGCGTTGCCGCGCGCCCGGTCCACCAGGAAGGGCAGAAGAGAGACCAGAACGATGAAGCACACTGCGGGCGAGGCCCTCGAGGCCCCGGACCCGATGACGACCGTACCGATCCCGATCGCACAGGTGCCGAAGTGCGGCTGCTCCTTTGTCGGGCGTATGCTGCACCTCGAGCACAGCTCCGCCCCTTCCGGACCGCAGTGTGAGTAGCAGCACTCCGGCTCTCCGTAGTTGGATTTGAGCAGTTGCTCACCCGTCTCTTCGATGTTGGGATCTGAAACGGGGATTCATTGAGGGTTTAGTATCAAACTAATAAACAATTTACAAACTAAAATTACCACCCGCAATTCATCATAATGACGCTTTTTATGTTTTCTAATAAACAACCATTAACTTCTTCCAAATTACAAAATTAAAACTGAAAATTGAATTAAATTATTACATATTACATGCTTATGTTTATGTCACTGTGAGACATTCGAAAAAGTAACATTTTCACGGTTTTTCATTAAGTATAAACATACTGCTACTGGCAGTCTCTGCGTTTTGAATCTTTGAGCCGCTCTCCTGTAAAATGTAATGTTTGTAGATACAGGATTATACGCAGAGAGTGTCGAAATTATTACTGCTATTGTGTAATAGATTCACAGTGACTGCCTTGCAAAGTTTATGTAAAGGTTCAGATTTGACGACAGCAACATCTATCAATGAGAAAAGTAGTTATTTAAATAATTCTTATAAAAATGTTCAAATAACTGATAAAATTTAACTATAGTTTAAAATAGTAACTAGATTTTTTTTAAATATTTCAATTGATTTAAACATCCCTTAAAATAACATTTAACTATTTAGGGTGGATGAGTGTATAAGGCTTGCTTTTATTTAATCTGAAATATATTCTCTAAGATAAATTTCCAAAATTAAAACGACTGACTATGCGAATTACAATAGAATTTAAAACTAGATATTGCTGCAAATTGTTCCTTTTAAAGTTAAATGTACTATAAACAAAGTGGCGCAGGAAGTTGCTTGATGAAAACATAACCAATCATCTGCGATGCTTGCCGGCTAAATAAAAAAGATATCAAACCATATATAAAATAGTAATAAAATATTTTAAATAAGTTCTATGCCTTATTTTTTTGTGTGTGGCCCACCTACGCTGAATAATATTGTTTTGGCCTACCAAACGATGGGTCAGGCACCCCTGTTTTAAATGAATCAGAAATTGAATCCGAATAATATTCGAACGTCTATAATTTGTATTGTTTCGGATTTTTTTTTTTTTCATTATTTTATTTATTATAATATATATATATAATTATTTTTCTTCAGCTTTTCTGACTCTGACTCCACAGTTTGGTCGGAAGTCTGAAATTCTATTCCTTGATAGACCTAGGGTATTTTAAAATATGCCTTGTGGTAGAACAACGCTGCAGAGAACACAAGCTTTTCGTTGTTCCTGTAAAATAACCAAAATGTTCCGTACAACGTTGTTCGAGTGACGTCTTTAATTGATAACAAGTTTGTTAAATATTATATTCCTGATCATGTTTTGAAGCATTAAACGCTTCTAGAAACAGGCTGCCAATGATGATGGCCCTAGGCTTTAGGGTAAGCGTATACTGAGACATAGGCAACGCAACGCATTGCAATTCAGAGCAGTAAAGATTTTGTATCACATATAGAACCACAAAGCCGCGTTCCTTATGACGCATACATGCGTCAGACCTGTGCTGCCGTCATTTAGTAAAGAAATATACTTACATTAAAGCTATACCATGATGTGTCATCCATATAATATGACACAGTCTAGCTGTAAGAGGTTATTCGTAAACGTTGCGATGGTCTGATGATGCTTCTCAAAGAAGTGAAATACGTTTCAAATTCTGTAACACAACGAGTGGAATAACAAAGTTATCGAATTTAATCTTATATTAAAAATGAACTTCTACAAAGTTACTGCTGAAACTATCGAAGAAAATAACCAATTTTTTCAACTCAGTTAAGATGTATCTAAACTTTGGTCAGCCATATCTCAAAATTACCAATTTCTATTTGTAGCTCTATGGAACTTAGCCATCGATATATAAAATTACATTTGATAAATTTCTCTTGTGTTACAAAATGTGACATGTGTTTCGCCACTTTAACAAGTATCATCAGACATATCATCGCAAGGTTTACTAATAACCTAAAAATCGATTCTAGTTCTTAAGTTATAAATTAAAAAATAAGATTCAAGGTTTTGTCCTTTTCTGCTGGGCTTTCTTTATGGGTTAAGATCAGTGGCAGATTACCCCATAAGCTCAAGAGGCATGCTCTTGGGGTCTCAAAATAACATAACATATATTCTATAAAACCTATGACATATTAATTTAAGTTTTAGCATTTTGAATAACAGGACCACTGAATTCCATTGGGCATGGGGCCCCCCAATTGCTTAATCTGTCACTGGGTAAGATAAAAACATTGACATTATTCATTACAAATTAATTACTCACATTATGTATGGTAAATCAAAATGGAAATAAATTTAACACTAGTTCTTCTTATTTACTAATTTTACCTTTCTATTAAAGTCTGTGAAATCCCTCAAGGAAGCCAACAAAATTGACCGGTATGCCATCTAACCGATTAATATACACATTCAATTACATCTCACAGGTTCAAGTCCCAGTACAAACAGCATTGCCTTCAATCGATTTATCGATTTCTGTTTGAAGGTATGGATTTTTGTGATATCTAAAATATTTTCTCGTACTCTTCCAACAAAAATTTACGTGGCAAAACGAAAGTGATTAGATAACCGCTAGTCTTGTTTTAGCCATATCCTTCTAACCTTACTCTCTTCGGAAAAAAAGAGAGGCTGAGCATCTAAGTAACAAGCACTTCTCGTAATCCATCAATTGGGAACGGACATCGATTAGAAAAAAAATCTTTTGTAAAAAGCTTGACAAGAAGTGAAAAGCAGTGACCCTATTTAAAATGAAGATTGAATGAGAATTTTTTTCAATCATTATTGAACAATGAATATTTTGATATAAATAATGCAAAACATACTTTATGGACATAATTTTCTGGTATAACGATACGAGTTGATCTGAAATTGATTGAAAATAAAAGAAAGTTCCAACCGTTATCTAATGTTATCAATACGTTCAATAACCCTTTTATTGAATGTCGTTTTGACATTTATAAAGCAATAAAAAGTTGAAGTCTAAAATAGATTTCATAAGCAACGATGTTTGTGCCGTCACTTGGCAGTAAATTCTAGATAAAGTGTTGGATTGTCAATATTGATAAACTAAACATGTCTGTTGTAACTTATTTCTAGAAGTAATAGAAAGATGGCTGTCCCAAAGCTGAGTGTTAAGTGTATTATTCGATTGCAGTGTTCATAGGTTTGAACATTTTAAATCAATTTATGGGTTTGTTCTCAGATATAAGGGTGTCAGTTATATTTGTACATTCCTCCCACATATTCCATGATTCTAATTCAGGACGTAACGATACTGTATAGCTTACTGTTAGTCCTTTTATATTACTATCTTACTAATAAGAAACCTAATGCTAACTAAAAACAGTGGTTGAGGAACTGAGTAACAAGCAGTTTCATAGAAAAACTTTTGTGATGATACCTCCATTAGAAGGTCATATGCTCTACATTGGGAAAGAGTACGGATTTAAAGGTTCAGTGATTCTTCGGAACACGAATTCTCCGAACAAGAATACTTCGTACACAAAACCTTCCGCACACAAAACAATGATTTTTGTATTTAAAACATTTAAATGTACGGAGTGTTCTATGTTCGGAAGGTTCTGTGTTCGGAAGATTCGGTGTACGAAGTATTCTTGTTCAAAAGAATCCATTCACCGGATTGAAAAGGCAGGATTATGACAGAACTAGTGGTTAACTAGTTGCTCTCGTTGTGCCCTTGTTATTTTAAGATTGGTAGGGTAGGATGGAATTTTTAGACATCTATGATTTCAAACAGAAATTAATAAATTGATTGAAAAAATTACGTTCGTGATGAGATTTGAGCCCGTGAGATCCGTCACGAAAGCCAATGGCGTTGACCACTTTACATTAATTATTAGACAGCTTATAAATCAAAAAATATTAAGTTGATTAAGTGTCATGTGCGACTTTTTGATGTGTTCCACAAGATTTATATTAAATCTGAATATTTTTATTTTTCTTCATTCAAAATGTTAAGAATTACAACCTAGCTGATTGATTGTAGCTCATTGGGTTAATAGTTTGTAATGTTTAACGTCATTAGTAGTATGATTAAATTTGTTTACACTGTTTCGATTTTATAATCCCCTCTTTGCTTCCCTTAAAAAGGAAAAATCCCAATCTGATTGATTACAACTCATTAGTATCATTAGTATCATTATCTGTTTGTTTTATTTCGATTCTACACCCCCTCCTTGCTCCTCTTAAAAGGAAAAAAACCCAAACCTCCATTTTGTAATTTTATAATTTTAAAATGTTAGAATCAATCTTGCTTCATTACTTAAGCAAACTTTGCGATAGTAAGTCTGAAGATGCCTCTGAAAGAGGCGAAACACGTGCCACAGTTAGTAACACAATACGTGGAATAATCAAAGTTAATTTAAATTTTCTATTAAAAAAAAATTGATTTTAAAATTATCCATTTGACGAAAAAGTTTGTTAACCTTTGATTAAGTATATATTTTTTTTATGTCAGAAAGCATGAATAAGTTTAAACGATATTTCGACAATGTCGTCATGCTGAAATATCTGTTAACGAATATTTGAAAAATCTTTAAGAACTTGTTACCTTACTTTGAAAAGGTTCTAACTGACATTTTGGTCAGAAAATGTTGTATTTGCCACAATCTAACATATATATTTATTTCAGAATCATGCATTTTTAAATAAAGAAGTTAGCAGGATTCAAGAGTTCTGTCTACACACTTTCTTTCATACAGTAATTTTACAAGCTTCTAAGAAACAATAGGACTTTTTATAATCGATTTATTAACAACATTCGTATGATCAAACTATTCAAACGCTCGTATCTCAAAACGTGTTAAAGTGCACGTAGAACCTTTTCAAAGTAAAGTAACGAACTATTATATTTAAATTAATTTTATTTTTGAATGAAGCATCACAACAGCTGACATTTGACGACAACCGGTTCTTATTTAGTTTTTTATTTTTGAAAGCGATAAGGATGAAAGGATGAGGCTTGGATAGAACTAGTAGTTAGCTAGTACTTTCGCTATAGCGTTCAACATTCTGATTATTTTTTCTTCTTGCAGAACTTAATATTTTGATATTTTAACGTAAGCATTCTTTCATCGTTTCATCCTTTTGAAAAGGAGAGGATGAACGCCTGGAAAACAACCACTTAAATAAACTAGTATTTTTTAAATTGTTTTATCATAGATCCATATGCACCAAAAAAAAGCATAAATGGTTTGAAAAAAACTATATTCGAATCTTTTTACAATTATTTTAAAGTCGATAAATAAATGAAAAAGTCGTATCGAATGTTTCTCGCAGTTAACCACTTGAATACCAGGCGGAAACTGGTGTCCGGAAAATATGCAAGCGAACACGGATGTTCAAGACATTTAAAAAATCAAATACTTGGTATTCTAATAGAATATAAGCAATATTTTGATGAATATGTGTAGTGCCATCCAAACTGAGTCAATATAAGTTTTTAAAATATCGAATTCGAGTGTATATTAGGCAAAATTATTTTTTTCAAAAACACGCAGTATCTCTGGGACATATTAATGATTTATTTGCGCGGTGTTCAAACGGTTAAACAGACACCCATCTTTGAAATTGTATATTTATTGCAAATGTACATCAATGAACGATGGCGTTCGGGTGCCTGCACTGCTACAGTCGATACAAGAGAAGGCTTCGCCCCCTCGAGATCCGCAGGGGGCTCCCCTTGGCAAATTAGTACCATTAGGGCCGACCGGGGGGGCTAACTACATGCAACGCAATGCTGAAGCCCGGACGGCACTGCACGGCGTGCCTTGTTTGTATTATTAGTAGATTTTCATTTGTTTATTGTAGACAAACTACAAAGTTTGTCGCCAATGCGCGAATGAAAATTTACTTTTATTGCGTCTGTCGACGAATCTTTAATATTGCGTTGGTACAAGAGATTACGATAATTCGCGGTGCAAGCCATGAAAGTACACAAAGTTTTTTTTGCAAGCTAAAGCCGGGAAAAAATGGGTAGGAATAAAATCCGTGGAAATATTATAATATCATACTAAAAATGTATATCATTTTTAGCATTCGGTTGCACTTATTTATAACATGTATTACTTATTTATTCTATACGCAAATTAGAGGTTTATTTGAATGTTATGATGTTATGAAGAGCTGTTAGTCTATGACTACTCTATGAGTTTGACATCTAGGTATACTTGAATCCGATACAAAATATTTGGAAACGGGCCTGTTCATGACACTACGAAATGCACATATTTATGAGTGTATTTCGCCTGTTTTTAATTTTCCCTGTTTTTTTACTACTTTCTGGGCTTATTTCCAATCTTTTCCGCCATTTTAAAACCGTAATCGCGGTATATATTGAGTTTTTTCAATACCATAATACCCGATTCGATAATGCAAAAATCAGGGCTGTGGAGTCATTCAAAAATAAAAAAGATTCCGAACTTCAATCAAAACACGATTTCAATTTTGACTACGACTCTGAATTTAGTTTTTTTCTGTTGACATTCATGTCCGCTGCTAGTGTTGAGCATAATTAAAAAAATAAATAAATACCGGAACTCACTCGTCAAGCTTTATTTTATAGTCCATGTCTGTCCCCAATGTGGAGCATATGGCTATGGCGCTAAGAGGGGCTTGTGCGAGCCCCTTTTTACTTTAAAATAAAACAATATTATCCGAACAAATTACTATATAACTGCAATTTCTGACTTATATATTATATACGAGCTTCAGTATACACAGTAGTCCATTTTTAGCTATTAAAATTGATAATTTTATGGCAAATTGCATACTGCTACATATTATAAGTGTATTAAGTAACAATCGATTGCTAATAATTGTAATTTAAGTATTGCATATAATTGTATAAGTCATAAAAAATCCACTCCTTCCCCGTAGCACCAAGAATTACGTTGAGATTAAGCAAGCCCCTTGTTGGCGTATTGACAGCCCACCGCTGGAGGTATCTCAACATGATTTTTTTAATGATAACTGCTTGTTACTCAGTTGTTCAACTTTTCAAAAACAATATATATCAAGCTTAAATTTGAATCGTTCAAATTGTGTACATGAACTTGAACTGACTCAGTTGAACTTGAACTGAACTCAGTTCAAGTTCATCCGTGCACTTGAACGCCTGAAGATTCCGAAAGGCGAAACCAGGGTCGTTAGTGGCAAAACCTGTGTGAATGTACACAATTTGAACGACTCGAATTTAATATTGAAATTCCACCAAGCACCTTCAGTCGAAATCTTAAATTAACCTTTAGAGGAGTGAATAGATTTATACAGACCTTACTTTAATTTACTGCCTTTTCTTAACATGACAATTTTGAGACTTTTTCCCAATGAATATATGTAATTCATACTTGAAGCATATATATGCTTACAAACATACACTCCTGTGTTGAGTTTAAAGTACTTCCATACTCATTTACAGAGAAAAATGGCGCCGACGTACATGTACGTTCATACTCATCTAAAGTTTAAAATATATCAAGCATTAGACCTCTGTCTGTAAGTCTATAGACCTGATGTTACTTTGTATTATGGCATTTTTTATATATATTACGGTACCCGGTACATTACATTAAATATAAATCTAAGATAGGAACAGACAGCTAATGGTTTCTTAAAAAATGTTTTTAAAGCAATACCTTTGTTCGAATATTGATTTGAGACATTAAAAAGGCAAAAAAAGCTTCCGAAACTTTGTTCCACTACGTTACATGAGAAAAAAAGCTCTTCATGAAACTACAGTAAATTAATCAGTTTCGGAGTCCCGGGATTCAATGATAATGAATCTTAAAATTGTCGCCTGCTGTGACCCAGTTGGTTAGACCTTGCTCTACCGATCACGCAGGTCTGGGTTCGATTCCCGGTCAGATCACAGTGAATTTGTGAACTATTCAATTCAAAGTTGTGATCGAAGACTGGGTGTTTGTGATGTCAATTCACGTTATTTCACCTCCCATCCTTCTGATCCTTTAACCCTTTGCCGCGTCACCAAATTTAGCGAGCATGCCCTGTACGCGGCTGCTTTTTCGCGTATTTTGTAATCGCGTTTTCGACTATAAATATAGGTTGTAATATTTTTTCAACTAATCAAATATGTTAATTGCCACCCAAAGTAACTTATTCCATTATAAAATACAATATTGTTTTGTATTTTCAGTTTAATTCAACAATAATCATTCTTCATAGAATTGCGGCGTGACGTCGCCATATTGCAAAATACCGCCACGCACGACCGAGAACACTGCGCCACCACCATACCATATGCTTATAATATTAAATTCTCGGAAAAATTTCAATTTCACCCGCACTCGATCACCTCAGTTACCTACTATTGAAAAATGAGATTTTTTCGCTGACAATTGGCTATTTTGAAACTCAGTCGCTCAACCTCTCTTTATCAAATCATATAGAACAGTGGTCGGCAAACTACCACTAAATTCACAATTTTAATCAACCAGACCACCAACTGGACTTCTGTGTTAGATATTATATACTGAAATAAAAGTGATCAAATGCGTCTAAAAATGCACCTAGTTCATAAAATAAAACTATTTATTATAACTAAATTATAAAAGATCGATGTTCGTGGATATTTGAAATAATAAAATTTATATTTGGCTCCAATGATGTTACCGCAAGCCGGAGAACTGACTGTATTTCAAGCCTAGATCGATACCGTGTTTTGATTGCTGTCTCAGATGAAAAGGCTTTAAATATGTTGTGGAAAATTGAATTAGATTTTACACCAGAATGATTAGAAAATTAAAATAAAGTCAGATTTAATTAAGTATTTCGACTGAGGGTGCTTGATGGAATTTCAATATCAAATTTGAATTGTTTGAATTTTGTACTTTTCCATGAGTTTTGTCGCTAACGACCCTGGTTTCGCCTTTCGGCATCTTCAGGCATTCCAAGTGCACGGATGTTCAAGTCAGTTCAAGTACATCCGTGCACTTGGAATGCCTGAAGATGCCGAAAGGCGAAACCCGGGTCGCTAGCGACAAAACTCATGGAAAAGTACAAAATTCAAACGATTCAAAGTCAGATTTATTTGTGGACCACCAAAATCTTCTCGCGGACCACACTTTGCCGACGACTGACATAGAATACGATACACAATTATAACGGACAAATAAATACAAACAATCAAAATCAAATATAATTTATATTATTTATTATTATTGGAGTATACAAAAATAATTTTAACACACCATTTATGCGCCCCCTTATGGCTTGCCCCCATACGCCTGTATGGTGGGGCCGGCCCTGCTTTCGAATAACGATACGTAATTCGATTGCTACGTGTGTTGGATTTGAACCCGTGAATTCCGCAACTGAACCCTACAACGTTGACTAATATATGGGCTCATTAAAGGTGATGTGAGCCCAGTTGTATTTAAAAAAAAAAAGAAAGTTAAAGGCGTTGTAATATTCCATATTCCGGTCGGGAAACTTTTTTAACCATCACCCCAAAATATTTTTGCGTATGTCGATTTTACCCCCTCATTTTGAAAAGGAGACAATCAATGTTCTCAAAATTCTCATATTTAATCAAAATTTAATTGAAAACTTTCCCCCCTTTTTTAAAAAATTTCCTTATTACCCACAAAAAAATAATTTTTACCCCATTTTGGGGTAATTTACCCCGGTTACCCGACCGCTGTCTTAAAGTATCGTGAGAGTGAAGTAACCTCAGTTGGCAACACGCCATTTTGTCAAAAAATGTTTTTTTTTTATATTCTAGTTCCGGTCGTAACTATACTTATGTTAATTAATAATCCGTCATTTTTTTTTATATCAGATAAGAGGGAGAGATAAACCATCCCCCACCAGTCATGTCCTTTTTTTTGGAGAGGGAAACTTCAGCGCCATTTTTCTTATCTTAATATTTTTTTTAATTTTCATTTTTGTGTAGTTTATAAGTTATAAAATATGTGTGAAAAAGTTTAAAAGCATTTGTTCATTCCATCATACTAAAAAAAAACTTTAAAATAGCTTAAATTTTCGGCCGCTAGACCACCGGGCAATTGCACACATTGCAATTGTGTTATCTCCGTAAAATAAAAATATGCAATCCACCAAAAACACCAAGTTAAGACTTGATTGTACTTAAAAGCAACGGGGGGCTGCCAAATCTCCAAGCAATTCTCGGTGTTCCGGGAAAAGAGTGTTTTTTTAAATGTGCCTATGCAATTATATGTAATATTTTAATGAGCAATCGATTGTTACTTAATACACTTACAACATGTAAAAATATGCAATTTGCCTTAAACTAATCAATGTAAATGGCTTAAAACATACTAATGTGTATACTGAAGCTGTCGTAAATAATATGTATGTCACAAATTGCAGTTATATACTTATTTGATCTGAGAATATTGTTTTCTCTAAAATTAACAAGGGGCCCACGCGAGCCCCTCCGAGCCCACCCCTGCTTAAAAGTCCAAGAACAAAGTTTCACCATTTTACTAGTTCTCACTCATGTTATATAACGATTCCACAAAATATTGTGCATGCTGTTTCTAGCTGTTCTTCGTGTAAAGGGATCCCCCGCCGAAATATAATTGGGAAACGCTGGCTCAGAATACAAACGCCCGAGTGAACCGATGCGGCGCTCCGGTATCTTGGTATTACCTAAACGAGCGACGGTGTACCGCAGGCATGTCAAACACGCGACCCGCGGTCCGTCGGCATATTTTCTGCGATACTGAAGCATGCATTTTTTTTATATATTGAAGATTTTGTAAGCGAAAAACGATGTCAAGGTTTTTTTTTCAAATTAATACTATTCAATTTATTTATTTATCACTTTTTTTATAACGTACTTCATAACTGGGGGGGTATTTCCAAAGTGAACTTATTCTATTACTTGATATTACTAAATTGATTTATCGATGATGTCTGAAAATTCACGCCTACACTTGTGATCATTAAATAACGAAGCTTAGTGAGAGCGATTAGTTAACCACTAGTCATGACAAAAAGAGACAAATGTACAAGTGTAAAACAAAAGACATTTAACGTCAACACCGTAAACAGTTCGTCAAAATGGCGTGAGCTCACTTTGGAAATGCACCCCTCATTTGTAAAATTGTTATTTTATATCGAACTGTGGAAAGGAAAAAGGACGTAACCCTCAATTTTCCAGAACAGCTTTTTTTCGATAATCACAATTTATACAACTTGACACACATTCTATCAAAAGGATGGAAACTGAAAATGCCGAATAAGTATCTAAATTTAGCTTTTAAGTTTGAAAAAGATGACATTGTAAAAAATTAAAACCAAGAAAAAACACTGAAATAAAGGTTTTCCCGAGACGATTTCTTCAATTAATATTAGGTTATGTCAATTAAACACCAGTTTAGAAGTATCCGTGCACTTCAAGGTTATAATTCATAATTTGCATATGTCTCAAAATCATCAAAACACGTTTTTAGCGCCTCCTGTAAAATTTGATATGTGTGGATTACGTCATTTTTCCTTTCCACAGTCGATATGCAGGTCATACTACGTGTCCGTAGTGTAGCGGTTAACGTCGTCAGCTTTAGTGACGGATCTCACGGGCTTCAAATCCCAGTACGAACAGCATATTTTTTCAATATATTAATCGATGTATGCTCACAGGCATGGATGCAGTGGCGGATTACCATATAAGCGAATGAGGCGCGCGTTTGGGGCCTCCAAATCTAAGGGGGTTCAAATAAAGGTTATATTATATAACTCATTTTCTTTTTGTTCATATTTTTAAATTTATTTAACAAGGAATTTTGCCTGGGAAACGCCTGGGGGCTCTCGTGAGCTTAATCCGTCACTGCATGGACGTTTCAGCAGTGGTGGATTACCCCAGAAGCGCAAGAGGCGCGCGCTTGGGGCCTCAAAATCTTGGGGGGCTCAAAATAGCATGTATTATAGAAAACCCTTACATTTCAATTTTCAATATTCATTACTATTCTATGAAGAGGTTTGCAGAACTTTTATGTTATTAAAAAAACAGAGCCTCCAAAATTTATTGCAAAATCCGCCACTGGGTGTTTGTGATGTCGAAAAATTCCCTCTCACCTTTACAATCCTTAAAAAATCTTTGTTAAAATTTAGGTGCCAAACTGCAAACAACTAAGCAACATAGAATGTATTAAGTAATTTAAATATATCTATATATATAATATTATATATACATATTAATAAATAAGTGTAAAAAATAGGTTGTTTTAGAATTGAATATATATTTTTGTATTATTTGAAGATTTTCTGCATTATCATTATTTTTCATTTGTTTATAACAGTCCCTTAAAAAACGTAGAACCTACGTTTCACTGTATTTAATTTGGCCCTTGATGTCAAACGGGTTTGAAATGCCTGGACTGTATCGGTTCGTGAAATTTTACATTTTGATACCTGATCTGATTATTAGTCAATTAAATTACAAAGTGGCGTAACTAGCTTGTGGTTGCATACTTTGACATTGCAAAACGGCCATCTAAAGCCAATTTGAATGAAAATTCTGCATTTAAAAAGCATTTTTAAAATTCTGTTATCAATCTATTCATATTTAACGTTTTGACTTTAAAATGAGTGACGCTAATGGAAAAGACTGTATCATTATACCAGTCCTGAAGCAGAGTGATCTAAACCGTTAAGGCGTTCTTCTTTATCAGTTTTGTGGGGACCGGCTCGAATCCTAAAACGGACCCTACTATACATATTTCCAAACAATTTATGAATTTGTTTATCTTATCTGATCCTAAAAACAAGACCGCCAGGTCCGTGACGCAGTGGTCAGCGTCGTTGGCTTTCGTGAACGATCTCACGGGTTCAATTCCCATACAAAAAAGCATTTTTTTCAATCGATTCAGGGTAGGTGACGAAAAGTATGAATATAAAGGATTTAGTGCGGTAAAATAGTTGCATTTTATTGTTTGTTTTATAAATATTATAAAATCTTATCTTACACATTATATAAAAAAAATATGATGCATTTTCATACTATCTGCATTGGCAATAAAAAAGCCATATCGAATGGATTGTGATAAATCGTCATCTAGAAGTGTAAGAAATTCATAATTAAAAAAAAAAACGTATTTAAATTTTTGCTAGTCTGCGTGGTCGAGTAGTCGTTGGGTTCGTTTACGTAAAACGGAGATCGCGGGTTTGAATCCCAGCACGGAAAGTTTTATATATTGATCTTTCAATACATTTGTAAATTTTTGTTCGAAGGCGTGGATGGTGATTCCCAACTCTCACTCATTCCACCCTGAATGCGAGGTGTAGCGAGAGCGATAAGCTAACCACTATTCCTGTCCTAGCCCTATCCTTCTAGTCCGACTCTCTTTGGAAAAGGTTGAGAAACTGAGTAAAAAGCAGTTCTCGTAGAAACACTTATGTTGAGTCCATATACTCTACATTGGGAGCGGATATGGTAAAAAATGTATATGTTGGCGATGGAAGTGTGTCAAAACAAGTATTGCTAAATATTACTAATAAGACTATATTAAAAATAATTTCATTTTTTTCTGTAACAATATTGTGGTAAAATGTAAATACGTTATTAAAAATATATATTTAAATAAAATGGATGATTTTTCTGCTGTTAACTTTGCATTGTTCATAAAGATGTACTCAATGTACACAGCTGTTTCGAATTGCGCGGTGTTTTGAGTAACGATTCTACTGGATTAACCAGAAAAAGGTGTACATTTGTACATCAGGGCCGTAGCGTGGCAAGGTGTAGATTTTTTTGCATTTTTTTTTATTTTTTCAGAACGTTCCTGGCATCATTTTGGCGCCCCCTATGCTCCACCCACCAGCGCCTTAGCACCAAGGGCGAACGTCCTAATCGCCTGCCTCTAGGTACGGGCCTGCCAAACCACCACCATAAAGCAACAGTGATAAAGAATGTAAAAAGTCGATTTTAAGACAAGCATGCCAATCGATTGCTGAAATTAAAAATTTTATAATGAAACACTGAAATATTTCAATTCCAAAAGAAAAATCACAAATTTACAATTATTAATATTGCCGTGTAACTTTAAAGCGTCATCGAGATTAGTAAAATAACTAAACACAGATAATAGTATACACAAAAACCTACTGTTATCTGTTATCATATACCCAGTGGGGGATTAAGCACTTTGGAGGCCCTAGGCGCAATACATTTTGGAGGCTCTGTTTTTCGAATAACACAAAAGTGTTGCAAAACTCTTCGTAGAATAATAATGAATATTGAAAACTGAAATTAAAATATAATGATTTATATAATTTATGCTATTTTTGAGGCCCATAAAATTTGGAGGCCCCAAGCGCGCGCCTCTTTCGCTTATGGGATAATCCGCCACTGCCACTACCTTAAAAGAAACTTAGTAATATCATGATTCACTATTAAAAAAGTACAACACAAACCTTAAAGTTCAATTATCTCGAAACAAGTATTTTAGATCTATAACCCATTGTTGCTTTAGGGCAGTGTCTGCCAAACTGTGTGCCGCAAGAAGTCTCAGGTGTGCCGCGGTGGAAGAAGCATTCAAAATTTTAATTTGAAATAATGCCCATTTATTCAAATTTTCTTCAATTTTAAATAAATTCAACATTCAAACAAACATTTGTCACGTTCATCCATAGTGGTCAACGCGACACATTTTCCACTTTTCTCTTTTAAAGGTACATTTCCTTTTTTAGAGCATTTTTATTTGGTATGCCGCGGTACAAGTCCCATTAATCAGTGTGCCGTGAAGTAAAAAAGTTTGGCAGACACTGCTTTAGGGCATATATGGGCAACCACCGGCCCGCCGAGCTATTTTGTCCGGCCTTGATTCATCTCGGCGAAATAATAGAGAAAACAATTAATAATCCCAGGGAGCCAATATTGCTAGTCTCGTAATTCAAGTTCAAGGCCACACACAATTTTTTTTGATCAGTATATAATATTAATATTATGTCGTTTATTATATAAATAAAAAAATATATAAGAAGTAGCAATGTGTTTTATTTAATTAAATATTACTTTATTATGTTTAATAATTTTGTCCGGCCGTTGGCTCGGAGACAGAATGATAATTTGGCCCCAACCCTAGAAAAGGTTGGCCCATGCCTGCTTTAGGGTATCAATTATTACATTATTTAAAAAATGCATGTATTTAAATTGATATTTTGCATTTGAAAGAAAACAATGAAATGAAAATGTCTAATAGTAAAAAACAGTTGAATTCTTAAAACGTATATATTTACAATTAAAAATAGAAAGTTTCATCTGGTCCTGAAACTTACCGATATTTCATCACTGAACATTTTTTTTCACCCTTGAAGTGTTTGGGGTCACAGTCAACGTTCCTTCTAAGCCGAATGGTTAGCTGCGCGGAAATTTCAAAGGCTGTGCGCGGGGGCTTCCCAACTGCTGCGCGGCCGCGCACGCGCGCAGCTTAGAGGGAACGTTGGTCACAGTGGGTTAGTTGCGGAAAATAGATATACATTTTTCACTCACCTAGACAGAGAAAGGTGGGCTCGCCGGCATACTGCGTGGGGTAAGACGGCGCTCTGTCACCGGGCAAGAAGTACGGGCAGGTCTGCTCCACGTCCTGGCAGACCGTGAGGCAAGGCTTCACTCGGAGACGCTCATGGACCACGTAAGCCGGGCCCAAGTCGCGCCTCCGCCGCCCTAACCGGTTGTCGAGGTCTTTCTTCGTCTCGACCACTTTGTGCTCCGGTCTGCCGTCCCCCTTCTCGTTGGAAGGCCTCCCGGTGACGAAGCCCTCGCCGAAGGAGACTCCGGTGCCGTTATTCGAACTGAACCTTCTGCGAATGTCACTCGCGGACGACGGCGCGAATCCGTAGAGCGAAAAGTTACCCCCACCGTACGAGAAGTCATCGTCAGAAAAGTAACTCTCCGCGAACAAGTCTTTATTTTCATCGTTTTCTATTAACAAGTCATATTCAGTATTATAATTAAGATTAGTATTAACTTTTAACTTTGTGTTTTTATTATTTGATGCGTATCGTTTGTAATTGTCTTTGGACGTGGATCTCTTCTTGAGGGGCGGCGGGGCCGGAGGTAGGGGCCGAGGGGAAGGATCGGCGGCCCCCCCGGATTGGGCGCCCTTCCCACTCGACCCCGCATTCAATGCGCCCGAAGTCACGAATAGCGGCAGCAAAGAGCCGCAGACCCAGCGCCGATACGCCTCCTGGAAAATCACAACACATATCGTTTAGCAGATTGACCAGTGGTTCTTCATAGTCTCTTAGAAGTCACAAGAAAACATGGTGGTGCACCAAAATCAAACAAAGAAAAATATGAGAACATCATCTTTATTACAAATTTAACAGATTACATCAGGGGTGGGCCGGGGGGTTGGAGGGGCTCGCGTGAGTCCCTTGTTAATTTAAAATAAAACAATATTCTCAAAGCAAATTATTATACAACTGCAATTTCTGACTTATATACATATCGACTGTGGAAAGGAAAAATGACTTAACCCTCAATTTTCCAAAACAGCTTTTTTTCAATAATCACAATGTATACATCTTGACACACATTCTATCAAAAGGATGGAAGCTGAAAATGCCGAATAAGTATCTAAATTTAGCTTTAAAGTTTGAAAAAGATGACCTTGTAAAAAATTAAAACCAAGAAAAAACACTGAAATAAAGGTTTTTCCGAGACAATTTCTTTCATTAATGTTAGGTTATGTCAACTAAACACCAGTTAAGAAGTCTCCGTGCACTTCAAGGTTGTGTATAAATCATTATTTGCATATGGCCCAAAATCATCAAAACATGTTTTTTGCGCCTCCTGTAAACTTTGATATGTGTGAGTTACGTCCTTTTTCCTTTCCACAGTCGATATCATCTACGACAGCTTCAGTATACACAGTAGTCAGTGGCGGATTAAACACTTTTGAGGCCATAGGCGCAATACATTTTGGAGGCCCTGCTTTTCGAATAACATAAAAGTGCTGCAAACCTCTTAGGAGAATAATAATGAATATTGAAAACTGAAATTAAATTGTAAGGTTTTATATATATACTATATGCTATCTTTGAGGCCCCCCAGATTTGGAGGCCCCAAGCGCGCGCCTCTTGCGCTTATGGGATAATCCACCACTGACAGTAGTACATTTTTAGCCATTTAGATTGACACGTTTACAGCAAATTGCATATTTTTACATATGACTATAAGTGTATCATGTAACAATCGATTGCTTATTTAAGTATTACACATAATTGCATAGAAATATTAACAAATTCACTGCTTCTCCAGAACACCGAAAATTGCTTTGAGATTAAGCGAGCCCCTTGTTAACGTATTGGCAGCCCACCGCTGGATTAAATAACGGCTATACAACAAATAATAATTAAAGTAAAGACAAGCATATCGACTGTGGAAAGGAAAAAGGACTTAACCCACAGTTTCTTCAAAACAGGTTTTTTTCGATAATCACAATGTATCAAACTTGATACACGTTCTATCAAAAGGATGCAAGCTGCAAATGCCGAATTAGTATCTAAATTTAGCTTTTAAGTTTGAAAAAATGACCTTGTAAAAAACTAAAACCAAGAAAAAAGACTGAAATAAAGGTTTTTCCTAGACAATTTCTTTAATTAATATAAGGTTATGCCAATTTAACACCAGTTTAGAAGTCTCCGTGCACTTCAGGGTTGTGTATAATTCATAATTTGTATATGTCACAAAATCATCAAAACACGTTTTTAGCGCCTCCTGTAAAATTTGATATGTGTGGGTTACGTCCTTTTTCCTTTCCACAGTCGATATGTATATAGTGCATACATATATGGAAAAACTGAACTAATATTACCCTTAATAAAATGGGGATTATTTGATGTTAAACTAAATTAACGTGAAACCTGAGCTTGTCGGCTTTTGCAGATTTCAGAAATATGAGGTTGAATATTTAATATACATAGCTATCCTCAATTCTTCGTCTAAATTCATAAGTGTTTCTCGTTTTTTTGTTTTTAAATTATTTATTGTTAAAAAACCGATCCCACACAAATATGATGTTGAAAACTGTAACGAGATTTTCAGTGGCCTTAGACCAGTGTCTGCCAATCTTTTTTACTTCACGGCACACTGGTGAATGGGATTTGTACCGCGGCACACCAAATAAAAATGCTTTAAAAAAGGAAATGTTGGAAAATTTATCGCGTTGACCACTATGTATGAACGCGAGAAATATTTGTTTGAATGTTTAGATCAGGCGTGGGGAACCTGCGGCCTCTTGGCTACCCTGGTGCGGCCTTCTGGCAAATTCTGTAATTCTGTGTTTTTCTTTGTAAATTCGTAAATTCCTGAGAATCTGAGAAGTAAAATCGTAAACTCCGGCCAAAGATTACCTAGTCAATGTTTACTGCGGCCTTATGTCGAATCAGAAAAATGAATGCGGCATTTAAATAAAAAAAGGTTCCCCACCCCTGGTGTAGATGTTGAATTTATTTAAAATTGAAGAAAATTTAAATGAATAGACATTATTTAAAATTAACATATTAAGACTTCTTCCACCGCGGCACACCCGAGACAGTGCCGGCGCGAGGTTATTTGGCGCCCTAGGCAAAGATTATTGACGCGCCCCCTTATAAACAAATAGTTCTATTTCAAAATAATGAAAAAAAAAACAATTTGGAATCGCTAGATTTTTTTATACATCCATGTCCGCTCCCAATGTGGAGCATATGGCCTCTTAATGAAAGTATCTCAGCGGAAGTTTTTCTATGTGAACTGTTTGTTACTTAGTCGTCTAACCTCTCTTTTTCGAATCATATGGAAAAAGATAAATAATTACAACAAACAAATACAAACATTAAAATAAATTAAAATGTACTATTATTTATTATTATAAGTGTAAAAATTGTTTTGATACTCCAATTAAGCGCCCTCTAATGGTTTGCGCCCTAGGCGGTTGCCTATATCGCCTGTATGGTGGCGCCGGCCCTGCTTGCGGCACACAGTTTGGCAGACACTGCCTTAGACAGAGAGCTGGGTATTCACTATGGATAGAGACCCAATCATTCGACGCGAGGCAACACCAAGTGCATCGCGGTGCACCGCTTAAGAACCACTTGAAAAAACGATTAACTAATATATCGACCTATAATCGAAAAAAGATTTTAAGCGACACAATCCGGTTAAATTTGAATCGTTCAAACTATGTACATTCTCACATATTTTGTCACTAACGACCCGGGTTTCGCCTTTCGGCATCTTCAGGCATTCAAGTGCACGGATGAACTTGAACTGACCTCAACATCCGGTTGATTTCGATTTGAGCCTGTAATTTTTCAATATCGCTTAGGGCAGGCATGCACAAACAATATCTTCTAGTGGGCCGCATAAAAACAAATTAAAATGTGTCAGGGTCACAACGAAAAATTCAAATTAAAGTGCACTAAATCCTCTTTTATACAAGGGATACGTTTCATGTAACAGCCGTGCAAAATATCCGTTTAAAAAAGATGAAGTGAATATTTAATAGATATACGAACAATTGATTCCCATTACATTTGACCGTGTTTCTTTGAAATCGTGTAAAAAATAAACCGTGCAATAAGAGGATTATTTGTACATATTTACAAAAAAATGATTAATGTGATCCTTGTTCTTGTTATATTTAAGCTAATTCTTTAAAATTTAGTTTAATATTTATGTTATTAAGCCGCACAATTGAATCCAAATTTTCTTCAGTAAGCCTATGTCTGTGAAACGATTCTACTTCAATAACGAACGTTAATACGATTTTCCAACAATTAATTATAATGAAAAATAACGCCTTTGTACAGCGGTGGGCTGCCAATATGTTAACAAGGAGCTCGCTTAATCTCAAAGCGATTCTCGGTGTTCTGGGAAAGGAGTGCATTTTTTTATCACTCCTATGACATTATTTGCTATACATAAATAAGCAATCGGTTGTTACTTACTACACTTATAATGGTTCCCGGTAAATTGCTCGAATGCAATTCCTCGAATGGAAATTGCTCGAATAACCGATTCCTTGAACGTCAAATGATCGAATTACAAATTGCTCGAATTTTTTTATAAAAGTTTTATAAAAGCTTAAACATTAATTACTCATACTTTAAAAAATATCTAATTCGGGAAAAAATATCTAATTATCCAAGTCGGGAAATAAAAACCATAAATAAAAAAAAAGTCACAATAAAAAAATATTTTTTATTTTATTATTCAGTTGCCAGTGGTCGAGTGGAAAATGTCGTTGGTTTTGTTTTCGGAGGTCACAGGCTTGAATCTTAATACGTACACTTTTTAATCAATTATTTTTCAAACTATTTATGGATTTCTGTGCTTAAAGGCACACATATATGTAATTTATTGAAACCCATTCTTACTAAAAATTGGACGTGGCGATAGTGATAAGCTAACCGGCTCCCACTTATATTTAACAATATACAATTTACTGTAAACTTATCAATGTAAATGACCAAATATGTACTGCTGTGTATACTGAAGCTGTCTTACATAATATATAAGTCAGAAATTGAAGTTATGTACTCATTTGATCTAAAAATATTGTTTTCTCTAAAATTAACAAGGGGCTCGCGCGAACCCCTCCGAGCCACCTCCAGCCCACCCCTGCGCACAATTGAATTGAAATTTTCTTCAGTTAGCCTATTTCTATGAAACCAACGTTATAATTAACGTTAATATGATTTACCAACATTTAATGATAATGAAAACGGTCGCCTTTGTCTGCTGACCCCTCAAATATATTTACAATACATAATGATAACTTGTGTCACTTTTTTTCTGCTCATTATTTATATTCTCGAATAATAATATATTCTGATTTTTAATACTATCTACATATTTCCGAAAGCGTTCCTCTGGACAACAATGGGTAGTTTTTCCAAAGGCTTTTCTATTCTTTGTGGTTGGCTTAAAGTTTTAATATGAAACTTTTTGTTATTTTTTCTTCCCCCATATCTAGACCATTAAAAACGACTCAAACACAACTGAACTTTTTCGTAGCTTTGTTGTGTTATTTAGGTCAGTGATGCATCACGTGGTTTATTAATATCTATTTTAACTTTTAACTGAATTCTTTCAGACTTAAATAAATAAAAACTGTCAAAGATGTCGAATTATGTAGTTGTTTCAAAATACGTTTGCATTCATTTTTCTTCCCTTCAAAACACTGTTTTGTTGAACTAATTTTACATGATTTATTAATTGTTAAAGTACAGTACATGACATAACAGCTGACGCCAATTCGCCATGTACTTTACAAATATAATGAAACAAAATAAAAAATAAAACTACATAATAATTTAATGAAGACTATGACCGACTTCGTTCATCGCTAGCATTATCAACTGATCCAGTTCTGATTTTTTTTTTTTATACCATGTCTGCTCTCAATGTGTAGCATATCCAGTGGCGTAGATAGAAAAATTAATGCATCCCCCCTTCACCCAATTTGTTTTATTTAGTACACTCAACCCTTTTTTTACTCGCTAGATACGTTCCACAAAAAACCGTATAAAAAAGTGATTGAATTGATAGAATAATTTATGATTGTACCCTGCATTTAAAAAACATGTTTTTTTAAAAAAAAAAAAAAAAATATTTGGGTATAGAAAATCGTTTACACAAAATATTATTATTTTTAAGAAAAATAATACTAATCATCACTACTTGATTACATATGGGGACTTGAATGAGGGACTAGAAATAAATCGCTTTCGTCGCTGGAAATGTCTTACACGTCTAATGTGCTATGTTCTAATGAAACCTTTTGTTTATTATTACTGTATTGTGTTGTTGAATTTCTTGTTATTACAAAATCTGTTATCCGTTGCTGTGTTTTTCGTTTCTGAGAATTGTTTTAGAGCAAATAATTTAAGTAACAAAAATGGTATCAGTTCTTTTTAGTATACCGGGTTATGTAAAAAAAAATGTTTTCACTCTTTTAATTTGGAAGTTTTTTGGAAAATCCGTCAATCTTGGCAATCATACACAAATGACCAAAGCGACGAAGGTCATTTATTAAGCAATTGAAAAACGACCCAACGGCACATGGGCCTGTATAACACGTGATGTAAATAAGTGGAAAATTGGCTTAAGCTATTTTTACACTTATGAAGTGGTTAATCGAACATTCAAATAATGTATAATTAAAAAAAAACAGCGAAAAATGTTGTGACTTCGTGCCAAAAATATTACTAATATATTATTTATTTATTATTGCCGCCTGTGTGGTCGAGTGGTCAACGTTGTTGGCTTCGGCTACAGAGGGCCCGGGTTCAAATCCCGGTGCGGACAGTTTTATAAATTGATTTTTCAATCGATTTATGAATTTCTGTTCAAAGGCATGGATGTATGTGATGTCTTGAATTCCCCCCTCTCACCCATCCTATCCTATGAACGGGGCGTATCGAGAGCGATTAGCTTACCACTAATCCTGTCCTAGCCCTATCCTTCTATCCCTACTCTCTTTGGCAAAAGAAAGGTTGAGCAACTGAGTAACAAGCAGATCTCGTAGAAACACTTCTGTTGAGATAAACTCCATTAGGAGTCCATATGCTCCACATTGGAAGCGGATATGGTTAAAAAAATGTTTATTTATAAAGCTGTGCTTTATTTAATGCTGTATTCCTATGTATTGATCAAACTGGTCCTAGTTTTATTTTTAGTATAAAGATACATTTGCTAATATAAGAATGAACTTGTTTGAAAAAAATATATAAAATCTCTAATTAATTATTGTTCATTGGGCGTCGATCAATTTTAATATTCAAACGGCAGAAGGGTATAGAGTTTTCTTTTTTAATTGTTTGTATTGCACGCTACAGTATGTATTGTTTGTTTTATTGCTGGCAGAGGATTCGAGCTAAAATATTCAATCAAGGCATAAAATTGCCATCGACAGTAAAATACTGCATAACCCAATTTGTCTTCACGGACAGTGATAAACTCTCCATAGAAATGTTATCAAATGACAGCAGTGCGCGCGCCGCGGTGGCGAAAGACGGAAATAAAATCTTGCACCTCCGACGCCGACCTATGCAGTCCACGAGGGCGAGAGGGACGCAAATATTACTGCCATTGCATCGGGAAGAACTAACCCGTTAGCTAACGAAAATTGATTTATTATTCGTTATAATAAATAATTATTGGATTTTTATTTTTAAAAGATACACTCAAAAGCTGTTTCTATTATTTAATTATACATTTTTTTATTTTCTGCATCACACCAAAGATGATTTCTCTTCAATGATACAGTTAAGGTACATTTTTTAGATACAATTTGATAGGCAACAATAATTGATAATTTAAAATATAAAGATATTAATAAAGGTTAATTTAATACATAGAATTTGTATAACTACACGTGACAAAAAATAATTAAATAATAATTAGCAAGAATGATAGTTAATGGGACTAATAAAACATATTTTAATTTTGAGACAGATGTGATTAAGGATTGAATGGTGAGGGGCAGGGAAGGTAAACTTTTTCTCCAAAAGAAGTAGCAAATTTCTTAAATTTCTTTCTTCTGGATTTTTTTGAATTTCTTGAATTCTCTGGACACGAAACTAGATCTTGATGCCCGATAGGACCATTAAGGTTATTTATATAATTATACATTATTAGAAGTTTTCACACGTAGGCAAGGGTGGGCTGGATTTAGCTTGAATGGGCTAGCGCAAGCTCCTTGCTAAATTTTACTAAGGCCGACGAGCCCTCTGTTAATGAAAAAAAAAACAATATTTTCAGATCATATTACTATATAAATGCAATTTCTGACATATATTATCTACGACAGCTTCCAGTATACACTGTAGTACATTTTTAGTCATTTAGATTGTTCTCTTATATTTTTACATATTATAAGTGTATTAAGTAACTATTGACAGCTTATTTAGGCATTGCATATAACTGTATAGGAGTGATAAAAAAACACTCTTTTCAAAAAACATCGAGAATTGCTTTGAGATTAGGCGTGCTCCTTGTTAACGCATTGGCACCCCACCACTGCACGTAGGCACGTATTATCAATATATCAATAGTGAATGTATTATATGAGCTCCCGAGAAGTGAAGTGAGCCAATTAGTAAAATACTAAAACTTTTCTTCTGGACCTTCAAGTACAATAACGTCTGTACTTGGTGTTTTGGTGGATTTCAGATTTTGACACCACAGTCATTCTTTAGAACAGAAATCCATAAAGCGATTGTTTTAACTCGGATTTGAAGCCATGAGGACCTGAAGACAACTTTGATCACGGAATCACCCAAGTACAACTTGAACTTAAGTAAATAAATTGCGTATATCTTTCATTATTGTTCAGATAATGCGTAATGTAACGTAACATAGCCATAAGAATACAAAATAATTATATTGCATTTAGAAAATTGGATGACAGTGTCAACGTTTATACAAAATAATGGGAAACCTCTCTGGATAAAACATTGATGTTAACTGGTTCTCTGCCACGGACGTGTTAACGCGCCATAAAATTTCATGCTCGTAGGGCCGGCCATACAAAATGTGCGTGTTTACACACAGTACTTGAGACGCGGCTTAAAGGCCACAAGAAACGTTTTAAATAATTTTAAAATATCATGCATATAGTGATATATCTTGGAATCATAGTGTGATATTTATATGTAAAAGATATTGTTTTGTAATCTATAATACATTGATTTAAAAAAAAAGATTTTTTGTTGTGTTCGAATTTGTTGCTAGCAGGGCTACGCTAACGTGGCGGTAATTTCCGTTTTTGAAACGTTTTTGGATACATGATGGCGGAAATGACCCATCGTGTATTTATATCAACTCTTGAAGTGAAAAAGGACGTAACCCTCAATTTTCCAAAACAGGTTTTTTTCGATAATCACAATGTATACAACTTCTATCAAAAGGATGTCAAGCTGCAAATGCCGAATTAGTATCTAAATTTAGCTTTTAAGTTTGAAAAAGATGACCTTGTAAAAAATTTAAACGAAGAAAAAAGACTGAAATAAAGTTTTTTCCTAGAGAAATTCTTAAATTAATATTAGATTATGTCAATTAAACACCAGTTTGGAAGCCTCCGTGCACTTCAAGGTTGTGTTTAATTCGTAATTTGCATATGTCACAAAATCATCAAAACACGTTTAAGCGCCTCTTTTAAAATTTGATATGTGTGGGTTACATCATTTTTCCTTTCCACAGTCGATATGGTAAGTGTTTGTGATGTACTATTATTATTTATTTTTTAAAAACCATGTCCGCTCCCAATGTGGATCATATGGACTCCTAATGGAGTTTATCTCAACAGAAGTGTTTCTACGAGAACTGCTTGCTACTCAGTTGCTCAACCTCTCTTTTTCCAAAGAGAGTAGGGATAGAAGGATAAGGCTAGGACAGGATTAGTGGTAAGCTAATCGCTCTCGATATGCCCCGTTCATAGGGTAGGATGGGTGAGAGGGAGGAATTCAAGAACATCACATGATTTTGAACAGAAATTCATAAATCGATTGAAAAATCAATTTATAAAACTGTCCGTACCGGGATTTGAACCCGGGCCCTCTGTAGCCGAAGCCAACAACGTTGACCATTTGACCACACAGGCGGCTAAAATATGTCCAAATGGCAAAAAGTATATATTTATAAGGTTCAATTTTTTGAAAGAAAATCACGGCCCTCCATGCACGGCCATATTAATACCGCACGGCATAGATCAGGTTAATTAAATAGCTAAGTAAGGTTGAAATTGTAATTTGTGGCTCTCGTATTATTGTAATAAATAATTGTTTTCATTTCAAATAATTTAAATTAAAAAAGGAAAATTAATGTTTACGTAAATCGCGACAAACGTGTAGTCTGTAGTCATGCAGTGTATCCCCAGTTAACGTGTTAAACGTCACCCCGTGAATGGACATCGTGAATATCCGGTTTCCGGTAAGTAAGAGAGGCGCTGTGTTCTGCGGCAATTTGTCACTTCTTTAATAATTTCAATGGGATATTATTGACGTGAAACGTTCTGTACACAACCTCTCTGCTTATTATTTACAAATTGTGTAAGCTTGCCGCACGTTAGACATAATGAAAAGCTTACTGAATAACGATAGTGTGCACATATATTACGAGAAACTCAAAGAAGAAAAAGCATTATACAGTAAAACTTATAAACGAAATGAAAGATTATATTTTTTGAAAACAATAGTATTTAGTACATCCAGAGTTTAGGATTGAGGTACTGGTATTTAAAAAAGTTTAAATAAAGCAAACAAACACGACTATGTAATGGGTTTCTTAAAATAATAAAATAAACTGAAAAGCTCTTTATACAGCCCTTGTAAACAAATTTTAAATATGTATCATATCGACTGTGGAAAGGAAAAAGGACGAAACCCACAGTTTTATCTAACAATGACAATGTATCAAACTTGATACACGTTCTATCAAAAGGATGCAAGCTGCAAATGCCGTATTAGTATCTAAATTTAGCTTTTAAGTGTGAAAAAGTTGACCTTGTAAAAAATTAAAACCAAGAAAAAATATTGAAATAAAGGTTTTTCCTCGACAATTTCTTTAATTAATATTAGATTATGTCAATTAAACACCGGTTGAGAAGTCTTCGTGTACTTTAAGGTTGTGTATAATCCATAATTTGCAGCTGACCCAAAATCATCAAAACACGTTTTTGGCGCCTCCTGTAAAATTTGATATGTGTGGATTACGTCCTTTTTCCTTTCCACAGTCGATATACATAGCTTAGATCAGGCTTCGGGAAACCGCGGCTTTAAGGCCGCATGTGCCCTTTTGGCTACTCTGGTGCGGCTTTCTGGCCAATTCTGTAAACTTTTCTAATTTCGTAAATTCCTGAGATTTCCAATGGTTCCGTAGTCAATGTTTACTGCGGCCTTATGTCGAATCCGAAAAATGAATGCGGCATAAAGAGAAGAAAAGGCTCCCCATCCCTGATCTAGATTATAAAGTGCATATTTTTTTTCTATTTGGATGTCTCTGTATTTTGGGATGCGTTTTATTATGAAGAAATGTGCTAAAGTAAAAATATTTAAACTTAAATACGTACGTAGAATCCTGAATAGAAATTGAAATTTCGGTATTTCATATCGACTGTGGAAAGGAAAAAGGACGTAACCCTCAATTTTCCAAAACATCTTTTTTTCGATAATCACAATGTATACAACTTGACACACATTCTATCGAAAGGATGGAAGCTGAAAATGCAGAATAAGTATCTAAATTTAGCTTTTATTTTTGAAAAAGATGACCTTGTAAAAAATTAAAACCAAGAAAAAACACTGAAATAAATGTTTTTCTGAGATAATTTATTTAATTAATATTAGGTTATGTCAATTAAACACCATTTTAGAAGCATCCGTGCACTTCAAGGTTGTGTATAATTAATAATTTGCATATGTCACAAAATCGTCAAAACACGTTTTTAGCGCCTCCTGTAAAATTTGATATGTGTGGGTTACGTCCTTTTTCCTTTTCACAGTCGATATAAAATGGCGGTCTTTCAAATATCAATATCGGCATTGCAAAAAAAAAGTTTAAATAAATAAAAAAAAATTGTCAATTGGAATCGCAATACCGGCCAAGTAGATACAATAAAGAGCTGGTTAGTAGACTCTCTTGTCTCCCTTAGCCCTTTATTACCTTTTGCTTACCTGAAATATTTTGTGTAATATACTTGGTCATTATTATTTTTCTTACACGTTTTTATATACCACACTGTTGTTATTTTTTAAAAATTAACACGGTTTTTTAAACGAAGAGAACCAATCTACCAGACTGCTTTACACGGTTTTATGTACACGACTTTTTGTAAAATGTATCTATCGCGTAAAAAAAGAATTAAGTGTATTACAGTAGCATAGCAAGAGGGGTGGGGGGGGGGGGGGCAGTAGTGGCGGACCAACCGGGGCAGCAGATATTTGGGAGCGGCATTTTCAAAAATAATTTCAATATTTTGCGAGAAATTATATTTATACTTAAAAAAATTAAGCCACCTGTGGTAAGAACTTATAAATATTTAAAGTGATTTAAAAGAAACTTAAAGGACATATTGGGAGCGGCAAATTCAAGGATCGCCCCGGGTGGCAGGGCTTCTTCCTACTACACTGGTGTATTAAATAAGGTTTCGACCAATTAGGAAAAAAATCGGGTGTATGTAAGTTTACAGCCTTGAGAGATTATAAGAGCGTTTACTGTTCACCAATCGGATATAATACCGGTGCAAACAATTACCTAACTCATACTTGCCCGGTACCGTGTACATTGCAAAAAATGCGATATATATTCAAAATAAAATTATATGTGCAGTAAAATTTGGATAAAAAATCAGTTATTTAAACGGATTAAATAATGTAAAATAATTTTTCAAAAGGCAAGTAACTCGAGAGCCTAAGATTTATTTTAATAATAACCTCTTTATTATTTTTCAAAGGCCGGCAACCCCTCGAAGTTTCCCGAGTGCATCCAGTTGCCGCTCTAACAATTATGTTGGTAGACCTGACAAGTTAAGAGCGGGACCTTATTTAATATCCGGGGGAAGTGCTCTGGGAGTAGAATAGATGTGCCGGCAATAGATATTGTCGATTGATACTTAGGCTGTCACACTGTATCGACGGTTACGGGGGACATTTTGGATTCTTGAATGCAGGAATGTTGCCAGTTTTATTCTGCAGTTGTAATAACGATCTGATGTCTATGACAAGAATTTTAAATGGCGAAAAAAACCGTATTGAATATTGGGAAAATTAGGAAAAAAACGCTGAATATAATTTATAATATGGTAAAATGATATTTGTTGTCGTTTTTTTTAATATACTGAAGTCCACGTGGACACATAAATATGTGTGTTTCGCCGATTAACATAAAATCAGAACCGTTTTCAAATATTTTGTTTCGGATTCAAGTATACCTTTACATGTCACTTGTGAAACTCACAGACTAGGTCCATAGACTAATAAAAGCTAACAGCTCTTCATAACATTTTAACATTAATAATATAACTTCTTATTTATGGATATGGAGTCAGTAATACATGTCGCGTTTTTCAGATAATTATTATTGAATTGTAAAAATTGTAAACAACTATCAGATACATATTAACCTTTTCCTTACTATGCAAAAAAAGCACGCGCTCCTGAGCTGTATATTCGTTACACATCAGGCAAACGGGAGTGAATCATGACAATTATATAATACTACTACAATATTTCTATTATTGAATTACTCAATGCGTAAATGTATAAGGAAGGAATACCTGAACTTTAGGCCGAGTATTTATTATATATACAGAGAAATGTAAATGATTAGAAGGTATGTGTACTGCTTACACATCTTAGTTAAGAAAGGGTTAAAATATATTTTTTAAATTTTTCCAAGGATTTTAAACCTGCAAAAAACCCGGGATTTTTTTACCGTCTCGCATTGCTTCCTATAAACACTTTGGTGACTGCAATTTAGACATGCTTGGAGTACTTTGCAATCCGATGCATATTATATAGTATACCTAAGTTATCATTAGTTTTTTAATTGTAAATATAGCTGTGGGCGTACATAGAGCAAAGAAATCGTTTTTTTTCTCGCGGACCCCCTGAAAAAATATAATAAAAAATAATTATTTTAAAATTTGAACAAAAAAATAATTGAAAAAAAATCCTTTCCGTCCTTTTTCCTTTCCACAGTCGATATTGCAATAATAATTTTAATTTATTCGCTAGTTATTGCGAACCCAATTGGTCGCCTTATTATATTTTTACTTTTTTTTGTATATCGATATTTATATTAGCAAAACAGGTGTTTTTTTTTTATGAAATGTGAGTGTTTATATTTTCTTCCAGTATTGTAATCACTAATAAATCTCTCTTTTTGGATGTGTTCAGGAAAAATGATGGCAAGGATAAGAAACTACATACTTGATGAGTCTTACCGTAGAAGAGAGAATGAGTAATTAAAAATAAATTCAGCTTATATCAGAAATTTCATATTAAAGACAACCGAAAAATAAATATTTGGTATTAATAAGCCGATAGAATGTCACAGTATTTCAAAAGAGTCTCCAAAATGTCCGCCGGAATAATGCACGGGGCCATTTTGATCTGACAACGCGGGAAAAAAGTGTGGAGGAATTCCGAAGAAAAATTCGGCGGGAGAAATAAAAGGTGATCGTGGACCTTGTGAACAAGAGCGAGTGCGGAAACAAAAAGAGGTGCCCGAGAAGTGGGGTGACCAAAATGTTTACTCGTTATAAATGGGTCGAAATATTGTATTTAAATCTGGCGATTCTTTTATTAAAGTTTTGTTTAATATTCTTGCTGTTTATAAAGAGTGATTCATTTAGAGGTACTGTTTCTTATTGGGATTTGATAATAGATAACACGTGAGTTGTGCCCGAGTGTTATTTTATTTTTGTTCAGTATTGTTTTACAATTCACAATGGAAAGACTTACGCCGGCACAGGGCCTACAAATTATTCAGCTGTATTACGCAAATCAGCGTTCTGCGAGGAATGTTTTTCGTGCAACATTTTGTTTAGCGATGAGGCCCATTTCTGGCTTAATGGATATGCCAATAAACAAAATTGCCGTATTTGGTTTGAAGATCAACCCAAAGAGGTTCAAGAGCTGCCACTATATCCACAAAAAACAACGGTTTGGTGTAGATTATGGGCTGGTGGAATAATCGGTTTTTTAAATATGAGGCTGGCCAGAACGTAACCGTGAATGGTGCCCGTTATCGTTCCATGATAACGGACTATTTGGTGCCTAAAATTCAAGCCCATAATCTCCACCACACTTGGTTTCAACAAGATGGCACTACTTGCCACACAGCCCGTGAAAGCATGGCTTTATTAAGAGAACATTTTGGTGAGCAAATAATTTCACGCTTCGGACCAGTGAATTGGCCGTTTAGATCTTGCGATATAACACTTCTAGACTTTTTTCTTTGGGGCTACGTAAAGTCGAAAGTCTATATAATAAAACCGACTACGATTGAGGAATTGGAGGCAAACATTACTCGCATCATTACCCAAATACCAGTCGAAATGCTCGAACGCGTCATCCAAAATTGGAACTTTCGAATGGACCATGTTAGGCGTAGTTATGGCCAACATTTAAAATAATTAATATCGGTACTATTTACGGTAAATTACGTATCAACATTACAATAAAATATAAGCAGCGGTGGGCTGGCAATACGTTAACAAGAGGCTCGCTTATTCTCAAAGCAATTCTCGGTGTTCTAGGGAAGCAGTGAATTTTGTTACCACTCCCATGCAATGATATACAATAAGCAATCGATTTTTACTCAATACACTTATAATAAATAGAAATATGTGATTTACCGTAGACTTATCAATGTAAATGGCTAAAAATGTATTGCTGTGCATACTGAAGCTCTCGTAGATAATCTATAAGTCAGAAAATTCAGTTATATACTAACTTGACCTGAGAGTATTGTTTTCTCTTAAATTAACAAGAAGCTGGCCGACCTAAGTAAAATATAACAAAGGGCTTTCACGAGCCTTTCCAAACCCCCTCCAGCACACCCTTGAATATAAGTAAAAAGATACATTCAATTACTTTAATGATAAGTTTTTTATATTGTATAACGTGATACAAAGTGTTACCAATTCTTTGGAAGAACGTGGATAGCTTTAACATTTACTAGATATATTAGAAAGCTTATAACAGAACTAATGGTTAACTAATCTCTTTCACTACATCTCGTTATTTTGGAATTGGAAAGAAAGGGAGAATTTTTTTAGATACTACAATGTCTTTGAACAGAATTTGAAAAAAATGCTATTCGTACTGGAACCCAAAACCAGCGGTGGGCTGCCAATATGTTAGCAAGGGGGTTCGCTCGCTTAGTCTCAAAGCAATTTTCGGTGCTCTAGGGAAGGAGTTTATTTTTTGAACACTCCTGTGCAATCATATGCAATACTTAAATAAGCAATCAGTTTATTACTTAATACACTTATAATATGAAACAATATGCAATTTACCGTAAAATTATCAATGTAAATTACTAAAATTGCACTACTTTGTATACTGAAGCTGTCTAGATAATCTATAGTATTGTTTTCTCTTATATTAACAAGGGGCTCGCCGGCCTTGCCCAAAGCCCGTGAGATTCCCTGCAGAAGCCAAGAACTTTGACTACTACGCCACGGTTAAATACTTAAATTATATATTTTATAAATATTGTGGAAAAAAATATGTCAAATATTTAGAAATAAAAAAATGCCAAGCTGCAGTCCAGTACTCCAATCCACTTATATTCGATTTCAGTGGATTGTTTTCGATATTTTTATCGCTTGGTCATCCCAATTTCGGGGTCAGCGGCGAGGGGGAGTGTCGCCGAGTTGACAAAAGAGCGCGAAAGCAAACACAAGAACAATGGCGTCTTCCCGCGGGCCGCGCTTCTCGCGGCGGGAAAGTGGCAAGGTTCAAATGTTGCCACCGGCAGGGACGGAAAAAAGGACGAAAAAAGCGCCGCATTGTTCACACCGCTGCGTAAACGGTCGGCTAAATATCTGTGATCGATTGATTTCCCGGACTAAAAATACACTATTTATTTGATGAAATATTGTTTATATTTGTAAATATTATATATACTAATTGATTTTGCCGCCTGTATGGTCGAGTGGTCAACGTTGTAGGCTTCGGCTACAGAGGGCCCGGGTTCAAATCCCGGTACGGACAGTTTTATAAATTGATTTTTCAATCGATTTATGAATTTCTGTTCGAAGGCATGGATGTATGTGATGTCTTGAATTCCCCCCTCTCACCCATCCTATCCTAGAACGGGGCGTATCGAGAGCGATTAGCTTACCACTAATCCTGTCCTAGCTCTATCCTTCTATCCCTACTCTCTTTGGAAAAAAGAGAGGTTGAGCAACTGAGTAACAAGCAGTTCTCGTAGAAACACTTCTGTTGAGATAAACTCCATTAGGAGTCCATATGCTCCACATTAGGAGCGGACATGGTTTAAAAAAAAATGATGAAATATAGAAAAATGAATTCTTAAAAAATATACATTTTTTTAAACCTTCCATCTTTTAATGCAGGGTTTCCCAGACATTTTGTGGAATGGAACACTTGGCAAGTCTGGAAAATATAACTGAACACTTCGCTGAGTTTTTAAGTTTTTTTTTTGACTGTGTTACAGCGTATAAAACCATTCCCGCGGAACCTAGTTTGGGAAACCCTGTTTTAATGTAAAGCATTTGAGCTCTTGTGTGTTCTTCGAGAATCATTTGATACTCAGTCACGCCAGTCAGTGTTATGTTATGTCACTGTGTTATGTGATATATTAACGTATTAATATTAATACTAGCTGCAAGCCCGTTACCCTCAAAGGGAATCGGGCAGGGGTGGGCTGGTGGGGGCTCAGAGTGACTCGCGCGAGCCCTTTGTTAAATTTTAAAAAGGCCGGCGAGCTCTTTGTTAATTTAAGAAAAAGCAATATTCTCAGATCAAATTAGTATATATTTGCAATTTCTGAAATTATCTAAGACAGCTTTAGTAGTAAATTTTTAGCCATTTACTAATATTAATAATTTATCGATAAATTGCATATTTTTTCATATTTCAAGTGTATAAAGTAACAATCGATTGCTTATTTAGGTATTACATATCGACTGTGGAAAGGAAAAAGGACTTAACCCTCAATTTTCCAAAACAGCTTTTTTCGATAATCACAATGTATACAACTTTGCACACATTCTATCAAAAGAATGGAAGCTGAAAATGCCGAATAAGTATCTAAATTTAGCTTTTAAGTTTGAAACAGATGACCTTGTAAAAAATTAAAACCAAGAAAAAACACTGAAATAGAGGTTTTTCCGAGACAATTTCTTTAATTAATATTAGGTTATGTCAATTAAACACCAGTTTAGAAGTATCCGTGCACTTCAAGGTTGTTTATAATTCATAATTTGCATATGTCACAAAATCATCAAAACACGTTTTTAGCGCCTCCTGTAATATTTGATACGTGTGGGTTACGTCCTTTTTCCTTTCCACAGTCGATATGAATACATCGGAGTGATAAAAAAATACTTCTTACACAGAGCACCGTGAATTGCTTTGAGATTAAGCGAGCTCCTTATTACTGTATTGGCAGCCTACCGCTGGGGTCGGGAAAGGTTTTCACTGGACATAGTCAAATTTTACGTCTCAACCAAATTTAATAAAAAAACACTAAAGGTTAAAAAAGTTCACCCATAAGACAAAACGATCTAACATGCTCTTATGCTCGTGTCGTATGTATATATATTATGGATAGGCTGGAGGGGGCACGGAGGGGCCCACACGAGCCCCTTGTTAATTGAGTGGTGAGTTAATTTTTACTAAATTAGGTGTTTTATTATATTTTGATTATTTGTAGTATTGCCACACACAAAAAATATAAAAACCCTTTTTTTGGATACGGACCAATCTGGGAAGAATGTTAGTTGTTATTTCAAGAAGTAAATATTTTTTTTCAAATTATAAAACTCATAACTTAAAAATGTAAAGTAAACTAGTTCATTATAATTTTTAATATTTTTCTAGAAGCTATTACTTCGCCTTTGCGTCAAAATCTTTTTTGCTCTCATCTGTCTACATGTGCCGCTCTACAGACGTCGATTCCACAGAGGAATCGATCCCAAATAGAATTTTAAGCTCAATGTTATATGGCTACCGATTTGTTTACAAATCGACTGTGGAAAGGAAAAAGGACGTAACCAACGTGACCAACCAACGTGACGTAACCAACGTTACAAAACGTGTTTTGATGATTTTGTGACATACGCAAATTATGAATTATACACAACCCTGAAGTGCACGGAGACTTCTAAACTGGTGTTTAATTGACATAATCTAATATTAATTAAAGAAATTGTCTAGGAAAAACCTTTATTTCAGTCTTTTTTCTTGGTTTTAATTTTTTACAAGGTCATTTTTTGAAAGTTAAAAGCTAAATTTAGATACTCATTCGGCATTTGCAGCTTGCATCCTTTTGATAGAACGTGTATCAAGTTTGATACATTGTGATTATCGAAAAAAACCTGTTTTGACGAAATTGTGGGTTAAGTAATTTTTTAATGTTACCTTAAAACACTTTCTTCATTTGCTATACAAAATAAAAAAAATAATGTGGTGGCCAAAAGTCACTGGTGGATGTGTCTAGTATCCATATCTGAAGAAAT
Source organism: Himalopsyche tibetana (assembly GCA_030503985.1). Classification (NCBI taxonomy): domain Eukaryota; kingdom Metazoa; phylum Arthropoda; class Insecta; order Trichoptera; family Rhyacophilidae; genus Himalopsyche; species Himalopsyche tibetana. The sequence continues at coordinate 7,439,790 of JAPJYX010000034.1, read as the reverse complement.
AACAAAAAATCAATAAAAAATATGAGAATGGCAATAGATAATATATGACAAGCTACTCGAACGTACAGGTACGTTGATACTCATCAAAGGGTTAAGAGAAAATATATTTTTAGATCAAATTAGTATATAACTGTAATTTCTGAATTATATATTGTCTACGACAGCTTCAGTATACACAGTAGTACAGTTTAAGCCATTTAGATTGATAAGCTTATGATAAATTTAATATTGCTACGTATTATAAGTGTATAAAGCAACAATCGAATATTGAATATAATATATCATAGGAGTTATGCAAAAATTCACTCCTCCAAAACACCGAGAATTGCTTTGAGATTAAGCGAGACCCTTGTAGCAGCCCATCGCTAATGTATATCGAATTACACGAGCCATTGGACATTTTATTGAATATATCCTGCTTCTTTCAAGTTTGTTAACTTTATCTTTACTATTTTTAAGATCGCCTGTCGCCCGCTTTGGCCCAGTTGGTTAAAGCTTGCTCTACCGATCACGCAGGTCTGGGTTCGATTCCCGGCCAGATCACAGTGAATTTGTGAATTATTCAATTCAAAGTTGTGATCGAAGACTGGGTGTTTGTGATGTCAATTAACACCATTTCCTCTCCTCGCGTCCTTCTGATCCTTTGACAACTGGGTGTAGCAATAGCGATTAGTTAACCACCAGCCACTGTTCTAGCCTTATCCTTCTTTCCCTTCTACTCACTGTGAAAGAAGTTAAGCGACTGAGTAACACACAGTTCTCGTAGAAAAAACTTCTGCTGAGATACCTTCGTTAGAAGGCCATAAGCTTCACATTGAGAGCGGACATGGATTAAAAAAAATAAAATTAAGATGTGTTTATTGATGTAAATTATTATTAACTTTAAATACCACATTAACCGAATGCTTAATTTGCTAGTGAATTTTTTCACTATAAGTTTAAGCATAGTTCTGACAATGGCTCACACCGAAATAGTTTTTTTTATACCATGTCCGCTCCCAATGTGGAGCATATGGACTCCTAATGGAGTTTATCTAAACATAAGTCTTTCTACGAGAACTGCATGTTACTCAGTTGCTCAACCTCTCTTTTTCCAAAGAGAGTAGAAATAGAAGGAAAGGGCTAAGACAGGACTAGTAGTTAGCTAATCGCTCTCGTACGCCCCGTTAGTATAATAGGATGGGTGGGAGGGGGGAATTCAAAACATCAGATACATCCATGCCTTTGAACAGAAATTCATAAATCGATTGAAAAATCAATTTATAAAACTGCCCGTACTGGGATTCAAGCCCGTGACCTCCGTAGCGGTAGCCAACGACGTTGACCACTCGACCACACAGGCAGCTTAGTTATCAACTCATATTTTAAAAAAATTGTAAAACTGTTCGATATTTTTTACCTTATCTCAAATATTGTTAAAGCTCTCGCGAAAAGTACGGATTTTAGACGTAACGCCCTTCTCCTTTCGCTCACATAATAATAATGCGTACAAATTGCGAGTTGCAATAATATGAATATAACAGTATAACGGAAATATTAAGTATGCTAAACAGCTGAACAGTATATGCCTTAAGCAGCGGCCGCCGCTCGAAGTGGCCGAAAATTAATCGTGAAGTCGGTGGCACAAGACGCCCGCCCACTTAGCACGAGCCCCCGGCCAGCAGTTCGTTAGGTCTACGCTCAGCTACGCCGAGGAACCGCCAGCGGCCTACGGATCAGGCTTTGTTCCTTCTCGCCTCGCGCCCCATTGTCGCACTCGCTCAATTTTTAAACAAGCCTTTGCACCCCGTCACACGCGACAAGTGTGAAAGCCTACATTGTAACTAATAATGTATCCACTTATATTGTTTAAGGTGACAGATTTGGTTGTTTAATAATTGATTTACTTGGTTGATAAATTTCATTGTAAAAGTCAACACATTTTGCCAAACCATATCGACTGTGGAATGGAAAAGGGACTTAAACCACACATATCAAATTTTACAAGAGGCGCTTAAACGTGTTTTGATGATTTTCGTCCATATGCAAATTATTAATTTAAGTGCACGGAGACTTCTAAGCTGGTTTTTAATTGACATAATCTAATATTAATTTAAGAAATTGTCTGTAAAAAATCTTTTTTTCAGTCGTTTTTCTTGGTTTCAATTTTCACAAGCCCATCTTTTTTCAAACATAAAAGCTAAATTTAGATACTAATTCGGCATTTGCAGCTTACATCCATTCGATGGAACGTGTATCAAGTTGGTTACATTGTGATTATCGAAAAAAAACGAGGAAAACTGTGGGTTGCCTCCTTCTTCCTTTTCACAGTCGATATGCACCTCTTATCAGGGGTGGGTTCTGCGGTGGGCTGCCAATACGTTAATAGGGTGCTCGCTTAATCTCGAAGCAATTATCGGTGTTCTGGGGAAGGAGTGAATTTTTTATCGCTCCTATGCATTTATATGCAATACTTAAATAAGCAATCGTTTGTTACTTAACAAATACGTAATAATATGTAATTTACCGTAATTTTATCATTTGAAATGGACTAAAATGTACTACTGTGTATACTGAAGTTGTCGTAGATAATATAAAAGTCAGAAATTGCAGTTATGTACAAATTTGATCTGAGAATATGGTTTTCTCTTAATTTAACAAGGGGCTCTTTAGTTATGCTCTGCAGTTATATACTTAGTATATAACTGAAATTTCTGACTTATGTATTATCTACGACAGCTTCAATCAATATACACTGTAGTAAATTTTTAGTCATTTACATTGATACGATTACGAGAGTAGGGATGATAATATAGGACTAGGACAGGACTAGTGGTTAGCTTGTAGCTCACGTTACGCAGCGTTATTTTAGGATTGGAATGGTGGAGGGATTTTTTTAGTTATTACAAACATCCATGCTTTCGGCGGATATTCATAAATCGATTGAGAAATCAATCTATAATCACTTCGAACCCGTGACCTCCGAGCTCTTAGTCAAAAACGTTGACACTCGACCACACAGTCAGCGAATTGTTTATAAATACCAGGAGTGGCCAAGCTTTTGACCTCTGCGGGAGACTTCATATTAAAATCGGTCCGTATGTGCTGTCATAAAAAGTGAATTAATTCAAAGCACAATACAACGTGCATGAAAGGTAAACAAAATGGATACATAATAAAAGACACACTCAATTCATGTTTAAAAGCATTTGGCTGGTGACTTGGATCTTGGCCACCCCTGAGGTATAATGAATAATAAACTACATTTTAGCCGCCTTTGTGGTCGAGTGGTCAACATCGTTGGCTTCAGCTACGGAGGTTACGGGTCCAAATCCCAGTACGGTCAGTTTTATAAATCGATTTTTCAATCGATTTATGAATTTCTGTTCAAAGGCATGGATGTATGTGATGTCTTGAATTCCCCCCTTCCACCCATCCTATCCTATGAACAGGGCGTATAGAGGGCGATTAGCTAACCACTAGTCCTGTCCTAGCCCTATCCTTCTATTTATACTCTCTTTGGAAAAAAAGAGATGTTGAGCAACTGAGTAACAAGCAGTTCCCGTAGAAACAGTTCTATTGAGATAAACTCTATTAGGAGTCCATGTGATCCACATTGGGAGCGAACATGGAAAAAAAAATACATATTTCATCTCGTTACATTTGTGACTAATGTAGTTTTAAGTTGAAATATTAACGTTTTTAGTTTAAAAAATAATCAAACGTTCAAACCGAGTTGCTGTGTTGTAATAAAGGTAAGAGTGACACAACATTGATCTAAATAGTGGGTTTTCAAGATCGGTTTTTGAAAACCGACAAACCCTTCTTGTAGTTGATAGTAAAAACGGAAATATAGTCGCTCAAAGCTTGTGATGCATTCCATGTGCAGTTGCATTAAATGCACTCGATGCATAATTGAATATCCATCACGACGATATCACAGTCTCGCGCCCGTCGACTAGTCTGCCAAGTGAACTGTCAAAGATTACATGATTAGAGGAATTATGCACCTGAAAACTGTCACCGAGCTCGGGATAAGATCTAGCTCAGGGTGGGAACATGTAATGCGGTATTATGTTGCATTTCGCTGCACACACAATATATGGTTGCATTGATACTATTTAAAATAAAATAAAAAATAAATCAATCCGTCTATCTATTGGACCGATCGACCACTTTTTGCAATGCGCTTTTTTTACATTTTCTATACTAGAACTTTGCCTAGTATTATACCAATTTAATCAATAAGTTGACACCACTTTAAGTAAATACTAATTTAGTACTTTTTTTTTTGAAAGATAAAGGTCCGTTCCCAATGTAGAGAATATGGCTTTTTAATAAAAGTAAATCTAGATCCATTGACTTACTCTGTGGCCACAACTAAGAGTCTAATGCTTGATATATTTTAATTTAAAAAAAGAGAGGTTGAGTAACAAGCAGTTTATGTAAAAAACTACGTTAAGATACCTCCATTAAAAACCATATCATCCAGCGATGTACTGCCAATACGTTAATAAATGGACTCGCTTAATCTCAAAGCAATTCTCGGTGTTTCGGGGAAGGAGCGACTTTTTTATCACTCCTATGCTATTATGTGCATTACTTAAGTAATTGATCGATTGTTACAGTTATAATATGTAACAATATGCAATTTACCGTAAATTTATCAATGTAGATGGCTAAAATTGTACTACTGTGTATACTGAAGCTGTCGTATATTGCTTATTTGATCTGAGAATGTTGTTTTCTATTAAATTACAAAGGTGTTCACGCGAGCCTCTCTGAACCCCCTCCAGCACACCCCTGATATCGTCCACATTGAACGAACGAATATGAATAATAATAAAAAAAGAATTGAGTTCCGACACTTTTTTTTTCCAAAAAACTGCACCGATTATAGTTTACTTATATTGAACAATATGTAATTTAGCATATCGAATGTGGAAAGGAAAAAGGACGTAACCCACAGTTTTTTAGATAATCACAATGTATCAAACTTGATACACGTTCAATCAAAAGGATGCAAGCTGAAAATGCCAAATTAGTATCTAAATTTAGCTTTTAAGCTTAAAAAAGATGACCTTGTAAAAAACTAAAACCAAGAAAAAATACTTAAATAAAGGTTTTTCCTAGACAATTTTCTTTAATTAATATTACATTATGTCAATTAAACACCAGTTTAGAAGTCTCCGTGCACTTCAAGGTTGTGTATAATTCATATTTTGCATATGGCTCAAAATCATTAAAACACGTTTATTGCGCCTTCTGTAAAATTTGGTATGTGTAGGCTACGTACTTTTTCCATTCCACTTTTTTGTCTAAGTAACAACTGTGTACGTTTTTGTTGCAACTTTGTCACTTGGGTGGTTGCTTTAATGTAATTTGTATGCTGTAAAATTTAGTTCCAATCTGTCAACACAGCCATAAAACACTATAGAAGTAGCCTGATAGATGTAGCAATAGCTTTCGACGTGGAGATAGACGTTATTTATTGGATGCACCTTTGGAAACTGACGTTCTATTTAAAATGTTAACAACCCCGTGAAATGGTCAAAAAAAAATTTTGTTATTGTTTTAAATTGATTGTTTGAATCAGGGTTTCAAAAACTTACGTAACACTTTGCAAATTGGGATATTTAAACGGAACATAATTATTTTTTTTAAGATTGGGTAATTCGGGCATCCAGGAGACTATTGATGGGTCAGGAACTAACTCAGGTCGCATTGGTCTAAAAATTAATACTAGTAAGACCAATGTGATGTGTAACCAAACCTGTCATGACTCTGATAGGACCCTTACCAGCGCGGGACAGATCATCGAGAGGGTTGACAGCTTCAGATACCTTGGCGTACATATACCCGAAGACGGTAGTACAAAAAAACGAGCTCGCCATTCGTTTAGGAATGGCTGGAGCCACATTCAACTCAATGCGGACTGTCTGGGACACACGGCTGTACTCGTTTAAAACCAAATGCCACTTGTTCAACGCTTGCATTCTGCCAGTAATGCTTTACGGTTGCGAATCATGGCACCTGGCGAAGACTCAGAAAAACCGTATACTGAGCTTTGAGAACAGATGCTTGCGTCGGATAATGGGGGTGAGGTGGTTTGATTTTGTGAGGAATTCAGAGATAAGGGAGCGTACAAGACAGCGTCCCGTAACGTCAGTGGTTATGGAGAGACGTTGGAACTGGCTGGGTCAAGTGCTGCGGATGCCTCCGGAAAACCTCAATCCTGCCTGCATTTTCTTTCGACCGGTGTGATTCCGGCGTCCTGGACGTCCGTCGGGTACTATCCATAGGATGTACTCGGTGGAACTGAGGGGTGCTGCCATGTCATGGGAGGAAGCAAAGCTATTGGCGGGATACAAGGAAACACGGAGGTGCCGCGTGGCGGCCATATGATCCACATAGGGAGCGAACATGGCCAAAGAAGAAGAAGAAGAATTCGTCAAAATTGAAAGTTGAAGTATTTATTTTTGACTATCTCCTGAACACTACTAGGTAAACTGACATATGTTCAGGAAACCAACAAAAAAATTTATTATTGTATATTAAAACAAATGCTGCGAAAAAACAGATTGTATACGAATCCGTTTACGCACATTTTGTATTATTGTACATAGCTTTCATCACTAGAGATATATAGACCAGAGCTGGTTTAATATTTCTTTCCGAATTTTCGGATTCGCTGATCGCTGATGGCAACTGTACAACTAGCCAGAGCACTTAATTTATAATTTTAAATCCTGCGGACAACCTATAATATTTTTTACCACAAACATCTCCTAAATAACTTAACTATATATATATTATATTGAATAAATTGTATAGAATTCAGATGATTTCTTGCATTGTTTATTCGTGTCATTCATTTATTTTTTAGTATTTTTATGTAAATTTCAAAATGTTGAAAAATCCACATTTCTCTGCACACTACTACACATACTTTGCCGACCACAGGTAATAAACTTTTCTGCACATAATACTGGGTAGTAAAAGATGGAGCAACGTGCTATTTCGCAACTGTTTAAAAACAACTGTGTAAATGAGTGTTCGGTATATCTTAGCCTTCTTTAAAAGCTTATCACAGAAGTGCTTAAAAGACTTTGTATAGACAATATTAAATATCACGTTTTGGTTGAGATAAACTTAAAAAATATATGAAACAACTACCACTGATTGAACACGCCATTTTCCACCAAAGCACTGTAGAAGACTAGTTGAATACTAAAATTATTAATACAAAATGACTATATCAACTTAGAAATGCTCACAATTATATAAGTTAACATCTATTAATCATACTTAAATATTTTTTGTCAGAAGCCAGTGTAATTAACCAGTGCTTTTTTTTTTAAAAAAAGTGCCGAAACTCACTTCTTGTTAAGCTACTAAAAAAACTCCAATCCATGTCCGTTTCCAATGTTAAAAATATGGCTTCTTAATCTCAGCAAAACTTTATTTTACAATAGCTGCTTGTTAAAATTAATTGCTCAAACTTCCTTTTTTAAGAGAGTATGGATAATAAAAGATAGAGCTAAGAATTAACTTATAGTTAACTAATCGCTCTCGATTTGCCACGTTAATTTTTGAATTGGAAGGGTGAGAGAGAATTTAGATATCACAAACACCCCAGCCTTTGAACATAATCTGAACCTGAAACTTTGCATTTGTGGAAGGAAGAATATGACCCATTTCGTTTCCATTAAGTTCTTGGAGATTAATTTCACTTATCAGCACATTGACAGATTAATTTTCCTTTGTTCATTTATATTATGTGGCTTGAATTTTAGTTGCATCCTCCTTTTGAAATAAAATTGTCTGGTGCACAGATATAATATAATACAAAGTAAAAGGTAATGCTGTGTTCAATGGTACAATTGAATAATTCAGTAAAAGGTGTATTTATTCTTTTCGAGGCGGTAAAATTTGAGCCACATTGAACGGCGCTGTACACTTCTTGGCTAAACGTTTCCCTAAATTTTTGACGAAGGCCGCGCTGTGCAATAGGGTAGTGACTTCGGGTTAAGGGTTGGCACACTTGAAATACTATTAAATGAATTAATTGGAGTTGTAACACTTTCTGTTTGGTATCACGGTTAGGAGATATGTTTTATTTTAATGAGTGAACCTCGACCACCTCATTGGTCTTCACTAGGGCTTGTCGGTTTTAAAAAACCGGTTTTAAAAGCCAGTTTTTTGGCAAAATTTGTGACATTCGAAAACCGGGTTTTTCAACTTTGTAACCGGTTGTGCCGAATTTTCGAGTCTATAAACAAAAGGACAACAAATTTGGATCTTTTATTTGATGGCTTAAAGACCATATGCCCCACATCGTTACCCAGAGAAAGGGTATTTTCAACATCAGGAAATTTTGTTAAAAAACAATCAGTGGACGCTTTGTGTTTTCTTAAATCATATTTTCTGAAGAGTAACACCAAATAATTTCTTTTTACGTATTATTATGTATATAAATAAACAACATTAAAACAGCTTAACGACCGCACGTTTTTTTTATAAAATTTCACCTGGCGAAATAAAATTTTGCGAAAAATTCGCAAACATTATAATTTTACTAAATTCAATATAATTTGTAAGCAAATTAAGATATCTTTACAAAATTCAATTTTCTTAGCTTCCAGATACTTCGCCTATACGCATATATGTGTCCGCCGGCCAGCAACTTTTGTTTTTCAAAGACTCAAACACGCGTCCACGGTCGTTAAGCTCTTAAAAAAATATCTTTTTCTATCTATTTTAATTGAATTATCCATTTTTTGTAAAACTTTGAAAACCGGATAAAACCGGTTTTTTGACAATATTGACATTCGAAAATTGGTTCTTACAAAAGTCGGTTTTTGTATAAGCCCTGGTCTTCACTTCATCTTCCCCATTCTACGCATATTAATGCTCGGTCTTCTCTTAGGAGTAGAAAAAATAGGCAGCTTTCCACTCATCAACGAGTGGTGTATCGTATTGCAATCTTTAATATAAACAACGACAAGTTATAAAATGTCATTTTGCTACAGTTGGATTTAAAGATTCACTTCGCTTCACGCGAGCATGAGCTGAAAGAATATTTTAAAGTTTTAAATTCTGAAAAAATAAAATAAAACGTAAGTTAAATAGTTGTATGTACGAACGACACTTGTAATAAAAATAAATACGATAACTTTCCGTATTATTTAAATACAAAAAATAATTACTAATCAAAGCGTGTGTTGAAAAATCTACAAAAATCTATGGAAACAATAACGCGTTGTCAAGAGTGACCACCATAAACAATTATGCGTTTTTTTAAAAGAGCGATTCGTAGAGACGTTTAGAGATTTATTGAGGGAATAAGGGTATTTGTAGAATTTTAAAGTAGTAACAATATTACGTAAAATTTATTTATTATAAAACAAGTTTTGATTTGTTTACCAGGGCTCGAAATGAAAAATTTCACGATACAAACAATATTTCTCGTATTTTAAACGAGAGCAATCTTATTAAAAGCTAGTATTTTTTGATTATTTTATTAACCAAACAGATTAAGATGTTTTGATTAGGTAAGGAAGAAATCTCCAATTGAATTTGAGCCATCTTTGCTTATCAAAAATAGACAATTATCAAGAAATTTGTACAAATTTGAATCGTTCAAATTATGTACATCACATAATTTTTGTCTCTACTGACTCGACTTTCACCTTTAGAAATCTTCAGGCGTTCGAGTGCACGGATGAACTTGAACTGACGTTTAGTAAATAAATGTATCACGCTTTCCCCAAGCTATCAATCAGCTTGCGGAAATATTTAATTAACAAATAGTCTTCGTAGGTTTTTTTTTAAATTAATGTGACTATCGCTAAAATGTTATGACATGACTATTTGCTTAGTAAATATTTCCCTAAGCTAATTGTATGTCATTACTAAAGTTAATTCATTTCGCCATCGATACCCGTTAATATAGTGATACATTTATTTACTAAACGCCAGCTCAAGTTCATCCGTGCACTTAAACGACCGAAGATAACAAAAGGCGAAACCCGTGTCGTTTGTGACAAAACTTGTGTGAATGTACATAATTCGAACGATTCAAATTTAATATTGAAATTCCTTCAAGCAACTTCAGTCGAAATATTAAATTAAAAAACATTTGTATGAAGCAACCGAAGATTTTCTTCCCTTAGATAAAATATTGCAAATAAATAAATTCGATTTTACACTGGCGATTGAAATGAAAGCATTTTATTACAACCCTGTCTGTGTACTAGGGATGTAATGCAAGGGAATGTGTTTGTCGATTGCGGTCGGCTCAATTATTAATAAGCCCAACCGGGGTTGTCGGTGGAGGGTCTAAGCCGATATTATCATTTTCATCTTACCCCAACCCCACCCACCCTCCTTGAGTCCGCCATTGGCGAAGAAAGAAACGTAGGATGCATCCAAGGGTTGGAGGGTAATATTACAGCGATGGAATTTTCAATCGTTCTGTACTATTTAAACCACCGTCTGCGGTCTACTTAATAAAAGTTTTGCTATAGTGATCACTCCGGTCTGGGTTCATATCCTAGTAAATTCAATATTAAATTTAGGTACACTATCGCTTTTACTGTGTTCACTGTCAATACTTGGTTGAAAGACAAAATATTAAGAAAAAACACAATATTCCATTGTACAATTTAAGATTTCGACTGAAGGTGCTTGGTATAATTTCAATATTAAATTTGAATCGTTCAAACTATGTACATTCTCACAGATTTTGTCACTAACGACCCGGGTTTCGCCTTTCGGCATCTTCGGGCATTCAAGATCGAGTTCGTCCGTGCACTTGAATGCCTGAAGATGCCGAAAGGCGAAACGCGGGTCGTTAGTGACAAAATCTGTGAGAATGTACATACATAGTTTGAACGATCCAAATTCCGTTGTACTTATTTCACACTTTTATTTACCAAGATCAAGACCGGTTTCACTCATGGCGAGCATTATCAACTGATAAGAAATATAATTTAACAGTGTTATTAACATAAAACAAATGTGAAATTTATTACCACGTTAGAGATGTTAAAAAATTTAATTTGTGTTTGCTTAGAATCACTTATTCATAATTTGTAAATTCTTTTCAATGCCAATTGTTTATTACACCTTTTTATTTCAATTTGTTTTGTATACATAACACTGTTCAATTCTATTTCTTATCATTTGATAATGCTCGCCATGAGCGAAACCGGTCCTGATATTGATAAATATAATTGGAAAAAAGTACAAAGGAATATTTTGTTTTTCTTAATAGTTCTGTTATATTTAATGTGAAGATCTTACACATGGGTGCTTATGGTGTCTCTTCTCATCGAGGTAATATCGAGTAAATTTCTTAAATTTGAATCGTTCAAATTATGTACATTCTCACAGATTTTTTCACTAACGACCCGGGTTTCACCTTTCGGCATCTTCTGAACTGATCAAGTTCATCCGTGCACTTGAACGCCTGAAGATGCCGAAAGGCGAACCCCGGGTCGTTAGTGACAAAATCTGTGTGAATGTACATAATTTGAACGATTCAAATTTAATATTGAAATTCCACCAAGCACCTTCAGTCGAAATCTTAAATTAAAAAAAAAGAGTAAATTTCTATTTTGAAAATATTTAGATATTTTATTTTATATATATTTTTCATACTATGTCCGCCCCAAATGTGGAGCACATGGACTCCTAGTGGAGTTTATCTCAAAAGAAGAGTTTCTAAGACAGTTGCTTGTTACACAGTCGCTTTGTTATTAAAGAGAGTAGGAATAAAAGGACAGGGCTAGGACAGAAGTAGTGGTTAGCTAATCGCTCTTGGTACGCCTCGTTTTTAGGATAGGATGGGTGGGAAGGGAGAATTCAAGACATCACAAGCACCCATGCCTTCGAACAGAATTTCACAAATTCATCATTTCGCGAAAAAGTAAAAAAAGAATTATCTGAACTAAGATTAGACGTACAAGATCAATTTCTGTTCGAAAGTGTACTTCTATACTTATTTTATTTAAAAATAAAATAGATTAAGCAACTGACTAACAAGCAGTTCTCGTAAAAAACTATGTTAAGATACCTTTATTAGGAAGCCATACCTGCACACTGAGAACGGACATGAATTAGAACATGAGTTCTCAACCTTTTTTGGATGGCAACCCCTTTTTATAAAAGCCATGTGACTAGGCGACCCCTCCGAGGAATTTGAAATCCTCGATTTGCTATACTTTTTCCCCGGATTGTCTCCGAAACTCTTTTTGCTGTCCAAATCCAAAATCGAAAAAAGTTGGCGACCCCCCCCCCTCAGAAAACCCTTCGCGGCCCCCAGGTTGGGAACCCGTGAATTAGAATAAAAAAATGATGAGAATTGAGTTCTGGCATCTTTTTTAAAAAAAAAAAAAACACAGGTTGTATGCAAACTAAGCTATGGCAATTATTTTTGTATGAAAAGCAGCGTATTTTTTAAAGTACTAAAATTTAAAAAAAAACCGAGCTATTAATATTTCATCGGGTTAATCGATATAATGGAAATGGGGGAAGTAAATGGCTTACGGCGTTATCCGAGGAAAATCTTTCAATCTAAATTTAAACTACTATTTATATAATAAAATTTAATTTAAACTGTTCACAAAATTAATTCGATTGACTTCAAGAATATTTCTTCAACCATGTAAGCCCTAAATTCAAAACATAATATCGTCACCATACTGGCAGAAGTAAGTAAGTAATAAATTGATAGTTAAGTAATTAAATTGATTAAATGAAAAATTTAAAAAAAATCTGCCAAGATACCTTCATTAGAAAGCCATTTGCTCCACATTGGGAGTGAACATGGATTAAATAAAACAAAAAACTTCATCCAGAACGGTGAAGATGTAGTATTGTGATAGATTAACTCAACAAAATTTGTTTAAGTGCAAATCTTTGCAATTAAATTAATCAACGTCTCCTTTTTGAAGACAGCGAGAACAGAAAGATGCGCTTACGAAAGTAGTGTCAGTTAGCTAATTTCTCCAGTTATTCGGATAGGAATGGTGGATAACGGTGTACACATCAAGAACATGATATATACAATCACTTGAATAAAAGTTCAAAAAACAAAATAATTGACACTGCCCGTACTGGGATTCGAACATATCGACTGTGGAAAGGAAAAAGGACGTTACCCTCAATTTTTCAAAACAGCTTTTTTTCGATAATCACAATGTATACAACTTGACACACATTCTATCAAAAGGATGGAAGCTGAAAATGCCGAATAAGTATCTAAATTTAGCTTTAAGTTTGAAAAAGATGACATTGTAAAAAATTAAAACCAAGAAAAAACACTGAAATAAAGGTTTTCCCGAGACAATTTCTTTAATTAATATTAGGTTATGTCAATTAAACACCAGTTTAGAAGTATCCGTGCACTTCAAGGTTGTGTATAATTCATAATTTGCATATGAAACAAAATCATCAAAACACGTTTTTAGCGCCTCCTGTAAAATTTGATATGTGTGGGTTACGTCCTTTTTTCTTTCCACAGTCGATATGTACAATGCAACCGACTTGGGCTAGAGCTCCAGAGACGTCCCGTTTGCATAGGCGGGTAGGCAGTTGCTTAGAGGCGGCAAATCATCGCAGATTAAAAAAAATGACTAAATATATTTGCCACACGAATATGTTTTAGATTAAATCCTCGATGCATTTGATCAAGAAATGCTGTTTTTTTCTTTACTGGCAATAGTATTATGAAGGATGAGTATACATACAGTACTTAATTATATCCCAAAAATATTCTTTAAATATGTTTCTATATTTGTGTTTGAATTCCTAGAATAATAGGTAATAATGAAAACAAATGCCAGTTGAATTTTTATGACGGCGATTCATATTATGTAATGTAATTTTTAAAAAAATGTTCCGAAAAATAGTAAGGGGACTATTTTACACTCTGCCTAGGGGCGGCATATAGCCTAGGAACGTCACTGGGGCCCAATCGCGTTGATCACTAAGCCACAGACAGCAGCACCACAGTATATATTCCTCGATCTATATATTTTTATATCGAACCCTAGTTCAATTTGCCGCTCGCAATTCTTTGCCATTAATTATTGATCGCTATCAATTTACCGCCGCATCAATTGATCGAATAAACAATTTATAGCCTACGAATGATCACTATCATTTTTTATCGCCAGGCAATACTTACTATTTATATTAATTTAAAGGTTATTTTACCTAACCTCACCTTTTGTCATATTATATTGAACTATTTAATACTTGCGTATTTTTTTGAATAATGGATTTTTTCTGCTTTTGTGAGGTACATGTAACTATTATTTAAAAACACACAAACATAACACGAAGATCTTTTTCAAGCTTAGAGCGTTTTTCTCTTCTTCTTCGGGGCCGAGTTAATAATCCTGAAATTCTCAGAACTATTAATTTACATGCTCCCAATTTATTCTTACGTGGGCGAAACTATGAGCAAAAACTTTTATTTCTAAAAACTTATGCCTCGCTTAGGAAGTATGAGTCACCAGTTCCAAGGGCCGTTCGTTTGATCAACGCATTGCCTAGAGAAGTGGACGTTTTTAGTGATGGTATTTGTGAACTGTTTGATAATTTTTTCTATTATATTTCTTGATTTTTTTATGTTGAATTTGATGTACTGTGTATTTTTATTTTATGTTTTGTCTTATCATATTTTTCAAGTGCATGGCGAATTGGCGTCAGCTGTTATGTCATGTACTGTAATTTTAATTTTTAACAATAAGCAATAATCAACATATTTTCATACAAGTGTTTTTCATAATGGGTTTCAATTAGGGCCTCCAATCCCAGGATCCCGTCTAATTTTGTGATCCCTAAATCCCGGGATTGTAATACTACTAATCCCGGGATTTCGGGATTGAAGAAAAGAGTGCGAAATTCTCGAAAAGTTTTCAACAGGCAACCGGAGAAATCCGGGTTTGGATCCCCTAATAATTGTGTTAAATTTAATTTCAACCACACGATATTTTTCAAAGTTTTGCAAAATTAATTATTTTTTTATTCACCTTTTAATCGCGAGCGTTCTATATTCGGGACTGTTTAATTTTTTAATTGGCCTCACGTATTGATTTGACCACAGTGCCAAGTCGCGAACACATTAAGGTCAGCGCTATTTTAATATTCATCAAAAAATGTTTTATACTTTATAATGTTGACATTATTTTGTTGACTTTACAGTGACAATTAGAATACTTTTAACTATACCTTTATATATCTTCTGAGACTATATAAAGCAAAGATTTTGTCTACCGAAGGGATTAAATAGAGCAAATAACACCTTACAAATATTGTAAGCGAAAGTCTTCAAATATCATTAGAAATTGATCTTAATAAAAATAGCTTATATGCAAAATTTCCAGCTGCAAACGATGACATATCTAAAATAAGCATTCATGCTTACTACTAGTCTTTGCCTAGCCCCATTTTTTTATTATCTCAGAGGTCGGGAACCTTAGATAAATTATCCCGAATGGGGTAATAATGAAAAACTTGGGGTCAACATCAACAACATCTCAATAATATTAACTATTTTGGTAGGTGGGGTAATAGCATAAAAAAGCACTTGACTTTTGGGGACTATTAAAGGTACAGTTAATCTTGTCAGCTTTACAGGCAAAAGTTGATAAGTAACTAACTGATAGTGCAGAGTAAACAGTAAATAAAAAGCTTATAGGCTAAATTTTCGATATTTTATGTTAAAATATATGTGGATTTATGTCGATCTGATACGAATAAAGTAAGGCAGTATTTCGCAAACGTTCGACATCTGTGTGGGGTACACTATAGTTTTTGCAACTTCAACAAAAATCTAAATAAATAAGCTGCTTGTAGCACTACACGCAGCCAAAGCTCGGTGCAGCGCGTACCCCTACAAAACTCTTTCCATCCCCCAGGGGGTACGTTCACCACACTTTTGGAAACACTGAAGTAAAGGATCAATATGAAGGCACAGTTGCATGTCTTTGTGTTTGCTTTAATTATTGTTTCCAATAAAAGAAATACTGTTTTTGCCTAACCGCTACATACAATCAAAGCACCAACTAAAAATTCCAGATGAAGAATCGATATTAACTTATATATTTTTAAACTTAACAACTTCTGCCAGTCCCGTGACGATTTGTTTGAAAATTGCAGATTCAATGCACCGTACTACGTTAGTAAAAATATTTGGTAGAAGCTTGTTTTATATCATCCAATGTTTATTTGAATGGTTTAAAAAAACAAATGAAAAACAATTCCATCTCAGTGTTACAATAATGAACACCAAAACAGAAGACAATCAAACATAAATTTTAACGCAGAAAAGACTCAGAGGTCCAACCTGAGTTGACAGAAGGCTGTGAGGTTCTCATAAGCCATGTATACTTATAATAAAGGGGTGAGGGTTGTAATGTAATATAGTATGTGCTTTTTATGTGGAGGTTTGATTGATGGCAGGGCTGCCCTGCGGTATAAAAATGAAGTGAAAACGTGGTAAAAGAAAGCGAGTTTCAGTAGCGTTGGGCCGAAAACGATTTGAGCCTAGATTGTTTAAAACGAAAATAAAGTGAGGTTATTTCTATTTCGTTTGTTTATTATAATATTGTGATATTTTTTTCAAATGTAAAACAGTATTTGGCTATACAGTTAATAAGCGCTAAATATGTTTTAAATTAAAGGATCGTTTGACATCAACATGGGAGAATTGACTTGTTGTTACTGACAAAAATTTATATGGAATTTACTGGGGCTTGGGCCTAGACCTGCCTGGACGATAAGGCCAATCTCTTAGGATTACAGCTGGTGACATATTATTTTCCGAATATATACACCAGCGATTTTTCGACGTAATTTATTCGAAATAAAGAAAAACGTATTTAGAATCACAGTCAATGTGACTGACGTTTTAACATTTTTAAGCTAGTGAGATCAATTAGATTTTTAAAGTTATCCAAAATAAAACGCAGGAGCAAAAACATTATTATATTGGATTGATTTAAAAAAAAAACTCAGGTCTATTCAATCTTTACTACTAGAAAATAGAGACTAACAACATTCGTGAAATCCTGATTACAATAACCATTGTAAGAACTATTTTTGATGATTTTAGATTTAACAAATCACAAGGAGCGTTTTTCTAAGCGCAGCGTTTGATTAAATGATACACAGTACAAACAGTATTTTCAACATTAACAGACAAACCCATAGCATTCTAAAAAAAGTAAATAGAATAAATTAAATGAAATGGGCCCACAACATCTAAATTAGAAGAAAAAAATATATATATTTAACCTTAGATGAAAGGGAGATTGGAGCTCGGCTCCACAGTTCCCCGTATAAAGATGAAATGACACTGATGATGATGATTTTCAACATTTCTTTTTTGGTATTCTTACACCAATTGAAATGTGCTTCTCAACTGCTTTCCCCAGTTGACACTTTCATATAACTGAGCCCTCAAGAGGTGAAGTGAGCCAATTAGTAAAATGGTAAAACTTTTCAATGGGACTTTTAAGTACAATCGCGACTTTACGTGGATTACATATTTTTATTTTAGGAATATAACACTTTTGCAGTGTGGATTTACTGAGCTCACTCCAGTTTTATGATACATTTAGAATTGTAGAACATTATAACGCATCCAACTCGTTCTTTCTTAAAATACCATTTGGCCCACTTCACCTCTCAGGGGCTCAATTATATAAAAGTATCGACTGGGGAAAGCAGTTGAGAAACAAATTATAATTACTGATAAATAGTGTAAGAATACACATAAAAAGAAATCTTAAAATTTGATCAGGATTTTTTCGTTTTTTAAATAAGAACTTAACACTATATCTTGTATGTTTCCATCTTTGATAAATGGCGCACGCCACTGGCATGGTGGCGAAAATCAAATTGCTTCATAATGCTCGCAGATGAGTTGTTGCGCGAGCGGGTTTTAATGCGTTAAACCTAATAATATATATCAGGACTGTGGAGTCGTGTAAAAAAAGACAACTCCGACTGCCACCCCAGCTTCAAAATAAATAAACGACTCCGACTCCGAGGAATTTTTCAACAATTTAATTTTAACTTATATACATAAACGTATGTATATACCATCAGATCATCTTTAGTCAGCCAATCATGCAATGTCAAAACTTTGGACTATTTTGTCTGAACACACATTATATATATTTTTTTCAAAAACAAATTGAGCTGCTCATTTTTAACGACTCCGACTCTACAGCCCTGATATATATTATTTGGAAACATGTCCGCCCTTAAAACTAAGCATACGGTCACAATAAAGTGTAGTATTTTAATCGAAGGTATTAACACAAGGACTGTATGTAAGTCGGCATTCGTGATCAAGAGGTGACTAGTGCAAGTCAATGTTTGCGACGTATTGTATTCTAGTTCTGTAGTATTATACGAGCCAGTAAGAAGTGAAGTGAGCCAATCGCTAATTTAGAAGGAAAAAAAAAACGATGTTACGTGCGATATAATATTTTACATGGATGGCTGCCACAGACGAGATATGTCGTCAAATTTATCTTGCTCAACATGTCAGAGACGAGTTACCTCGTCAATAACTAATTAAATTAATAATTGAAAAATATAGCCGGCGTGCTAGGTACAAACGTACTTTTTTCTACAGCAGCCAAAAGGTTAAATCTAAAAACATCTTTAAAGTTAAGTGACTGCAGTAAATATACATTACATTAGTGTTATCTACATAAAACAAAAATATGCAATCCACCACGTAAAGACATGATTGTACTTTAAAGTACAATAGAAAACATTCACCATTTTACTACTTAGCTCACTTCACCTTTCAAGACTGTTCAGCTTCGTTATGAAACGTTTCTCCGAAAAACGCATAATTAGTAATGGTTGTCGCCCTTGGTTACGCGTTGTTTGTGCAGTCTGTTATTATTCTAGACCAGGCGTGGGGAACCTGCGGCTTTTTGACTACTCTGGTGCGGCCTTATGGCCAATTCTGTGATTCTGTAAATTAATGTAACTTCGTAAATTCATGACATATTCTGACCGTAAATTTCTGTTTCCGGCCAAAAATTCCTTAGTCTATGTTTACTGCGGCCTTAAGTCGAATCAGAAAAATGAATGCGGTCTTTAGAGAAGAAAAGGTTCCCCACCCCGGTTCTAGATTATTCTAGAGATTCTTTCAAGATTTTTCGATACACGGTCATGTTGGTAATTGTGGATTTATTTTTCAAAACTGACTTTTACAATTTTCGCACTTTATTACGAACACTTAAGATATATTTTTTTATCCATGTGCGCTCCCAACGTAGATCATATGGCCTTCTGATGGAGGTTCTTCAACGGAATTTCAACTGTTTGTTACTCAGTCACTCAACCTCTCTTTTTCTAATAGAGTATTAGGGATAAAATAATAAGGCTGCGACAGGACAAGTGTGTAACTAATCGCTCTCGCTACGTCCGGTTATTGAAGAATTGAAAAAAAGGTGGGAAAGAATTTTTAGACATCACAAACACTAAAAATGCTGTCCGTACTGGGGCTCGAACCCTTGAGATCCGCCACGGAAGCCCACAACGCTAATAACTAGTAATTCGCATAAGATCCCTACCCCTGCCCAAGAGCATTGACTTCTCAGATCAATAATTCTTTCCGTCATTTCCTACTTTTTTTATAAATAAACCTTGTATGTATTTCGATAATCGTCATAGATATCGACTGTGGAAAGGAAAAAGGACGTAACCCTGGATTTTAAAAAACAACCTTTTTTCGATATAATCAGAATGTATACAAATTGACACACATTCTATCAAAAGGATAGAAGCTCAAAATACCGAATAAATATCTAAATTTAGCTTTAAAATTTGAAAAACATGACCTTGTAAAAAATTAAAACCAAGAAAAAACACCGAAATTAAAGATTTTCTAAGACAATTTATTAATTAATATTAGGTTGTGTCAATTAAACACCAGTTGAGAAGTATCCGTGCACTTCAAGGTTGTGTATAATTCATAATTTGCATATGTTACAAAATCATCAAAACACGTTTTTAGCGCCTCCTGTAAAATTTGATATGTGTGGGTTACGTCCTTTTTCCTTTCCACAGTCGATATAATGATTTCGCATATGTATATATATATATTTTTTTATACTGATTATTTTGCTTCTCCGTGTCCAGCGCTGTCAGAACATGAAAAACATTTTTCGCGCAGATCTTTCGCCGGGAATAAATTTCGAAATGAAAACCATAGTCTATGGTAGTGGACGGTTACCCGCAAAACTAAAGAGCGGGACTTTCCCTAACACGATTGCCAACTTTCGGCGGCAAAGTCCACGACGAGGCACAAGGAAAGGAGAAACCCCAGACAGGGCAGAATCGGACTTTACACTTATGACCCAGATTCGCAGACAATTTAAAAATATAATATGACAAAGCGCAGACTAAACAGGGGTGGTTCTTTTCAATTAAATGTAAGTCTGTGGGGATTCCCTAAGTTCCCAAACAAGTAACTAATATTATCATTGATTTTATCATGTGATGCTTAACGCCTGGAACAAACAATTAGTCTTTTAGTTGTTACGGATATATTTGTACTAAAACACTTTATTATTATTTAAATGTTGTTTCAACTTTATTTCATAATAATAATGTATACACTTTATAATAAATCACTCAATCTTATTAAATCAAAATAATATTGATGTGAGTATTGAGGAGTTTCTACTAAGTTGCTCGACCTTTCGATTTGAACTCTCAATTTTAACTGAAAGGAATTAAATATTGATTTAGTCCGTTGAAAGGTTTATTGTTACAAGTTATGTCATAGAGAATTAACATAGCACAGAGGTAAATGTTGTGTATACATACCATAGTAAAACTGTTCTCATAATTATGGGGCTATAATGCATAACGTACTATTTCCAAAACTCAAAATTTTCAGTAGAGTCAAATAATATAACTAATAACACAAACAAAATAACATTTGCATAAAAATATGATTTACAATTTGAAGACGACAGTCTTGTAGGCATTTTATATTAAAACTTATAGGATCAGTCGATTCCTTAGGCTTGAATTACCATATCTGCATACCTAACTCAATATCGCTTATATTGGAAATAGTACGTTTTGCATTATAACCCCACAATTAGGAAACGCGTATTTTTATCACTTTATGATTGATTGTAAAATATGTGAATATATGCTTAAATAAAAGATTCAACATACATATATAACAAGAGATCTTTTTATGGTTTTTTTCAATAGTGTTACAGCAAACTATTAACTAAAGGGTTGGCAGACGTCCCTATTTGAGCGGAATTGTCCTGGGTTCAACAGACAAATCCCGAAACCCGCATTGTCTCTGAAAATCACAACTTTACAAAAATTTACGAATGTAGTTGAAAAGATTTGCCTAATATTTTTTTAGACAGCCTGGCTTACCACCTTTTATAAACAAAATTTCGATTACAATTGTAATGGTTTCAGATCTATTTTCAAACAAAAATGGCTAACATATTTTGAAACAAAATTAAAGCTCGGATAAAGACTTTTAATTATTTTTTTAAATTAAAATGAAAATGTAATTCCTCTATTTGTTTTTTTCTGGTGGTAACATTGTGGATGTTACACCGGACTTGAAGCCCTAGCTGTAACAAATGGTAGCACTTCTCTTCATCTGTAGAAACATGTTCTTTGGACAGAATTTATCAATTTTAAGTTTTATTGTATTTACATATAATACAATTATCATAATCGAACCCAGACCTGCGTGATAGGTAGAGCAAGCTCTAACCAACTGGGCCACAGCAGGCGACACACATATAATATAATACAATTTAAGCTCTTATTGTATGTACATATTGAAATTCCTAGTCGATACGTTAGTCAACGTTTGGAACAATATTATTGATCTCGAATCGTCTCACATGATACTATGATTTGTCCACCTCTGCAAACCCTCATCAGACCAGTTCAGAGATTTGGACGATTACCTAGGACTTTCTGAAACTGTTAGTGCTTGAGCGCAGTGTCTTGCACAAGATTTTCTATCTGTCTGCAGAATAAGATGGTGAACCAAACATGGTTTAAATTTCCCAAAATTCAGTGCCTCCGTTGGGCTGGATAGTTATCACATATGCATGAATGGAATACTGTATACACCTTTTCTACTCCTGAGGGAATACTGTGACTTTTCTAGATCAATGGGGTGTCCCAGAACCAACAAGTTGGATGGGCACGTGGAACGGGATGGATTGATTGAGGATCTCAAGCTTTCCCTTAGTAGATACAGAATTGAGAAGAATAGATATATCATTTCAAGACTTATCTGCTTCAAATAGAGTATTTCTAAAAAATTGAATCGTTCAAGTGCACGGATGAACTTGAACTGACGTTCAGCAAATAAATGTATTGTGCTTATATAGCTCATCCGTGCACTTGAACGCCTGAAGATTCCAAAGGGCAAAACTCGGGTCGATAGTGACAAAACTTGTCTGAATGTACAAAATTTGAACGATTCAAATTTAATACTGAAATTCTACCAAGCAATATTAAATTAGAGTATTTTTTGTTAAATAGAAAACCAATGATTGGCATTACAGCTCTCCAACGTTGTAAATATGTAGACCAGTAGTGTAGGAAGGGGTCCTGCCGTACGGGGCGGTCCTTGATTGTGCCTCCCCAATATTGTTTTTAAATCACTTCTACTATTTTTTATGTATGAACTAGGAGTTTTAACTACATGTGGCTTAATGTTTTTTTATGTATAAAAGTAATTTCTCGAAAAATATTGTATTTATTTTTGAAAACGTCGCCCCTAAAAATGTGCGGTCCGTCTCTACCACACCTCCCTTGCTACGCCGCTGATGTACACTCAACTCAAAATATCATTTATAATATGTAATTAAACGTTAAAAAAAACTCTATTTATCGCTACTTGATTATATATACGGACTTTTACGAGGGACTGGATAAAAATCGCTTCCACTGCTAGAACTGTCTTGACGCGTTTAATGTGTTCGAATGTAATGAAGCCTTTTGTTAATTATTACTGTCGTGTGTTGTAGAATTACTTGTTTTTAGAAAGTCCGTTATACGCTTCTGTTTTTTTTTCTGTCTGGGAATTGTGATGGAACGAAAGATTCGTGTAAAAATATAGTATATGTTCTTTTTAGTGAACCGTGTTTTTTTTAATTGTGTAAAAAGAGTAGAGTGAATATGTTACAGTTAAAGTAAGAATACACTTAGTCAATGATTTAATATGAGACGAGTTAATGAGCTATTGAAATAAGGGTGTAAGTTGAACGCATTTTACTGTTTGAACGCCTGTAATGAACTTAATAATAATAGTGTTATGTTATGTAAAGTATGTAATGAAGAGCATCAAGTTGGATAGTGTCGAAAAATTTAGAATAAACTAAATAAAATAACCGATTCTTCAAGGAACGCGTTACCAAGGGCGTCAACCAATGTGTTTTTCGGGTGAACGATAAGTTAATTGTGATGCAGAAATATGATTTGCATAAAGTCTAGCTAACATTTCGTATACTCACTGGTTTGGAGGAGCACAACGACCTGATTCGCCCCTGGTTTGTAACAGAGTAGGGGCGAGGGTGGTTGCTCGGGCAGAATGCATCGCAGACCGCGAGAAATTTACTATTTTGTTGGGCTTTAAAAACTTTTTAAATTAACGTTTTCTACTGTTCAAAACTCGAGCGATGTTGCAAACGTTATTTTTTTTTTTTACTCGAGGAACAATTAAAAACGAAAAACGATTTATAATTATACGAAATATAGTGTCGTTTACCTTGTGGAGGAATTAATTGGTAGTCATATAATATTGGGCGTAAAATTCCATTTGGGATCGATTCCTCTACTAAAATTAACGGCTGTAAATTGTCACATGTTCACGGATGAGAGATCACAAGATCACAGTAATAGGAAAATATTAAAAAGTAATAAAGAATTAGTTTACTTTATATTTTTAACTGTGCGTTTTATAATTTAAAAAAAAATATTTGCCACCTGAAATAATAAATAATATTATTACCATATTAATCCAAAAAATGTTTTTTTATATTTTTGTGTGTGGCAATACTACAAATAATCAAAATACAATGAAAAAGCTTATTATAAAAGGGAACAAAATAAATGGTCAGCGTTTAAATAAATTTTTGGTCAGAATAAAAATATTATACGGTCAGATTTTATAACCATTTTGGTAAGGCTATGTTAGGTTAGGTTAGATTTTTTTTTAAAATTTCATTTATGTAAATTCTGACCATTAATTATTTATTCTGCCCTCTGTACACTGAACATATAATATAAATTCTGACCAATGTAATATAAATTCAGACCAATGTGACAAAAATTATGACCGAAACTGTATTCAACTTCAAACCGATTGAATACGAGCCATTATATCGACTGTGGAAAGGAAAAAGGACGTAACCCTCAGTTTTTTCAAAACAGGTTTTTTTCGATAATCACAATGTGTCAAACTTGATACACGTTCTATCAAAAGGATGCAAGCAACAAATGCCGAATTAGTATCTAAATTTTGCTTTTAAGTTTAAAACCAAGAAAAAGGCTGAAATAAAGGTTTTTCCTAGACAACTTCTTTGATTAATATTAGATTATGTCAATTTAACACCAGTTTAGAAGTCTCCGTGCACTTCAAGGTTGTGTATAGTTCATAATTTGCATATGGTCCAAAATCATCAAAACACGTTTTTTGCGCCTCCTGTAAAATTTGATATGTGTGGGTTGCGTCCTTTTTCCTTTCCACAGTCGATATAGTTAACTCACGCCTCAAAGGGTTAAATGCATACATTTGTAAACGTTGGTCCCTTCAACATTCAGTATAATTTAATAATGCAATTAGTAATATGACGACCCTGTTTAAAAATGCAACGATAGCGCTGCAGATGCGGTGGTGCAATAAAAATAATTATTGCACATTACCGCGTGACGTCCAAGTTTTGGCGGCAGGCAATTCAACAAGATGGCGAACGCTTCCAACATGGCGGTCGCGACAGTTTTGGCGCGCTGCCGAATGTGTTGCCATAGGTTAAAAACATTATCTCCTTTTAATGGCTATTACGTGAGGCGTGTTTTTTTTTATTTTTCCTGATAGCGGACTAATTTTCGGGTACCCTTTTGTGATGGGGTCTTGTTGGAGATTTTTTCGAAATAAAATGTGTATTTGTAGGAAGCGTGACAAATTGTGGTGAAATTGATCGTTTACCATTTTTGTGCTGCCATTAATGATTTAAGTGTAAAAAAAAAACCATTTTATTTATTCAACCATTTTTGCTATCTTTTCAAGATCGTGATCTTGAAAAGCCAAGTGATACATGGTGTTTATGAAATATAGGTACAGTGTCACACCAACCATAGACAAAATAATGTTAATTCACCAAGTTAATTACGTTACAGAAGAGTGTCACATACGTACTGCTTTACCCTGGAGTTAGACTAACCTTTACATTTTTTAGTATTTGAATATTTATAGAGAGATATAAACTACAAGAACTGCCAGCCACTCACTTTTTTTCGAAGAGAGTAGAAAGGGAAAGCATAGAACTAGTGGTTAGCTAATTGGTCTTGACCACTATTATTTCTGAACATCAAAAATAAGTGATATGCACGCGGAAATAACACTACAGAGATGTACAACCCAGGGCCAGTTAAATTTTTTTTAGCGTTCCTAGAATGCTTTTTCTTAAATTAAAAATATAGTTAATATTCATATATAAATATATATTTTGAGTAAATAATTGTATTTCTCAACCACAAACGATTCTTTAATGTTAATTCTATGTAATAATGTTCAAATTTACAAAGGTCATTCTAGCCCTGTCCTCCTTCCTCTACTCGCTTTGAAAAAAGTGAGAGATTAAATAAGTGAGTAACAAACGTTTCTCGTAAAAAAACTTCTGTTGAAATACCTACATTAGGAAGCCATGTTCTTCACATTGGGAACGGACATTGAATAAAAAAAAGCTTTCCCAAAATCCCAGGATCACAAAAGAAGTCCGGGATTGGATGCCCTAGCGGTCACCCATTCCATACCCTAAGAGTAATAAAGAAGTACCAAATTGAATCGAGCGAAAATTACTTTATAGTAACCATTTGATAATATTATACATATATATATTACCCTAGTATGATATCATTTTTTCTATCCATATCCAGAGCATATGGCTTCTTAACGCAGGTATCTCAACAGAAGTTCTTTCTACGCGAACTGTTTGTTACTCAGTCGGTCAACCTCACTTTTTTTCCAAAGAGAATAGTAGGGAAGATAAAGCGAGGAAAGGACAAGTGGTTAACTAATCGCTGTCGCTCGCCCAGTTGTTGAAAGATCGGAAGGGTGGGAGAGACTTTTAAGACATTACAAACACCCATGTCTTTGAACATTAATCGGTAGAAAAAATGCTGTTCGTAGTGGGAATCGATCCCGTGAAATCCGGCAAGGAAGCCAACAACGCTAACTGCTGCACCATATGATCCGACATGGTATCATTTATTAGATATAGATGTTGATTGGAGTAAAATGAATACCTGTTTATTTTTTTTGTGATGATTTGTAGAAAATATTCTATCTGTGAAATATGTTCATATATATCGACTGTGGAAAGGAAAAAGGACGTAACCCACACATTTACAGGAGGGACAAAAAACGTGTTTTGATGATTTTGGGCCATATGCAAATTATGAAATATACACAACCTGGAAGTGGACGGAGACGTCTAAACTGGTGTTTAATTGACATAATCTAATATTAATTAAATAAATTGTTTAAGAAAAACCTTTATTTCAGTCTTTTTTCTTGGTTTTATTTTTTTACAAGCTCATCTTTTTCAAACTTAAAAGCTAAATTTAGATACTAATTCGGCATTTGCAGCTTGCATCCTTTTGATAGAACGTGTATCATGTTTGATAAATTGTGATTATCGAAAAAAAATTTTTTTTGAAGAAAATGTGGGTTGCGTCCTTTTTCCTTTCCACAGTCGATATAGTCTCTCCAGGAGAATCGTCTTGTCTTCAGTTAGTATCGGGTTCGATAAAAGTCCCATCAAGTCATTGCGTTGCTTTTATTTTAGCTACTTAACCAGAAGTTGTGAACCTTTTTTCTACGGTCATTCAACGGCAATATTTAATTTAGTTATTAACCTGATCTGTGCCGTGCGGTATTAATATGGACGTGCATAGAGGGCCGTGATTTTCTTTTATAAAAATAAAACCTAATAAATATATACTTTTTAGACATATAATAATAATAGATCACAAACACTTATCATATAAATACACGATGGGTCATTTCCGCCATCATTTATCGAAAAACGTTTCAAAAACGGAAATTACCACTAAAGAATTATAGCCCCTGCTAGCAACAAATTTGAACACAACAAAAAAGCTTTTTTTTTAAATCGTTGTATTATAGATTACAAAACAATATCATTTAAGTTTAAGTAATACACTATGATTCCAAGAGATGTCACTATATGAATCATACTTTAAAATTATTAAATACGTTTCTTGTGGCCTTTAAACCGCGTCGTAAACACGCCCATTTTGTATGACCGGCCCTACGAGTACGAAATTGTTTGGCGTGTTAACACGTCGCTGGCAGATAACCGGTTAAGACAACTTTTAGCTTATCTTACTAATAATAAGATTCAATAAAGACGTCAGGGTTGGTCTTATGAAGATTTTGAAGAGACGAACTTAAGTTGGTCGCGATAAGCGGGAGGTTTTGAATTATAGCAGCTCATAAAAGTATCCATTGCTGGTCACAAAAAAAAAATTATAGCAATCGATAACAGATTTTTTTAAGCCCAGGATACCTGAAAATTCGGAATGAAATGTTAACAGGCTCTAGATATTTCAAGTGATGATAGTAAGGTTGTACCAAATGTGTGTAAACGGGTTTTTAAATTGTCTGATAGTGATAGTGAATTATATTTGCAACGATTTTTTGAAAATAAAATTAAGATTCAATAAACAATAGTGAATTGATTTATATACAAGGAAACCTATCCACCACTATTTTGTTTAAGTATACTTTATAGCTGTGCTTTTTTTCTCACGTAACGCGGTGGAAAAGCGTTTTGGCACCTTTTTTCTCGACATGTTTTTATTTCCATTTGAAAACGTAAGAAAATGTTATGAAAATACAAAAGGAATTATCAGAACTAGCATTACACCTGCAAGATCGATTTCTGTTTGAAGGCGTTGGTATCTGTGATATATGTATATCTCTCCCACTCTTTCAATTCTAAAATTAACAGGACAAAGAGAGAGCGATTAGTTAACCACTAGTCCTTTGAAAAAAAAAGTTGAGCAATTGACTGACAAGCAGTTATTGTAATAAGACTCTGTTGACAAGCCTCCAATAGGAAGCCATATCCTCCACAATCAGAACGGACTGGCACATTAAAAAAAAAAACACTGCTTTATAGCAAGGTATTGCTCACCGTTTAACAATAGAGTCTAATGCAGGGGGGAGGCAAACTTTTCGGATGAAGAGCCAAATTCGGGAATTCAAAATGCGCGGCGGGCCGCAAGTAAAACACCATTTTATATGTTCATCATTTATTATGATTAGAAAAAACAATCTATTGAAAAGAATGGAACTGTTTTACGTCTTTCAACATTTTTTTAAATTCAGGTGTTAATTTTGTGGTTGAGATTCTTAAAACTGACTGTAAATGTTCATCGGTGATGTTTGATCGTAGAGAGGATCATGATTGAAAATGTTTGTTCACATATATAGGTTGATCCAAAAAAAAAAAAAAAGTTTTTTTTAAAAAAGGCGTTAAAAGATAAAAACGTGAATCTTTTTCAAAAATATAATGTTGCTCACTCTGCTCGTTCTTGGTCTAATGTGATGTTATATTTTTAAACAAGAATGCCAATGCAAAGCTGTCAGTGGCAGATACGCGTGCCGAATGTTGCACAGCACCACCGCAAACGAAGCAAGGTGTGTAAATAAATAAAGAAGGTTGCATTGGCAAAAGGGGATTCCTGGATAGACCTTTTTATTATGATATCAGCGCGGTAAAGTATTTATAGAGCTTCCGTTTTATTCTTCGCTCAGGATCTTGCGGAGGCAAGCGACACTTGATTGGTTAATTTCAACCGTAAAGAAATTGATGATATGGCTCGGTGGCGCAGTGGCGATAACGCCATATTAAAACACTCAATCGGATAATAAAAATAATTAAACATCATCACCGCACTGCCAGAAGTTGGTAAGTAACAGATTTTTTTTTTAACCATGTCTGCTCCCAATGTGAATCAAATGGACTCCGAATGGAGTTTATCTCAACAGAAGTGTTTCTACGAGAACTGCTTGTTACTCAGTTGCTCAACCTCTCTTTTTCCAAAGAGAGTAGGGATAGAAGGATAGTGCTAGGACAGGATTAATGTTAAGCTAATTGCTCGCGATACGCCCCGTTCATAGGATAGGATGGGTGAGAGGGGGGAATTCAAGACATCACATAAATCCATGCCTTTAAACAGAAATTCATAAATCGATTGAAAAATCAATTTATAAAACTGTCCGTACCGGGATTTGATCCCGGGCCCTCTGTAGCCGAAGCCAACAACGTTAACCACTCGACCACACAGGCGGCAAAGTAACAGATTGATAGTTAAAAAATAATAAAACAATCTTTCGTGTTTATTCCACAATTGAGGGTATTTACAAAACCGGCTCATTCCAAAGTTGTTGAAACATGAACCATGAATTTAATTTAGTAGATAAAAGTAAATTTTAAAGTATTTTTAGAAATCAGCCTTAAACATGGCTTGACAACATTCAAAATATCATTCCAATGAAATTGTAAGACTAAAAATACTTCATTGTTTTTCAAAACGAAATTCAAGTTTAATTGTTTAACCATTTTAGAATAAGCCGTGTTTGCAAGTAATACCTTCAACTATTTATTACAATCAGTACTGGCTTAACTTACCACGAGTATTTTAAGCTGGTAAAAGCCTATTGCGCAGTGGTTAGTGGTGTTGGCTTCCGTGTCTGATCTCACGTGTTCGAGTCCCAGTACGAATAGCATTTTTTCGTTCGATTTCTGTTCGAAAGCATGGGTGTTTGTGATGTCTAAAAACTCTCTCCCACCCTTCCAATCTTTCAATAACTAGAAGTAACGAGAGAAATTAGTTAACCACTAGTCCTGTCCTAGTTTTATCCTTCTATTCCTACTGTCTTTGGAAAAAAGGCTTAAAAAAAGACACTAATGTTTAAATATTGTATTTTTATGATACGTTTATGTGGCGTGTATTATTGTAATCAATAAATTGTGTAAGATAAACATACTAGTTTTATTTCAATGGCACGCTAATGGTCTAGTATTGGGATGGGGAACCTTTTAAAGGCCACATTCATTTATCTGATTCAACATAAGACCGCAGCAAAGAAAACGTTGAAACTTCTGGGAATCTTTGGCCGGCGATTTTGAAATCATTGGATTTTTGAAACAATTTCATAAGATACGTTTATGTGGCGTGTATTATTGTAATCAATAAATTGTGTAGGATAAACATACTAGTTTTATTTCAGTAGCACGCTAATGGTCTAGTATTAGGGTGTGGAACCTTTTAAAGGCTACATTCATTTATCTGATTCAACATAAGACCGCAGCAAAGAAAACGTTGAAACTTCTGGGAATCTTTGGTCGGCGATTTTGAAATCATTGGATTTTTGAAACAATTTCATAAAACACAGAAATTTTCGTATTTAAAAACAATTGGCCGATCAAGTCGAAATGCCGCAGGTTCCCCTCCACTTGTCCAGTACTTTGAATTACCTGTTTTGCGGTACGCTATTGCATTTGGGTCACCGGTCGCTACCCTTGTACATATCTTAGTTCAAACGTTTTTCATAATACCCTATGTCTTCGATTATAAGACGCATCCAAAAATCAGACACCCAAAAAGATACATTTTAAAATCAAGAAAATACTGTAAATAATCAATAATTCATGAAAGCCTTTTGTGTTTGTAAGGTAAGTAATTGAGTTCCTCACCCAACAGCACTTTATATAGAATAGTTATGACTTGTTGTTGCTTCTTAATTCAAAGCGGATGTTAATTGTGTATTGCAAACACACGACATGTTGATGTAAGTAAAAGATTTAAAATGGTGGTTTAGCGGTAGCATAATAACTATGTTTTATTTTCCAATGATCAAAACATGCACGCGTAAAATATATCACAACCAGTTCTCTTTTTACGCGAGTTTTTTGGACGGCACCGTTTCTTTTATTAACGCGATTTACTCGTTGTTACATGATTTTTTCCTTTTAATATTTTTTATCGAAGAAACAATGAACTTTCGTTCAAAATCTTGTTAAAATACATTTATTGAATTCGCAAAATAGCACGTTTCGGCCATTCATTTTATCCATGAGCTGAATATATGTATTCAATCTACTAAATAATTGCACCCTTAAAGTCCGTCTGTTATTTTTATGAGTAACTGTCAGATCATCAAAACAACTCTTAAGTAATAATAATCCACACGAGTAAGAGCAAATTTTTAAAAAATATATTTAAAATTTTATACAATTATGCATGTATACATGTGTATCTGTTTCTCATTGTATTTAAGTATCAAATAAATTAATTAATGGATAATAGCAGGGCTGTGGAGTTGAAGTCGGAGCCGTGAAAAATGAGCGACTCAAAACATTTTTAAAACAAATATTTAATGATGTGTATTCAAACCACAATAGTCCATAGTGTTGACATTGGAAGCTTGGCTGACTAAAGATGATCTGATGAAATACATATACATATCGATTGTGGAAAGGAAAAAGGACGTAACTCACACATATAAAATTTTGCAGGAGGCGCTAAAAACGTGTTTTGATGATTTTGTGACATTTGCAAATTATGAATTATACACAACCTTGTAGTGCACAAATACTTCTAAACTGCTGTTTGATTGACATTACCTAATATTAATTAAAGAAATTTTCTAGGAAAAACCTTTATTTAAGTCTGTTTTCTTGGTTTTACATGGTCATCTTTTTCAAACTTAAAAGCTAAATTTAGATAATTATTCGGCATTTTCAGTTTCTATCCTTTCGATAGAACGTGTGTCAAGTTGTATACATTGTGATTATCGAAAAAAAGCTGTTTTGGAAAATTGAGGGTTACGTCCTTTTTCCTTTCTACAGTCGATATATAAGTTAAAATGAAGTTATTGAAAAAACACTTCAGAGTCGGAGTCGTCTTTTTTTAAACGACTCTACAGCCCTGCTTAATAGATATAAAAAAAAAACGCGAATTTCAAGAGAAAAGTTTTATTTTTTCATACATTTTTGATTTTTGGAACCGGTTTATGAAATTATATGAAAATGAGGTTTTTTTACGCGATTTTTTTTACCCCTCAGATTCTAGAACCAATATATCGCGTAAAAAAAAGGATTGGGTGTATACTCTTCTGCCAATGTTTGTCTACCCTTTGTTGCTACATTGCTAATGTCTGCAGTTATTTGTATACTTATAAACCGACTGGTGTTACTGAAGCCAGAACCCTGTTGTTTTGGCTATAATCCAATACTAAAACTCTCTTTTAATGTGTTCACTGTCGATTCTTTTTTTTTCAACCATATTCGGTCTTGAGTCGGAGAATATGGCCACCAAACGGTTCTTTCAAGATTCTCTGTCCCTTGCCAATCTTCTTGCTTCCCCCCATGTCATTCGAACGTTCCGTAGTTCCGCTGAGTACATCCTGAGGATTGTCGTCAGTGGCCTTCAACGACGGAGGGACCCACCCGGTTGGTAAACGAGACATGTAGAATTCAGGCTTTCTTGACACATTCGCAGCACATGTTCAAGATAGGTCCATCTCCGCTGCTTAACTTTGGACGTGATAAAGAGCTGTTTAGTCCGTTCTCTTATATCCGTGTTCGTGAAAAATTCAAACTACCGCACTGCTAGTATCCTGCGCAGGTATCTGTTTTCAAAACACAGTATACGGTTTCTCTGTGCCTTTGTAAGGTGCCATGACTCGAAACTGTAAAAGAGCACTGTGGGAATGCATGCAATAAACATGACTTGATAATCAGTGACGATTGAGATTATATATATTTTTTTATTCTATGTCCGCTCCCAGCATATGGTCTCTTAATGGAGGGTATCTCAACAGAAGTTTTATTTTCTTTTTCTACATGAACTGTTTGTTACTCAGTTTTTTCAACGTAAGAAGTAGGGAAAGAATGATAAGGCTAGAACAGGACTAGTGGTTGAATAATCGCTATTGCTACAACCAGTTATTAAAGGATCTGAAGGGTGGGAGGAGAGGAAATAATGTAAATTGACATCACAAACACCCAGTCTTCGATCAGAACTTTGAATTGAATAATTCTCAAATTCACTGAGATCTTACCGGGAATCGAACCCAGCAAGCTCTAACCAACTGGGCCACAGCAGGAAACAAATATATATACCTTTGCTACTGCATAATTTGATCACGCATCAAACACAGATTTTTTATCATATTCAATGAAAAATTTGGCGATGAAGTACTCGTTATTTTGGATCGCAACAAATTCCATTTTATGCCGCATGCGGTTTGTGCACCACTGCTTTACAACATACTGCTTGAAAAGTCTGCGATAACTTTGACAGCTTGTTTCAAAATAAACATTTTAAAAAGAACTATTTTGATTGATCGAATAAATTATAATAGATCGACATTACTCGTAATTTATTTTTGAGCGAGTTTCATTTATTGTGAGAAATTTCTGCTTTTTTTCACGATGTTATACCCCAAGAATAAATACCCAGTAATAAAAGTCATTAAGACCAATAACAGTTTGAATGAACTCGACGTAAAACAGGTAAGTAGAATTAAATAAAAACCATCGCTCACATGTTACGAAAACGTTTATTTAGGAATTTACAATCATTAAAGCTTAATCACACACAATATTAACAAACAAAATTTGGAATTAT
Source organism: Himalopsyche tibetana (assembly GCA_030503985.1). Classification (NCBI taxonomy): domain Eukaryota; kingdom Metazoa; phylum Arthropoda; class Insecta; order Trichoptera; family Rhyacophilidae; genus Himalopsyche; species Himalopsyche tibetana. The sequence goes on along the minus strand of JAPJYX010000034.1, from coordinate 7,405,815 downwards.
TACAATGCACAATAAATATTATAATACCTAGCTTGCTCAAACGATTTTATAAAAGTTAAGAAAATTGATGCTAAAATCAGCGCGGAGAGCAAAATGAATTTTAATTTTCTTCAAGATGGAAAAATATTAGTTCTTTCATCTCGGACGAAAAACCACAAAATAAAAAAAAACTACAAGTGAGGTTACAACTACCACCGGGGATAAGTCCCAATGACGTTCTACAAAGCAAGGACGAACAAAACAATGTTGCCATTTAAGATCAAACAATCGATATTACTGGTTACATGATAAAAAAAAATGAAACACAATTAATTTAACTAAAATTTTTAACTGTCTGCCAGTTTTCATCACAAAAGTGGTAGTAGGAGCGTGTGACTATAAATCATACCGTATCAAGATTGACTTGTAACAACAGTTAATATAGCCGCAATTATTGCATTTCACTTAAGTTATAGAATTAATGTTTGAGAATAGACCCTCTGGAATTTATTAGGAAATACGGAATCGATATATTCGTTCGGTAAATTTTAATTCCGATACAACCCATAAATGTACGCGTTGACAGATATCAGACTGCATACCATATCAGTTGAGAAGTGAGTTTATTCTCCATAAAGGGTCAGATATAGCTGAAGAAATCTCATCAAAAAGTAACCAATGCCACGTTACGGCTGTTATGGGCTGTGTAATGTTTCGAAATAGTAAGATGGCGCTGGATTAATTATTAAAATGGTCCTGGGCAAAAATGCCGAAAGGATTATATGAATAAGACAGGAAGTGGAAGGTCGCGCAAGTGAAGTGATATGTGCGCGATCTCAGTTACTGTTTTATTTTGCGCAATCATGCATTCGTAAAATGACAGTAGTTTTGCTATAGTTTGATTGGTGAACCTTTGTCTCCACGAAACAGTAATTTAAAATTAATATTTAGGTACAGACGCGTACATGCTTCTGCCCTGAGCTGTGGTCCGTTCTGATCGCTGCATAGATTACTGCTCAAACTTGGACGTGTTAATACTATTCTATTGACATATTATTTTAATTGTGCCGCAAAAATGACAGTTCAATTTGTGCAAACTAGGCTTTTTTTATACGATCTATATATTAATAGTCGATAAGGTACGTTCGTACGTTTGTTTGTTTGATTGTATGGTCGCAATTTCGCCTTTTCGATGACGTCAAAAAAGATGGAGTATTTTAGTTCTTTAAGAGAATTGGGTGTATTCCTAAAAAAAATCATTTAGAGAATTAATTACGTTTAGATTTTCTGGCTTTTTCGACTTTTATTTATTTTTATTTTATTCTTTTCGACTGTGTTGATGTAAAAAGGAATCAACATACAACTAACAATTTTTACAGAAGGAACGTTTTTTAACGATTTTGCACCTAAGTCAAAATATTTAATAAACACAACCTTGAAATACACATAGACTTATAAACTGGTCTTTTATTAACGCAATGTAAAATAAATATATTACTTAAGACCCTTTTCGAAGGTCCTTTTTCCTGGTTGAAATTTTAACATGCCCTTCTTTTTTTAAAGCTAAAAGCTAAATTTGCGAGTTAAGTCCTTTTGAGAGATGGTGTATTTAGTTGTTAACATTGAGATTTTAAAATAAAACTACTTTTAAAAATAAGGGGGTTGATCAATAATTTACAGTTTTCAAATATTGTATTTTTTTATGCAGTGGCAGGACCTGCCTGGTATTGTATTGTAAAAGTTTGATTTTGCTTTACATTTACTGAGAATTTAACGTTTGATATCTTAAAAATTGGTTTAAGAAATGTCTTTCCCTCTCGATTAACATTTAATGTTGATATAACGCCTGTGATTTTGAGAAAAATCCAAAATACATGTTGCTTTAGTTATCATAACTGTTATACAAAATGTCTATTTGTATTTTTTTAATATTAAAATGTTTTTTATATCAAGGTTAAACTGTTTTAATGATTTGTTTCTTAATTATGTTGTCTTGCTTAGTATCAATTTAAAAGATATTGTTACACACGAAGTTATTGTCCCAAGTCTTTAACAATTAGCTTATGAATAAAAAAGGTTGTTTATAAAGAATTTCCCGTTATTAATAATTAATCCAATTAAAATCAATATCGAAGCGACAAATTTCTACAGAACAGAGAGCCTCTCGTTCTTGTCGGAAACCGGGTATTCATAATTTCCAAAGTTACTACGACTCCAGCAACCATTCGTGATAACTTTTCGTCTCGAGTTGATCATGGCTGAAATCTCATTTGAGTTTGAACATTAAAATATTTGGTGCACTGATAAAAATAACTGTAAACGACTCACGTAAAACATATATTTGTTTTTTATAGTTTCGCAAATCATTCTAAGATTTTATGTCCATCTTTTCACATTGATGCATATTAATTTAAGCACTTTATACAGATTGTTTTAAGGACTGACACATTCATAATATTTAATGTGTTTACTGTCATTCTCAACGAAAATAGATTATATTTAAAAAAATAAACACATTTTGTATTAATTCCACATTTATAGATCAGGCCCGGCTTACTTCATCACGAGCATTTTTAAGTGACACACATATTTATTAATATATATTTTTTTACCATGTCCACTCCCAATTTGAAGCATATGGACTCCTAATGGAGTTTATCTCAACAGAAGTGTTTCTACGAGAAATGCTTGTTACTCAGTTGTTCAACCTCTCTTTTTCCAAAGAGAGTAGGAATAGAAGGATAGGGCTAGGACAGGACTATTGGTTAGCTAATCGCTCTCGATATGCCCTTTTCATAGGAAAGGATGGGTGGGAGGGGGTAATTCAAGACATCACATACATCCATGTCTTTGAACAGAAATTCATAAATCGATTGAAAAATCAATTTATAAAACTGCCCGTACTGGGATTCGAGCCCGTGACCTCCGTAGTGGTAGCCAACGACGTTGACCACTCGACCACGCAGGCGGCAATTAATTTAATGTTTATTTATAGAAAGGAAATGAAATAGTAAAGGTGTAACAAACACTACGTAATAGAATTTTGAATCGTTTAAATAATATACATTCACACATATTTTGTCACTTACGACCCGGGTTTCGCCTTTCGGCATCTATAGGCGTTCAAGTGCACGGATGAACTTCAAATGACGATTAGTAAATGAATGTTTCGTGTTTACATAATAAATAAATGTATCAACGAGCTTAAAGCCAAAAAGGATAAGCCCATGGAAACGCCCACAGATTTGAGTAGTGAGTGGTTTTAAGAATTATATTTATTTGTTTGTCGGAAAAGGTTTTATGATTATAATTATATAGGGTATAGAAGTGGAGACCCCGGCATGTTTAGTATTTCATTAAAAATCGGAAGGCTGTTCAATTGTAATTTGTTTATTTCCAAAATTTCCTGGAAAAAGAGCTTATGAGCGTTCGTATTTGGGTGTGACATTTTTATCCCTTGTTCCTGATTGAACACGTGTCTTTCCGAAATTAAGTGATTAGCAAAAGTAGACGTGTCTTTTTTTCATCTGAAAGCTGCCATGTGTTCTGCTAATCTGATATTCAGCGTCCTTTCTGTTTTCCCGATATATTTTTTTTTAAAACAAAAGCATTGTACAAATAGAAATATTATAATTATTTTCGATAATGATAAAAAATATGAAATAATGTAGAAATCATAATTGTACATCACTTTAAAATGCTCACTTATTGATAACAAGTAAAACACCTGAGTCTGTAAATAAAATGTATGTAATATATCGACTATGGTAAGGAAAAAGGACGTAACCCACAGTTTTCCGATATTCACAATGTATACAACTTGATACACAATATCAAAAGGATGTAAGCTGAAAACCCCGAATTAGTATCTAAATTTAACTTTTATGTTAAAAGAAGGACGTCTTTATTACTGAAAGTTTTTCTTGAACAATTTATAATATTTATTATTAGGTTTAGTCAATAAAAAACTACTTTATTAGTGACCGTGTACTTGAAAGTTGTGTATATTTCATAATTTGCCTTTGGCCCAAAATAATCAAAAAACGTTTTTTGTGTCCCCAGTAACAATTTGTATATTAAATCCTCGATATTGCGTTTTTAAGGGCGTATTAAAAATTCAAATTAAGAAAACGTAGACTGTGGTGAGTGTTAAAGAAATAAAATACATTTTTTAAATCACAAAAATCATTGCTACATATTTTTGAATTGTTTATAAAATTCTTTCGACACTGTAAGTTCAATTGAAGCTTTTACTTGTAGCTTAAACAAAAAAGCACTTTTTAGACCGTCAGTGTATCGTTCAGCGTATTCTTTGTTGGATTAAGATAGATTGAGTTAACCTCTTCTTCACAGAAGAGGCTTTTATCAGAAATAAATTTCGCTGGTACTTAGTGTAATTTAAAGAAAATTAATTACAGAAATTGTAAGCTCTGAGTTTAAAATTGGTTTTAAGGCCATGCTGTACTTGTAGATATGTAGAATAGGACGTCTATCATGTTTTGTGGGACTGTCTTGAGATGAAATCCGAACATACAGAAGTGTTCGTCCTCACACGGGCCCAATAGGCTACGATTACTTGATTGCAACTTAGAAAAACTTCACGGCATTTAAAAAAAAACCTTATTTATAGAATCATTTTATTTTTCGATATAAAATTTATGTAGTTTGAAGTATTAGGACGTGTTGGCATCGAAGTTCTTCGAGTCTTCTTCATCGCTAGTGTTTTGGAAGTTTGTATTCCTTTATCATTGTTGCCGACGAAAGTACGTCCTTAGTGAAGCCAGTTCACGGAGACTCTTTATGCATTAATTTGCAAATCACACTATATATGCTTCCTCTCATACTATATCCATAAATGTACACACACATGCCCATACATACATATTCACATACAATAGACAAGAAAGTCAACCAAGACAGTAATTTTCATGATGCTTAGTTCGTTGTTACATAGTTTATTAATTTAAGACGAAACACAAAATCTATGGTAGGTCGTCGAGCAGAACTGCTCTTAGTGTTAACAGAAGTGTTAAACGATTCTCAGGCAATGTCTCGTCATAGTTGTGGAGATAAGAGATCGTTGGGTTATAATGTTTTCCTACCTTGCTGTGAAACTTTTGAGATATTTCAAAAACGAACTCGCGGATGGTAGGTATTTTCAAGTCACTGTGAGCGCACGCACCACGGGTTATAGAATCAATAATACCTTTTGTATACAGATAATAAGCGCTCTTTTAAAGAATTATATTGTTTTCTTTTTTCAAGCACACTAGTGCATGGATAAATATAAGTCTCATGCAGCTCTGATCGGGTCAAGGCTTTGACGGTTAGCCTTCTTTTTATCTTTCGATAGCGTTGTGGAAAGTGGCCATAAAACGATGGCTGTATATACAAAACGAGTGTTAGGTGGGAAACTAACTTGTTTTAAGTATGGTTTTAATAAAATAAATGATGACGCAAGTATACCATTTACATAAGTGCTTCCCAACCTGGGGTCTGCAGGTTTTTCCTAGGGGACCGCGAAAATTTTCATTCTTTCAACATTCTTTATGATAAAATATGAACATGTGAAATAAAAAAAAATCGGGGGTCCGCAGATTATTGTTTTCAAATTTAGGGGTCCGTGGCATGAAAAAGGTTGAAAAGCACTGATTTACATCATCTATCGTTTTTTTAATCAATGTCTGCTCCTAATGTGGAGAGTTTGACTTCCTGGTGCAGGGATGGCGAACCTTTTTGGGTCCGCGTGCCAACAATCTTCAAATATTATTTCTCGATTGTGTGGCGTGCCTAAGCAGTAAAAAAAAATAACAAAATAAAAAAAATGATTTTTTAAACGATTGTCGTTTATCTTGGGAAACGTTAGAAAATTAATAAAATGGAATAACGGATTATTTAATCAAAACTTTTTTTTAAAAAAAATTGAACTTGGAAATCGTTCGCGTGCCATCCAAATTCTCAAACGTGCCACCTTGGGCACGCATGCCATAAATTCGCCATCCCTGTCCTAGTGGATAAACATTGACAGAAGTTTTTCTACAAGAACTGCTTGTAGTTGCTCAACGTATCTTGTTTGAAGAAAATAATATAGAAGGATAAGAGCTTAGACAAAGGACTAGTGGTTAGTTAATCTCACTCACTACGCCCCTTTATTTTAGCACTGGAAAGGTTGCAAGGAGCTTTCAGACATAACAAACACCCAAGTTTTAGTCAAGAATAGGAGTCAATGAATCGATTGAAAAAACGCCGTTCGTACTGGGACTTGAACCTGTGAGATCCGTCTCTGAAGCGAACGTCGTTGACCACTGCGCCAAGCACCCAACTTCTATCATCTGCCGTTACTTTACGAAAGTTTTAAAACTGGTCTGCGATACAAAATATTAACAAACTGACGAATTTCAGACATGCCGATTGGTTCGTAGTTTGCATTGATACGAAAACACGTAAGAATACGGCAGCAGTGGCGCGCGGCGAGGGGGGTTTCTTTTGTGCAAGTTTATCGCAAGTCACGCTCCCCTGCCCCACCGCTTTCAAGTCTCTCAGTATCAGCACAGAGTCGTACTGCGCTATGTAATTATCATATAATTTTATTTATTTTCAACAATGAGTCCTACCAAAGTAGAGTATATTAAGGCATCCAATCAAAGACCGAATTGAACGAATTTAAAATTTTCGACTGAAGGTGCTTGATGGAAATTCAATGTTAATTTAGAATTATTTTCGTAATTTATATCATGAATTCTCGCTATCAATTAGGTTAACAATACGTATAGAGCGAATGTACTTGTGTGTTTGTATATAGATAATACAAACCTTCCGCTGCCTGTCAGTTCGAGTGCATTCGCGCACTGATTAGTACCGGAAGATGCCGAGAGGCGAAGCCCGGGTCGTGTTTGACCAAGAATTTTATGGAAGTGTACAAAATGAAAATAGTTCTTAATTATAACATTTATTAAACCAAACTAAACGAGCCTAATCCGGCCCTGTCTCTTTTCCCTAGCTGGTGTTTTTCTTGGCCTGTTTGTAGTCAATAATCTATGCACGATCAGGAACCTTCAAAGAGATTATTTGTGCCCACAAAGCCTAGTTGCTGCAGCCGACAGACGTACCTACAATAATCGAAGATATGATAATTTTATATTACAGTATGTAATACTTAATATGTTAACTGTCAACGAATAATTTGAAGGCATTGTATTTATCAAATTATTTTAATGAATTTTCGTAAATGGTTTTGGCTTCCGCAAGCATTTTCTATTTGTATAAATATGTATTTCTATTCTACGTATGTATTTCGTATTGTAGTTTTCGTGGTTTATTTGTATCACTGTTAAGGTGTTCACTGTCAATACTTCGTGGAAAAACAATATATTCTATAAATAAAACATTATTTATTTATTTATGACCAGAAACCGCTCATTACAAGCATTTTCAACTGATAACGGTTAAAGAAACTGTAACTGAATATAACAAGAACTTAAGAGCGTTGACCACTAGGCTACAGAACAGGCATTTTTTAATATTGTTAACGTACCGAAATATAATTACATCTTTGGTGAGTAACAAAATTTACAAAAATGAGGTAAGTTCATATATAAATAAATATGTTGATATTATAAGTGTCTTTGTATTTTTTGTTTTGGATATCAAATTTATGAAGCTCTAAGAACCAGGACGCATTATCGTCAAAGTTATTCCAGGCTTCTTCATCGCTAATGTTTTGAAAAATTGTATTCCCTTACCATCGTTGCAGAAGGAAGAGCGTGATTGCTACAGAGGTAAGAAATCGTTAGCGATCACATTCTATATGCTTTCCCTCATACTATATCCGTACATGTATACAAAAATTCGCATACATATCAGTGGCGGTTTCTGACTTGAAATCTTGGGTGGGCTAGAGAAAAGCATAGCATTGTATACTATTTACGAAATTTTGCATGCTTCCACTTCATCTTATACATTAATCTACAAGCAAATTAACAAATACTACGACACTACTGCAAAGTATAAATTACTATATAATAAAATCAATGCTAATGTAAGTAAGAAATAATAAAATAATAACCTTAAATTTGTCTTTCAAAGTGAAATAACAAGTACAAAAAGCAATACAGAGCTGTCACTTTTATACAATACATAGATTTGGTATTTGTGTATGGCCTATGGGCTAAATCATTTTAGCCCCCAATGAATGACAGAAGCCAGTAAATTTGAAACACAGTCCTGTGAGTTTGATGACGTTTCCGTACATACAAATACAAACAAAATCGAATCGTGCTAGATTGCGTTCCAGTGTAAAGAAATATTTTGATATGATTGCGGGCTGGAATGTGTTAGCCCCTGACCCGTAATACATAGATGTTGCCAGACTGACGTCACGTTGAATGTTCTCTATGAATTATTTTTAGGGTTATTGTTTTTTTTATGCCGGCTTAGCTTAAAATGGTAATACAAAACAATCGAGAATATTATTGTAGGTAGACATGGCATTGTCTTATATTGACAGAGGAAAATTTAAACAATGATATTATATTCATTTGGGAAAGGTTAGTTACGCTTATAAATGCATTTATTTTGTTTAGCGGCCGAATTGCTGTTCATTTTTATTCAGCCATCTAAAGTTTTGGGTGAAAAATGCAGGTCGGGCTTAGCCCACCTAGCCCAGTACCTAGAACCCCCACTGATACATATATATACACATACAGTACACAGGGAAGTCAACCAAAGATAGTCATTTATATGATACAAAGTTCGTTCTTAAATATTTTATTAATTGTAGACGAAACATAAGATCTATGGTGGGTCGTCAAGCAGAACTGCTCTCGGTCTTAAACGATTCTCAGGAAATGTCTCGTCATAGCTGTGGAGATTAGAGATCGTTGGATTATAAAGTTTTCCTACCTCGATGTGAAACTTTCAAGATATTTCACAAACGAACTCGCGGATGGTAGATATTTTCAAGTCTCTGTGAAGCAGTGAGTTACGCACGTACCACGGGGCGTTACATATCGGTATCAGTGATTTATTTTGAACAATCTGGAGAGTCTTTTTGTAAGTAACATACAATATTGAAACTAGAGCTGTCATACTTAACCCCTCAACTCATTCACCCTTAATGTACTTCTCAAAGTAACCAAGATGGCCGTTCACCTGAGAACAAATGCCCCGGAACAAGACACCGAACACCTACGTTATGTCTCGGAAACAATGTCCCAGAAAATTTTCTTGAACACACGAGGGGTCACAGAAACGTCACCCGTTGAGGTTATGTTGTAGAGTGCTGCGTCCGAACGAACGTTATTTGATTTTATTGGATGCAAACAATTCGAATAATTTACTTATTAATGTTTATAAGCTTCCTGCAATGAAAATACAATTATTTAATCATCCACGATGACAGCTTATAATATATCATAGGAAATATAATATAAGCGATAGATTAGTGTAACTTACGCAAAGACATTTATTTTGACAGCTGTCATAAGGAGACATCGAAAATAAATCTCTAAAATGACGCCCGATGAGTTTATGATGATCAGTGGCAACGTCCCCTCTAATTTTTCTATTTTTTGTGGGGGTCATCAACTTCTGTGAGTAGTACAATTTCAGCAAAATAAAAAATGTGCGCAAATATAAAAATTTGGTGTACCAAACTCATTTTTACAATATTTCTATGCGCTGCCTTGTGCGGGGATGGAAAAATGTGTGCGGGCACATTTTGGGAGGTGTGCGCGCGCGCACGTGCACACCTTAGCGGGAACATTGATCAGTGCTGTCTGCGTATATATTCTCGCAATATGTATTGATTAAATATGAATCATAATGATGGAATAGAATAATATGACGTTGAGAGTTCGTCTACAGCATATATGGGCAACCACCGGCCCGCCGAGCTATTTTGTCCGGCCCTGATTCATCTTGTCGAAGTATAAGAGAAAGAAATTAATAGTTCCTGGGAGGGATTAAATAATAGAGATGAGACGGGCGCTTGCAATAGATCCATTCTACTAGTTCATGATCACCACCATATAAGAAATAGCAACGTGTTTTATTTAAATTAATATTACTTTAATATGTTTATTATGACAGAATGATAATTTGGCCCCAGACCTAGGAAAGGTTGCCCATGCCTGGTCTATAGCTACACACGCATCGTGTTCTAACTAATCTCGGATCACTTGAAATGTTCCACAATATGACGTGAGCACGTAAATTTTGTGTTCCAGGACATGTTCCGGAACAATTTGTTATCGAGAGAATGGAGGCTGTCATGGTCACCGGGTACTTTTTCCAACATCATGTATTGCTTTCAAATATATACTGTAAAAGTCACCAAATTACGGCCTTATAAATAATTTATAACGGATTCAAACAATAATGTGTTTCGTCTAGCTCTATTACTTACTGACTATCAATTTGTTACTGAATAATGTTGCCAGTAATGTGACGATATTTTAATATTACTTCTAATCTTTAATCTTGGATCTTTGTCAATTGCTAATTGGTTATAAAGCCCAGTATCATTGTAAATTAAGTTGGTTATATGTAAATTGTAGCGAGATTGTTGATAATTCAGTGCTAGAGACAATAAATTTCAAATAGCGCCGAGGCGGGATTTGAACGCGGGTCAACAGCGTCCTCAGCGATTTGGCCACTGTCCAAATAGCGGCGTCGCTGCAGTACCTACGCCGTAGACGCCCGTAGAGCCAGAGGCGTAGCGGGGAGTTACAACGAGTTATGCGCACTTTAACTAATAGAGGTAGAAAATAATAGATAATTAGGATAACATTTGCGTAAATAAAAGATTATCAATTAACCATAGTTATGCAATTAAATATTATTGCTGACTGCGTGGTCAAGTGTTCGAATCCGAGTGAGGACAGTTTTTATAGATTGACTTTCCAATCGATTTGTAAACTTCTTTGCGAAGACATGTATGTAAATATGTAATTTCTTTATTTTATCCTTAAAATGTGCGTAACAAGAGCGATTAGCTCACCACTACTCCTGTGCTAGTCCTTTCCTAGTGTCATCTTAATATCCCTGCTCTATTAGAAAAAGAAAGGTTAAGAAGCTGAATAACAAACAGTTATCGTGGAAAAAAGATCTCTTGAGATACCTCCATTAGGAAGTAAAATGCTCCACACTGGGAGAGGACATGGATTAAAAAATAACCATAGTTTTAAGGTTATTTTAGTGCCAAAATAAAATTAATTATATTTTATATTTCTTCATTTTTCAAAGGTTCACTGTAGATTCGTGGTAAAAAAGCTTTATATTAATAAAAACATGTTTTACCAATTACGAATTCTAATTAAGATTAAGACCGACTACACTCATCGGCATCATCACATGAACCCGTTGCTGATATTTATTAAAAATATGGAATTAATACAAAAAAGTGAATTCCAATTCAATTAATAAGCTTACGTTACTTTAAGTAATAACTCTTTTTAACCTATGTCTACTTTCAAAGTGTAAAATATGGCTTCTTAATGGAGTCATTCCAAGGTGTTTTTGTTTCGAGAACTGCTTGTGACTCTCAATGAATCGTTGTTCAAAAGGCGTGGTTGTTTTTTTACATTACTTCTAATCCAAATTTAATGTAGCATATAAAAACATTAAATTAAAAGCTTATATACCATTCAACTTTATAATATACTGTAGTTTAAAAAAGAAAAGTTGAACGAAGCACTTAAATTCAGTTCTCACGAAACAACTCGAATATGAGATTTTATTTTAAAAAGTCATTGACTAAGTACTGCTTTGGATTTATAGAAATTCTCGTTGAATTTTAATCACTGTATTATTTTACGTTATTTAATACCGCATACGGGTCTGGAGAGTTCACATGAATTAATGTTTCCTTGCAGTGGTTATGATTCCACCTAGACATGGTTAATCAATCATCGGACGGGTATTGATCCCAGATCGTATTGTTTGATCGACGGAAATAGAATCCAACAATATTTTATGTTTTTTACATCAGTGCTCCTCATCCTTTTTACATCCGCAGACCGATAAAAAATGGAGAAATATTTCGCGGACTGGCGTCAAGCAAACTGACATATTTAAATACAGTCAGTCCTTGATTTACGACTATTCGGAATCATAAAATCATTAAATCTTGTCCGAAAACATAAATTTTCTATTTTAACTTGTGCAAAATTCATCAAAATTCTAAATGACACTGTACACACAAATTTCATTTTTTTACAAGTTCGGTGCAATCAGCCAGTGGTCATGCACTGTGCAAATGTCTATAAATAAATGCAACTAGAACGTTTTATAGTAAAAAAAAAAATAAAGACAAGCTGGTCAAAAGTGGTCGCCCGCTGTGGTCTAGCTGGTTAAAGCTTACTCTGCCAACCAAGTGGGTCTGGGTTCGATTCCCGGTAAGGTCAACGTCAAATTTAGATTTTTCAATTGAAATTTGAGACCTAAGACATGGGTTATAGCAGTGATTTCTAACCTGGGAGGCGCAGACTATTGCAAAGGAAGGCGCGAATATTTATTTACCCTTCGTGTCTTTATTAATATATGAAATAAAAGATGGGGAGACGCGAAGATATTTTTTTCTTCAAAGGGAGGCGCAGTAACATAAAGGTTGGAAACCACTAAGTTATATGGTAAAAATAGAAACGTATTTTGTGCTACAGTTTTTGTATTATTAGTTACTAGTTATTTCGGCTTTTGCCATCGTCAGAACTATGTTTATACTTAAATTTGGCTCCGAATAGATACACAATACACCTTGTTATTCTCTCTAACATTTCAATTCATATTACAATTATAGTATTACACTTAGTAAATATGACTTTAGTGTTTCGAATAACGATAAGCAATATGGGATTTTTTTAAAGGTAAATTAGAATAAATTAAACTGATTTATTTGATAAATGCAAGGTAATGTTTTAAAAGTAATGTAAAAAAAGTTTTTCTTCATCAATGGATAAATTTAAAATCATTTTAAATAAATTAAGCAATAGTTTATAAGCCTCCGTGTACTTTAAGGATGTGTATATTTAATATGTGTGTCTTTGGCCCAAATCATCAAAAAACTTTTTTGAGCCTCCTGTTAATTTTTTTATGTGTAGGATACGTCCCTTTTCCTTCTTATTTCCACTCATGACGAGCATCAACAGTTGGTTATGCTCGTCATGAGCGAAACTGGCCCTGGTCATATTAAATACAATTGAGATTTATAAAAATGAGAATTTTTTTTTTTTAATAAACTGACGAATTGACTTAAAACTAGTTAAAACTGCTACATCTGTTTCCCGAGACCTCGTATAAAATCATTTTCGTTACTACACGCAAATTTTTTTAAAATCTTTCGTTGCGAACGAAATGTTTGTCTGCAGAATGAGCCTTCTTAAATATTATATATGAGCCCTTGAGAAGTGAAGTAGGCCGAGTGATGTTTTAGGAAACATTATGTTCGATGCGTCATGCGTTCTTCTTGTCTAAAATTAACGTAAATGTGAAGTGAGGTTAGTAAATACACATTTCACTTCTTAAAAAAAAGATTCAGTCCACAAAAACACTTTTTTTCAAGTCAGTTCAATTCCACCTATACACATGAACGCCTGAAAATGCCGAAAGTCGAAACCCGGCTCGTTAGCGACAAAATTTTTGTGAATGTACATAATTTGAACGTTTCAAATTGAAATATTGAAATTCCACCGAGCACCTTCAGTCGAAATCTTAAATTTTAAGACATTTTTATTTGGTGTGCCGTGGAACAAATTCCATTTGACAATGTGCCGTGAAATAAAAAAGTTTGGCAGACACTGGATTAGACGATCCATACAATGCCATTCAATATACCAGACATAGATTAAAACAGTTTGAAATGTTCAATTACATTAATCCTCCATAATATCTATTGATAAAATTATTAAGTGTGAATGAATCGCCTGCTTAGAAATAAATAGGCGTTTAAGGCTCGAATAAATTAACTCTGCTCGCCCCCCCCCTCGATTAAAACAACACAGGTGTTCCGCCTTTTGCCAATCTCACTCACCGTCATACATTTCGGTAAAGCATTACCGAGGGAAAGACCGGCTGCCGAAATTATGCTCCTTGACGCCGATTTACCTGCGCCCCGCCCCTGAGCAGCGCCTCTCGGCTTTCCCGCCAAAAGCCCCGAATTCCAACGTCATACCGGATATATATCGTCCGCGATCAAACCCTTTCGGGAAAGCTTCCAAATTGGGTTGGGATTCGGAGACAATTTTCGGCCGTAATAGAAAGATTATGCTCGATTGACTTTGGTACATTAGAAAATCTGTCTTGGGTGCATTGAATACGATCATTTTTTGTAAACCCTTACCTCAATTTACGCGATCTTAACCCTTCCCTTACTATGCAAAAAAAGCACAAGCTCCTGAGCTGTGTATCCGCTACACATCAAGCAAACGGGGGTGAATCATGACAATTACATGTAGTACTGCTGTAGTAGTGTTATATAATTGTCATGATTCACTCCCGTTTGCCTGATGTGTAACGGATACACAGCTCAGGAGCTTGTGATTTTTTTGCATAGTAAAGGAATGGTTAACCAAACTGTGTTTTACAACAGATTGAAAAGAAAAGAACAGAAAAGTTTATCCTTAACTTGTCTCAAAAATACGTTTGACTTTTTGTTTAAAACCGTGTTCAATTTGCTGGTAATATGAGTAAAGTTTGTACCCAGAGTAGTCTATTGGTATTAGGTGAATCTAGGGAGTACACCTAGGACCTAGATTACCTAGGACTTAGGACCTAAGACTTAGGTAGTAGGACCTAGGACCTAAGGATTAAACACTCAACATATATTTTTTACCTATTTGCCCAAATTACCAGCATGACTCGTTTTTTTTTTAGCTCTTCCAAGAATTTCCGATTCCAAGAACCCAGGAATTTACCGATTTGCCCAAATTAGGATAAATTTATTAAAAAACAATATAATCCGTGTTTCATTTTCTCAATACCGGGATTGATACGCTCGTGATCCCGGGGTTTTGGGATCACAGAATTGGACCGGATCTCGGCATTGGAAGCCACTTTGGCGCTATTTTTATATCTATTTTTCCGGCTTTTGATGATGCAGCCGGTTCGTTAGTGACAAAACTTGTGTAAATATTCATAATTTTAAAAAAATGTTGTTTCTACTGGAACCCGTGAGATCTTCCGCGAAAGCCAACTAAGTTGACCACTGAACTACTGAACCCGACACTCGTGTTGAATTTAATCGCAAATATTTGCCAAATTTAAAAAGAATAAGCATTCCGCTTGCAAAGGGTTACAATGAAAAGGTAGTGAACTCTCCAGGAATGCAACATCCTGGCTAAAATGTAGAAATAGAATTTTTAAAACTGCCTTTTGCGAGAGCCTTTCCGGTAGACAAAGAATGTAACTTTTTTGCAGCTTCGCCGCTCGTTGGTGCGTACAAATGAACAAATGATTTCTTTTAAACTGCTTCGTTTGAAAATATTTACCGTATCTCCAGCGCGCTGAATCAATAATTTTATAAAACATTGAACTAGAAATATGTCACCCGCTGTAGTTTAGTTCGCTAGAGTTTGCTCTACCGACCAGGTGGGTCAGGGTTTGATTCCCGGTGAGATCAATGTCAAATTTAGATATTTCTATTTACATGGGTGTTTGTGGTGTCAATTTACCTCGAGTGACTTACAATACAAAATTTCTCATCGAGTTTTTCTCGAATGATCTTTCCACTTTAAAATATTTGGCGCATTGGCATTAGTTGTAATGGCAAATATTTTTTTTAATTTTAAAAGCTTAATAATTAACAAATTTAACAATATACGACACCACAGTGGACGTCAATGTATTTGATAATTATATAATATCAAGATATTGTTTAATTGATCAAGGTCAAGAATTTTAATACAATTATTATTGTAATTGAGATCTCTATATTCATTGTGTTAAAAAAAAGTATTTAAAATTTAATCAAAATCAAATTATGATTCAAATAAAGAAAAGTTTTAATGTGTTCACTGTCTATACTTGGTAGTATTACTAATTACAGATTTATTTAATATGATCTGGACAGGTTTCGCTAATGACAACCATTTTCAACTGATAATAATACACATTAATACAGTGATATTTATTCTGAACAAAGTAAAACTTTTTAGTAGATAGTGTTGTCTGACTTTACGCACTCGAATTAAGACAAATTATTAAGTGACCCACCTATTCACAAAAAGTCGTGTTATTGACAGAATCTAGCTTAATAGAGATTTCAAAACATCGCAGTTTAGTTAAGCATTCATTCATATTGATATCAACACTCACTAGAGGGGGAATGCCAATACGTTAACAAGCGGCTTGCCTAATCTCAAAGCAATTCTCGGCGTGCTGAGGAAGATGTGATTTTTTTTATCACTCATATGCAATTATATGCGATACTTAAATAAACAATTACTTAATACACTAATAATATATATCAGTTTGCAATTTATAATCTAAATGGCTGAAAATGTAATACTGTGTATGCTGAAGCCGTCGTAGATAATATATAAGTCAGAAATTGCAATTTTACACTAATTTGATCTTCGTATATTGTGTTATCTTAAATTAACAAGAGGCTCGCCGGCCTTAGTAAAATTTAACAAAGGGCTCGCGCGAGACCCTCCTGACATTAACTATATATTTGTCAGCTTTTATTGAACGTTCATATTTAATAACATGTTGAAATAGTAACTGTTAAATGGAGTTGGTTATAATTTAAGATTTCGACTGAAGGTGCTTGGTGGAATTTCTATATTAAATTTGAATCGTTCAAACTATGTACATTCTCAAAGATTTTGTCACTAACGACCCGGATTTTGCCATTCGGCATCTTCAGGCGTTCAAGTACACGGGTGAACTTGAACTGACGCTTAGTAAATGAATGTTTCGTGTTTATATAAGAAATAAATGTATCATTGAGTTTTAAGCCATTGCTGGCGAAAAGGATAAGCTCATGGGAATGCCCACAGATTACAGTAGTAAGTAGTTTTAAGAACTGTATTTATTTGTTTGTCGGCAAAAGTTTTATGATTATATTTATATAGGGTATAGAAGTAGAGATCGCGGCATGTTTAATATTTCATTTAAAATCGGAAGGCTATGCAATTGTGCTCTGTTTATTTCCAAAATTTCCTATAAAAGAGCTTATGACTGTCCGTAGGAGTTAGTTACGTTTAAAAAATACCTCTCACCCTTTTTGACTCATTAATAACTGGGCGTAGCGACAGCGATTAGCTAAACACTAGTAGTTTCCTAGCCTTGTCCTTATATCCCTACTACTCTCTTTGAATAAGACAGTCTTAGCGACTGAGAACCAAACAGTTCTCGTAGAAAAACTTCTGGATAATTCCTTGTTTGACGCCAGGCGGTGAAACCTTTCCATAGAATACGTCACATTATATGAGA
Organism: Himalopsyche tibetana; assembly: GCA_030503985.1. Taxonomy (NCBI): domain Eukaryota; kingdom Metazoa; phylum Arthropoda; class Insecta; order Trichoptera; family Rhyacophilidae; genus Himalopsyche; species Himalopsyche tibetana. The sequence goes on along the minus strand of JAPJYX010000034.1, from coordinate 7,388,406 downwards.
TGTGACACTTCCCGTTTTTAGGTAGTCTATTGTGTTGTCTCCAACCAGAGCTTAAAATGGCAAGTTTTCTGAAGGACGGCAATCTAATTGACAATTCAAAGTCGCGATAAATCAAAAAACTACATTATAACCAAGATTCAGAAGTATTTGGTGACAATTCCCATTATTCTAACTACATTACGCCGCAAAAACTGCACTAGAACAATTGGAATCTTTTGCTATTTTCAATAATAACGAATTAAAACGTTCGATAACACATAGAAAAGGGCAATTATTAATGTTATTTTTATATTTTGAATTCGGTTGATTAACCCTTTGATGAGTATCAACGTACATGTACGTTGGAGTAGCTTTTCATCTATCATCCATTGTCATTCTCATATGTTTTATTGATTTTTTGTTATTTCTTCAGATATGGATACTAGACACATCCACCAGTGACTTTTGGCCACCACATTATTTTTATTTTGTACAGCAAATGAAGAAAATGATTTTTTAAAAAAGGGTTACATTTGTAAAATTCTATTTGGGATCGATTCCTTCCTGGAATCGACGTCTATAGAGACAAGTAGAGGCAAGTAATAACTTCTAGAAAAATATTCGAATAATAGCAACGTGAGTTTCAAGGCGTCTCTACTGGATCGATGACCGGTCGATTTTAACTCTTGAATTGAACTCTTGTCTTGAAGTTTTGTAAATTGATTTTTCAATTGATTTACGAATTTCTGTTCAAAGGCATGGATGTATGTGATGTCTTGAATTCCCCTCTCTCACCTATCCTATCCTATGAACGGGGCGTATCGAGAGCGATTAGCTTACCACTAATCCTGTCCTAACCCTATCCTTCTATCCCTTATCTCTTTAGAAAAAGAGAGGTTGAGCAACTGAGTAACAAGCAGTTCTCGTAGAAACACTTCTGTTGAGATAAACTCCATTAGGAGTCCATATGCTCCACATTGGGAGCGGACATGGTTAAAATAAAATAATAAAAAAAATATTCAAAAGTAATAAAGAACTAGTTTACTTTACATTTTTAACTATGAGTTTTATAATTTAAAAAAAATATTTACTTCTTGAAACAATAACTAATATTCTTTCCAGATTAGTCAGTATCCAAAATTTTTTTTATTTTTTTATATTTTTGTGTGCGACAACACTGCGAATAATCAAAATATAAGAAAAAACCTAATTTAGTAAAAATTAACTCACCACTCAAAGGGTTAACACCCCATCTGGACATGGAGGTTCGTCTACGACCTTTGCATTTTTCAGTGCCTGGCGTTAAACAAGGAAGTACCAACTTCTGTTAAGGTACCTCAATTAAGAGGCATATGCTGCAGATTGTGAGCGGAAATGGATTAAAAAAAAGGAATGTTTCGCTCAACTGCGATGATTCGAATGTCCTGAAAGCTATCAATTCCAAGAATGTTTGTAAACAAGCAATTAACCATTGTAGATGTCGCTGTAGATCGCTACACTTACCTTCAAGGGTGTAACAAACCCGGCTCTGATCTCAATAAATAATGTGGAATTAATAGAAAAAAAAAAATAATACCTTCCACCAATGATACCCAATGAAAACCTTAAAGGATATTAGTATGTACTCTAAGTAAATTGATAAAGAGTTAAATCCATACATTGGGTATAACTAGACAAGCGGCAACTAAATAATATTTTGTTTAAAAAACGAACAAAATCAGTTTTTTGACAATACTAGCTAGCGAAATCTAAATTGTAGGGGGTCGCGTGCGCGAGAGCGGGACGCGGCTATGCGGCGAGAGTGCGACGGCATGCGCCTTCTTGACCCACAAACCCAAATTCACCTGCTAAGCCCGCGTTTTCTGCCAGCACTCTACTCACATCGTTACGATCAGGTTTTATTGCTCCCGTGTCATAAACAAACACATTAATTTATTTTTCGACTGTATGCGGTGTAACTGTAATACAGTACGGCTATTAAACAATGAACAAATACTATGTTCGTGCTGTTTGAACGTAAGAATTTTTTCAATTTTATTTTATTTTAAAATTCAAACGCGACGTAAACACAACATCTTCTTAAAAGTTAGCACTAAGTCTTTTAATTTAGAGATGTTTCTCGACGATATCCTAAGAGACGGTATCCTTCTATACCATGCCCCAGCGGTGGGCTGTTAATACACTAACAAGGGGCTCGCTTAATCTCAAAGCAATTCTCGGTGTTCTGGGAAAGGAGTGATTTTTTTTATCACTCTTATGCAATGATATGCTTTACTTGAATAAGCAATCGATTGTTATTTAATACACTTATAATATGTTACAATATGCAATTTACCGTAAACTTATTAATGTAAATGGCTAAAAATGTGCTTTTATGTATACTGAAGCTGCCGTAGATAATATATGTATGTTGAAAATTGCAGTTGTGTACTAATTTTATCTGAGAATATTGTTTTATCTTAAATTAACAAGGGGCTCGCCGTAAAGATTAGTAAACTTTATCAAGGGGCTTGCGCAAGCCCCTCCGAGCCTTTTCCAGCCCACCCTTGCCATGCTTCCTTCGAAAAAAGAAGGTTGAGCAATCAAGTGACAAACAGCTGTTAAGATAAAATTCATTAGTAGTCATATGGACTTCGGAGTAGATATGGTGCTTTTTTTGCTAACGAGATATTACTGTAATTCAACCGCATAACTTCTTTTTTCACCAGGATACAAAGAGATTATTGTGTCTTGTAACGTACCAAAATCAAGCTGATTGCTAGCTTTATATTGCATATTTACAGGATCTGACAAGATTGACACTAAGGATTCTGAAGTCTCGGGGTTTTCAAAGTCCCCGTCTGTTTTTCTATCAGATCCTTTTTATACCCCGACCATGTTGTGTCCGTTTTTCTTGGGGCTCCCCTCTTATACCTGCTTTCATTCAATACACATCAGTCCTTTTGGGGGTTTCTCAACCACAAGAATTGCACAGTTACAATTCCCGGGACATTTTCCGAAAAAGTCTCGGGACGTCTCGACACAGAATCCCTAATCGACACTGATTCCATGAAAGCCTGAAGGCTTATGTTACTTGTATATGGTATGCTGTGACTGATCATTGAGCCATTGCCACAGTTTGATGCTCAACATATATCTGAAGAGACTGTGTCAGCGAGAGTCAGGAAAAACAACAGTAGAGTTATAAAACTACGTTCTTTTGACAGTTGAATCGGTCAAAATAAGAGTCACATGTGACGATTTGCGTGCAATATCAAAACATACAAGCCAACGACGTTGACTGCTGCACTACCGACCTTTGTATGTAATCAATTTATTTAGTAGAGTTCTACCAAAACGGACTTTTAAACAACAAATACGACAGCAGCGGATTGTAATCTCACCGTAACGTCGTGAGCGAAGTGTTCCCCCGCTTTTCCTCGGCTGGCAAAATGTGAAAATTGAGCGACGTTGCCAGATTGGCGCCACACTCTGCCCAGCTTCTCCCTGCCCAACAACGCGTATCTCAAATAATACAAAATCTCATGCGACACACCAAACAAACATTCACTATTTAAACAACCCCCAATCGACTTATATTTAAGGGTTGATCGTTCAGGATTTGTTGGGGATTTATATATGTTACAGTATATTAGTTTTACTGCATCAAATTAATGTCAATTACACTGTGTATTTTTAAACTAATCAATGATTATTATTTAGTGTTTATTATAATTTGAGTTAGTATCACAAAAACATGAATTGCACTATAGCCTCGTATAGCACGGTTACACAATCGTTGTGTAATGTAAGGTCCCATGTACATTCAAAGTTAAATTAAGGTGTGCGTTGCAAACAAAATATCGATGTTTATTAACTGTAACAAATTTCTTTAAAAGTTTCTACTGTGAATTAATGGTGGAAAGGTATTATTTTTCTGTACTAATTTCACATTCATATGGATCAATACCGGTTTCGTTCATCGCGAGCATTATTGTTGATACAACATGCGACTACAAAAAAACCCTAAACATCAACAATTGCTCGCGACAGTGGACCTGATCTTTATCAAAAAAATATATTTAATTTTTGATAATTAAATCAATACTTTAGATATCAGATGAACTTACGGTATGGTGAAAATGTCAGTTCTTCATTATGGCTGTTTAATCCATTTCTTTTCGATTTTTTCCCGAATTTGCCCGTAATTGATGCAAATAAAAAAATCAGTGCTCACTCCGACAGGTTCAAACCTGAAAAAATACTACACGAAACGATCCCTACGCTTGCTAGCTGTCAACTGATTAAGACTGATGCAATCTCAACTTTTACTTATCATGCATTATGGAGTGGATGTAAAAATACTAAATGTTCCAATATTGGAACACTGGGAAAAATGGTTTAAAGCTTCTTCATGAAGTTCGTTTAAGAAAATCAATGGTTTTCTGCTACTGTTTGTTATGTCAGGTATCTGGGGGTACATATCACGGGAAATGGCAACCCGCGTAAACAGCTCGCAATCCGATATTGAGGACAGCTGGAGCAACTTTCAATACTGTATTCGGTCAAAACCAAGTGCCTCCTGCTTAACGCACGCATTCCGACAGTGCTGTTTTACGGTTGCGAGTCATGGCACCTTGCAAAGGCACAGAGTAACCGTATACTATGCTTTGAAAATAGATGCCTGCGTCGAATACTGTGAGTGCGGTGGTTTGACTTTGTCAGAAACACGGAGATGAAGGAACGGACTAGGCAGCCGCTAGTTACGTCCAAAGTGAAAAAGCGACGATGGACCTGACTTGGACATGTGCTGCAGATGCCTAAAGAAAGCCTGAATTCTGCTTTTCTCTTGTCGAATCGTCGTGGAAGGCCACTGATGGCCATCTATATGATGTTCTCGGCGGAGCTACGGGAGAAAGTCTGGCGGGGGACAGATAATCTTGGAGGAATCATGTGGTGGCCATATGCTCCGACTTGGGAGCGGATATGAAAAAAAATACTGGATTGGAAGAGATACACAATACATCCTGTTATCCGTACATATTACAGTTATTAAAATGAATTAAGTGTTACTTAGAGCAGTGATTCCCGAATTGGGGGCCGCAGGTTTTCTCCGGGGTCCGCCGCAGAACATGTTTTGTATTTAGCGGGGCCGCGGATTACTTTTTTTTCAGATATAAGGGGCCGTGGTATGAAATTGTTTGAGAAGCACTGACTTAGAACGATAATAAATATGAGATTATTAATTAAACACAGTTCTGATGAAGGCATAAGCCGAAAAACCAATCAACCGAATTTAAAAAAATATCAGTTTAATTTAAACTAATTTACCTTGAATAATCTTAAAAGTACTTGTTATCTTTCTTAGAAACACTAAAGTCTTATTTAATGAATGTTATATACTACATTTTGTGATTTAAATTAGGATGTTAGAGTGAATATCCAGATGTATTTTGTATCTCTTCTAAGCCAGTATATATAGCTGAGTAAATGCAGGTTTAAACATACTTCTAACGATGGCGTACGCAGAAATAGCTATAAACTAATTTTATAAAAAATTGTGGAACTAAATACATTGCTATTTTATACCTTAACCTTTAGAAGAGTGAATAGATTATTTTTTTAAGCCATGTCCGCTCCCAATGTAGAGCATATGGACTCCTAATGGAGTTTATCTCAACATAAGTGTTTCTACGAGAACTGCTTGTTACTCAGTTGCTCAACCTCTCTTTTTTCTAAAGAGAGTAGGGATAGAAGGATAGGGGCTAGGACAGGATTAGTGGTAAGCTAATCGCTCTCGATACGCCCCGTTCGTAGGATAGGATGGGTGAGAGGGGGGAATTCAAGACATCACATACACCCATGCCTTTTGAACAGAAATTCATAAATCGATTGAAAAATCAATTTATAGAAACTGTCCGTACCGGGATTTCAACCCGGGCTCTCCGTAGCCGAAGCCAACAACGTTGACCACTCGACCACACAGACGGCACACCGGCACTCCGGCACTCCGACACAGACGGAGATTTATTTACCTTACTTTAATTAACTGCCCTTTCTTAACATGACAATTTTGTGACTTTTTCCCAATGAATAAATGTAATTCATACTTAGAGGATATATATGCTTAAAAACAGACACTCCTGAGTTGAGTTTAAAGTACTTTCATACTCATTTACAGAAAAATGACGCCGAAGTACATGTACCTCCATACTCCTCTAAAGGTTAATATTTTGAATATGGCTTATGCCGCAAAATTCAATTTAATATTATTTAATTGCTTCCAATTATAAAAAACACTATTTTTTATTCCAACTTTGATATATGCTCATAAAATAACGTTTAAATTTCATTTTCACATAAATATTCAAATCAGAATTTCCCAGTTGGAGTATTGAGATGGAAATTTAAATTCTGTTTTACAAGTATCTATACATATGTTAGTCAAATCAGCTGATGTGGGGTGGATCTGTACACAGTCAATTCTTTGCCATTTTTATTTATTCCCTGATCAACTCTAGTATTACTCGAGCACAGAGCCGGACTTGGAATCTAACCGCACGGGAATTACTCTGAATGTCGTAGAGATGGCGTGACGTGCATTCAAAGATTTGTCTCAATGTAGATACAATTTGAAATGTATCTTTCGATTTATGTGGGGATATTTATTGATTGAATTGATTTGATTTGATGTAGGGTCATTTTACAAAAACATTATTGACAGGCGATGAAGGAGTGCATTGATAGCAGAAGCTTGTGTTGAAGACTTCAATACAGTTTGCGTTGCCATGACTGCACTGCATCAACTGAGGTTATCTGCAAATAATGAAACTCACATTTGAGGGTATTGCTTGCAAACCCGGCTCATTCCAAAGTTGTTGAAACATGAACCATGAAGTATTTTTAGAAATCAGTCTCAAACATCTTGCCAACATCAAAAATATCATTCCAAAGTAATGTAAGTCTAAAATGTAGATTGTTTTTCAAAATGAAATTTAAGTTTCATTTTTTAACCATTTTGGAATAAGCCGTGTTTGCAAGTAATACACAGTGGTAGGACTCGTGATTAACTAAGCGTACCCCCAGTTATTGAAGGGTAGGAAGGGTGGGAGGGAAATTAAGACATCACAAACACTCATGCCTTTGAACAGAAAAATTCTGTTCGTACTGGGACTTGAGCTCATGAGAACAGCCGCTACGCCATAGGACCAGACAAATTTTTCAAATATTTTCGTTTAACTAGCATATCTGTATAACATCAGATCACTCTAGTTCAGGCATGGCTTAAAATTAGACCACGGGGAACATGTGACCCTAATGAAAGTTTTGTGTAGCCTTTTTGAGGTTTTCAACATTCTATACATTTTGCATTTTTATTGGTATAATACATAAAAAATGTATTACTAAATTTGTGACTATTTTTTGTAATTTTTGTCTGTTTCAATATTATGGTTTCAATATTACTGTTATTTGGCCCACCAAGTGATTTCAGTTGGGAATCTATGCTCTAGTTACTAGAATAGATTGTAGTAAATTTCGCCAATCAATATGATGAATAATAGACTAATAATTTTTCAATATCTTTAAATTATATGTCTCCGGGATTTTCGTCACTGACTCCGACTCTACCTCCGAGAAAACATCCGGTTCCACGACTCCCGACTCCAAAGGTCTGCTTATAAATGCCACATTAAGATAAGCCAACAACAATGCGCCAATTTATTTTATGTTGAAAGATCATACGAGAAAACGAAATAAAATGAACTCGAGGTGAATTGACATTACAAGCACCCACGTCTTAGGTCTCAAATTTAAATTGAAAAATCTAAATTTAGACAATGACCTTACAGGGAAATAAACCCAGACGTGACCGGTTGAAAGAGAAAGCTCTAACCAACAAGACCTTCAATAATTTCAAAAAAGCACAACTAGAAATGATGAATAGTTTTTTCTCGGTAAACAGATGCTTGTATAATGAAAATGAAGAAATAGATATAAACAATCTCTCAGTTCCAAGCAAATTCCAGGGTGTAGAGTCGGGGGGAAAATCACTCCGACTCCAAATTGATTTTTTAATTACTTCTGCTAATTTTACATGTATGTTTACCATCGGATAATCTTTACTCAGCCTACCATATAGTGCCAACTACGGCCTCCAATCTCGGGATCCTGTGCAATTCTGTGATCCCAAAATCCCGTATCGTAACAGTACTTATCCCGGGATTGACAAAATTAGAGAAACTTAAGCGAGCTCTAAAAATGAAAAATAAGAAGCTTCGAAGTTTTTGTATGTTTTGTAAATTCTGTAAATTAATGCCTTTTTTAATATTCAAACAGCAAAAAAGACCTCACGTTGTTAATGTAGGGAAATCCGTAAATTTCTTCAATTTTAGATTTAAAATTCTTGGAAGAGCTAAAAAAAACGTCACGCTGATAATTTTGGGAAATCTGCAAAATCCTGGGCTTTTGAAATCTATATGACTTTGTTTGAAAAATCCCGAATTCCAATTTATACACGATTTTATGGTGAACGTTCAATACCGGGATTGGAAAAATTTTCAATCCCGAAATCCAGGGATCACAAAAAAGCTCCAGGATTGAATGCTCTAGTACAGTGTCTGCCAAACTTTTTTACTCTGCGGCACACTGGTGATTGGGAATAGTACCGCGGCACACCAAATAAAAATATGCTTTAAAAAAGGAAATGTACACTTAGAAAAGAAAATATGGAAAATGTGTCGCGTTGATTAATTTACGAACGTGACAAATACTTGTTTGAATGCCTAGATGTTGAATTTAGTTAAAATTTGAGACAATTTAAATGAAAAAGCATTATTTAAAATTAATTTTTTTAAGGCGTCTTCCACCGCGGCACACTTGAGACTTCTTGCGGCACAGTAGTGTGCCGCGGTACACAGTTTGGCAGATACTGCTCTAATGCATGGGTGTTCAACCGGTAGATCGCGATCGACCGGTCGATCCCAGAGCAAAATTTGGTGGATCACAAAAGCTTCCGTGAATTTCGAAAAAATATATAATTTAAATATAAAATAAACAAAAATACTAAAATTGAATTATTTTTTAGGCACATACCTATCTAATGATATGTATTTCGCATTTAAAATAAAAAAAAATATGTTTTAAGAAGGGAAAAAACTCTAAATAAATTAATTTCTTATAAGAAGTTACAAGTCGATCGCGAGAAAACTTAAAAATGAAAAGTCGATCTCAGGGCAAAAAAGGTAAGACACCTTGCTCTAGTAGCAATACTATGGACTCTTGTGGTTCAATTGCACATCATTAAATCGTTTTTTTTATTGGTTAACTTTACGGTACTGTCAACGTTACGATAAACTTAAATTGAATTGAGATAAATGACTAAAAGATGTGAGTAGTAATAATAATCATTTTTTTTGTATATCAGTTAAGTATGCGTCCAAAACTTTGGTCAGCCGTATCTCAAAACAAAAAAATATAAGGGTTTATATAATATATGCTATTTTTGAGGCCCCCAAAATTTGGAGGCCCCAACCGCGCGCCTCTTGCGCCTGTGGGGTAATCCGCCACTGGCACTATGGAACTAAACCATCGACTGTTATGCATGTGACACATAAATTTGACCATGTAATATGCTGCTAATAAGCGTTACCTCCGAATATATTTCGACGAAGGGTGGCTAAAGTGAGGGAATGCTTCCGTAATCTTTATTTATTAATACAGACGTTCAGAGGCGGCGGTTGTTTGGGTTATTTTGGAGTGAGTTTTTCTCAAACAATCTATCCGGTTCTCCCGATGCCAGGCACCCGCCCACACTTTTAGCCAGTCGAACCGCTATTGACGAATTTTTGAGCGCGGGCAGCACCAGGGTTGCCAGATGCCACCGAAGTGACATATTTCATAGACGGCACGTTCTCATTATGCAACGTTTTTTTTCCCCTAGAAAAGCATATTTAACCCTTCCCTTACTATACAAAAAAAAAGCACAAGCTCCTGAGCTGTGTGTCCGTTACACATCAGACAAACGGGAGTGAATCATGACAAGTATATAACACTACTACAGAAGTACTCCATATAATTGTCATGATTCACTCCTGTTTGCCTGATGTGTAACAGATACACAGCTCAGGAGCTTGTGCTTTTTTTTGCACAGTAAGGGAAGGGTTAAACTGGTTTTATACGAACAATGGTTGTTATTAAATCGCTCAATGTCATTTTTGTAGTGAATATGAATGGAATGATAGAGCTGGAAAAATACTTCATATATTATTTACGCGATTGTCACAGTTAGCAATCGTTCATGTCTATGATCAATACATTAGATAATTATTTTTTATTGTGAAGTATTATTGAAACGCTCACACAAAAGTACTTAACAAAAATACTTTTCCAAGTATTGAATTACATGTATAATTAACTCGATGGCTGCTACAGACGAGGTATCTCGTAAAATTTTTCGTGCTCAACACGCCAGAGACAAGTTATCTCGTCAATAACTCATTAAGTTAATAATTGCAGAAACGGCAGCTAAAAGGTTAAGATATTTTAGTAATAAACTAGTATTTGATAAAAAAATAAATATTCGTCACAGCAGGTCCATGGTCAATTGGCCACCGTTGTTGGCTTCTTTTGGGTTTGGTTACTTGTTCGTAACATGGTATGGACAGATTTTAAAACCAATTTATAGATTTCAATCCAAAAGGATGCATTTTTTATAATTTATAAAATGACATGTCCGATTGAAAAACGGGACGCAGCGACAGTGATAAGCAAACCACTAGTCCTTTCCTAGCAATATTTTGTATTTACCAGGGCTTCGAACCGGAACTAAACCGAAAACCAAAAGCCGTTAAAACTGAAACTGAACCGATATATATTTTTTTACTTGAAACGGAATTAAAACCGGATAGAAAAAAAAACGGCTCGAAGCCCTGGTATTAACACTCTCTTCGAAAAATATAGATGGTGCAACTAAATAATCTAAAAGCAGTTCTGACAAATTCCAAATCCATTAATTATTTACAATTTTAAATTTGTATTTAGGTGCGCTTCACTGATATTATTCACTTTATATCTAGAGCAGCGATTTCCAACCTAGGAGGCGCGCTACCCTGGGGTGACATAGACTATTGCAAAGGGAGACACAAACAATGATAAATATTTATTTACCCTTGAAAACATTTACTATAAGAAATAAAAGATGGGGAGGCGCGAAGATATTTTTTCTTAAAAGGAAGGCGCAGTAACATCTAGATCTAGAACATATGGCCATCACGAGACACCTTCATTCTTCTATGTCTCCCGCCAATTGCTTTGCTTCCTCCCATGACATGCCAGAATCCCTTAGTTCCGTTGAGTACATCATATGAATAGTACCAAACGGTAATCCAGGAAATCGGAAACCCACATGTTGGAAGAAGAGGTAGGAAGGAGTAAAGCTTTAAGAAGGCATCTGCAGCACGTGACCCAACCAGTTCCAACGACTCTCTATAGCCACTGATGTGACGGGGCGCTGTCTTGTACGTTCCATAACCCTACTGGGACTCGAGCACGTGAGATCCGTTACTTCATTGACTTGACTATTGTATTCCCTTCGAAAAAAAACACTTGTTTGCTCAACAAAATACTAGCGATCTTCTTAATGAAACAAAACTGATATTATTTTGTTTGATCATTTCGATGGCCTAGTTCCAAAGTGCTACAACTAAAAATTGTTAGTTTTGAGATATGGCTGACCAAAGTTTTGACGCATTTAGATGTAAAAAAATAATCGTTATTATTTGTCACATTCTTTTAGTAAACCATGTAAGCATGTATTTAAATTCAATTTAAATGTGTTGCAACTTGACAAAACTGTAAAACGATGAGAGAAGAATGTTTATATTTCATTATTTGTGTTTGCAATCATCTGCCTACCAATTCAAAACTAGTGATTCTTTCTTATTGCTTTTTTGTGTAGCTATGGAACAGATATATTCGAATATAATGGGTAATATGATATAACTTAAAACAATAAATTTTTGACTTATCGCTCTATGGAACTAGGTCACCGATGTCTTCTGAGAAGGTAGTGTGATTACTCGTCCAGAGATCTTTTGTTACCAAAAAAACAACAGTTAATCGAATAATGTCTTTGTTTAATTCATTCTTTTCTTTTTTTATCCATGTCCGCTTCCAATGTGGAACATATAGCCTCCTAATGGAGGTATCTCAACAGAAGTTTTTTCTACGAGAACTGTTTGTTACTCAGTCGCTCAACCTAACTTTTTTCAAAGTGGGTAGTAGGGAAAGAAGGATAATGCTAGAACAGAAATAGTGGTTGGCAAAATCACTATCGCTACACCCAGTTATTAAAGGATCAGACGGATGAGGGAAGAGGAAATAATGTGAATTGACATCACAAACACCCAGTTTTAGATCACAACTTTGAATTGAATAATCCTCAAGTTCACTGTGATCTGACCGCAATAAGCAATAAAAAAAATATTTTATATAACCGATAAAATAAAGTAACACAATTATATAATATTTAACAATTGGGCTTTCTAGAGGTGAAGTTAGCCAACAAGTAAGCTGGTAAACTTTTTTTGAACTATAAAGTACAATCACGTCTTTGTTTGTTATTATGGTGGATTGGATATTTTTATTTTACATAATTAACACTATTGCAATGTGTATTGACTTAGGTTACTTCACTTTTACGATACTTTAAGACGTGTAGAACATTACAATGCATGTATTTTTTTTCATTCTAAAATACCACTTGGCTGCACACTTCACTGATATTATGTTTGTATAAATTAATTTTGTTTGTTTAATTATTTTATTGGAGCAGAAGAGTGCAATCTGGCAACCCTGCGGAACCCTAACCTTACAGAACCGGCCGCATCGCGTCGCCCAAGAATGTCCGCTCTATAGGAAAATGCGGCGTGCGACAGGGACGCGGCTATGCGGCGCGAGCGAGACGGCGCTATACGAACGACCCGTGCGACGAGGAGGGGACTACCCTCTCGCTCTCCTAATGGACTCGTCCAGAGTCACTGACTCCAGAATAATAATTATACAAATAACATTAGCCTGTAAAAGCAATTCGTGGACGTTTGTCATATATTACAATATATTATTTAAATACTGTATTATATGACGTAGTGTATAATGAACCTACACAGTAACAGTTTTGTCTGAAAACTTTAAGAAGAAAAAAAAAACGTATTTTGAATTATATTACATAGGGTGACTGTTCCTAATTATATTACTAATTATATTACATTACTATTACATAGGGTGACTGTTCCTATAGTCGGCCGTGTCTAGTAGTCAGCCTTTAAGCTTAAACATGAATAATAGTGTTAAAAATAAAATAAAAACCGAATTACTTAAATATGGGTCAGAAGTTAACCACTTAAAGATGTACATATCGACTGTGGAAAGGAAAAAGGACTTAACCCACAGTTTCTTCAAAACAGGTTTTTTTCGATAATCACAATGTATCAAATATAATACACGTTCTATCAAAAGGATGCAAGCTGAAAATGCCGAATTAGTATCTAAATTTAGCTTTTTACTTTCAAAAAATGACCTTGTAAAAAATTAAAACCAAGAAAAAAGACTGAAATAAAGGTTTTTCCTAGACTATTTCTTTAATTAATATTAGATTATGTCAATTTAACACTAGTTTAGAAGTCTCCATGCACTTCAGGGTTGTGTATAATTCATATGTCACAAAATCATCAAGACATGTTTTTAGCGCCTCCTGTAAAATTTGATATGTGTGGGTTACGTCCTTTTTCCTTTCCACAGTCGATATATTTGTACTAAACTGACTTCTAAGAGAATTTTTTCTACGAGAACTGTTTGTTACTCAGTCGCTCAGCCTCACTTTTTTTCAAAGTGAGTAGTAGGGAAAGAAGGATAAGGCTAGAATAGTACTAGTGGTTAACTAATGACTATTGCTACACCCAGTTATTAAAGGATCAGAAGGATGGGAGGAGAGGAAACAGTGTGAATTGACATCACAAACACCCAGTCTTCGATCACAACATTGAATTGAATAATTCTCTGTGATCCAACCGGGAATCGAACCTAGACCTGCGTGATCGGCAGAGCATGCTCTAACCAACTGGGCCACAGCAGGCGACTAGTTAATGCCAATGAAATTCTTATTACTGATTTTTGGTGGCTGAGTACTGGATTGTTTTGCCATTTTTTGGAAAACTGTTTTTATTTTATGTGTGGAACGATATTATCCGTTTTTATTTTCACTTGATTACATTAAATGATGTCTGTTTTATTAAATACCAGTGGAAAAAAACATACATTTATTATTCATTAATTCAATATATATATCGACTGTGTAAAGGAAAAAGGACGTAACCCATGTATAGAAAATTTTACAGGAGGCGCTAAAAACGTGTTTTGATGATTTTGTGACATATGCAAATTATGAACTATACACAACCCTGAAGTGCACGGAGACTTCTAAACTGGTGTTTAATTGTTTTCTTGGAACATCCACAACGATTGAAAAATGGCTCCATTGTTAAATAGGCTCTGCAATCTGCATTAATGGCCTATTCTAATGATTATTAATTATTCAATGTGACAGAATAACAGCGATGCAATTCCAAGTAATAGGACATATCGACTGTGCAAAGGAAATGGGACGTAGTCCACACATAGCAAATTTTACAGGAGGCGCTAAAAACGTGTTTTGATGATTTTGTGACATATGCAAATTATGACTTATACACAGCCTTGAAGTGCACGGAGATTTCTAAACTGGTGTTTAATTGACATAATATAATATTAATTAAATAAATTGTCTAGGAAAAACTTTTATTTCAATCTTTTTTCTTGGTTTTAATTTTTTACAAGGTCATTTTTTCAATCTTCAAAGCTAAATTTAGATACTAATTCGGCATTTGCAGCTTGCATCCTTTTGATAGAACGTGTATCAAGTTTGATACATTGTGATTAACGAAAAAAAACCTGTTTTGAAGAAACTGTGGGTTAAGTCCTTTTTCCTTTCTACAGTCGATATCTTTCGAAAGAAACACCCGTCTCTTAACTGGCTAACTACTGGAACAATCGCCCTATATAGGTTTTGAAATACACTAAACTCTTTTTTACACGATTTTGAAATAAAACGCTCAGCTAAAACTAACGATTACTATATTTGTACACGAATAATTTGTCCTAAAATGATTTACCAGAAACAAAAAAAAAGGCGGATAATGATTTCTTAATAAAAATAAATTCAACAATACTCGACAGTAATAACATACAAAAAGCTTTATTATATAATAACAAATTTAAAGTGTCAGACATGTCTAGCGATGAAAGCGATTTATGTCTAGTCCCTCATAAAAGTCTAAAGTGTTTTTGCCTTTCTCAATTGAAATACATATAATGAATAATTTTATTTGCACGATTGTCTATAGCAGTATTTCTCAACCTTTTTGGGAGCGAGGCCCCTTTTGAGTGTCTTTATTTTTCTGTGGCCCCCATACCATTGTTTTGTCTTCCCATGAAAATTATAATTTCAAAAACCCACCTTTTTTATAGCTCTTTCGAGATTTTCGAATGCCAGTAATTTATTTTATTTACGGATTTACAAAAAAAAAGCTGCGCGACGTCCGCCATTATGCTCTTCCCTGTATCGTTTTATCAATACCCGTGGCCCCCCTAAGCTGTGTTGTGGCTCCCAAAAACAAAATAAATCTCTGTGGCCCCCTGGTATATAGCACAATGTTATTCTTTTAAATAAATTCAGGGAATCAATCTTCAATTTTTCTTTGAATTTTATCACTATTCTACACGGTTTTCTGTGGAGGTTGGTGTTAAGAGTATCCAATCCCGGGATCCCTTACAAATCTGGATTAGTACTGTCGCAATTCCAGGATTTCGGGTTGGGAAAATGAAACGCCAAAAAAAAATCTCTCGCGCTGGTGATTGTGGGAGATCTGCAAATTTCTGTTTTTTTTTAAATTGACATGAAGTTTTTTGAAAAATACCAATATTTCAAAATCGCCGACCAAAATGTTGAGTGTTCAATACCGGGATCACAAAAAGGATCCGGGATTAGATACTCTAGTACACGGGTTCCCAACCTGTGGGTCGCGCGTTTTCTGGGGGGTCACCAACTTTTTTCTATTTTGGATTTGAACAACAATAAAGTATAGTAAATCGAGGATTTCAAATTCCTCGGAGGTTCCCTTGTCACATGACTTTTATAAAAAAGGGTCGCCACCCGGAAAAGGTAGGGAATCTATGCTCTAGTAGGAGTCCGTATAGTGCAATTTGGTAGCAGCGGAGATGGTAAAAAAAAACAATGATTGTATTTTTTTTATTTCTAACATGGCCTGTTTTTTGCGCGTGAAAACAGTGTACCTTCACTAACGAAAAGTCCACAACAGTTGGTCATTTGAATTTCAAATCAACTACGTCAACATCGCTTTGAATATTGTCAATTTTTTCATCTGAAACATATATCAGCTAATTTTATCAGAATATTTTGTATACAGCAAATCGTATATTTTCGATGATTTTGGAGTTAGCTTTTCTAGAGTTGTCCAGTCATTTTATAAACAAATCTAGCGAGTACCCAGCATGTATTGCAATGTCACTCAAAGAAAGGTTTCTTGAAGTGCTTTAAGATACACATATTCACATTTAACGTATTGGCAGCCTACTGCTGATTCATAAACCTTTGCAGGCGTTCGCACAACAACTCACCAAAATTTCATCGCAATCGGATGAGAGATATAGTCACGCATAAGAGAGAAACAAACAAACATTCATTTTTATATATATACAGTGGCGGATTATCCCATAAGCGCAAGAGGCGCGCGCTTGGGGCCTCCAAATTTTAGGGGTCGTAAAAATAGTATAAATTATATAAATCATTATATTTTAACAGCTTAACGACCGTGGACGCGTATTTGAGTCTTTGAAAAACAAAGGTTGCTGGCCGGCGGACTCATATATGCGTATAGGCGAAGTATCTGGAAGATAAGAAAATTAATTTTTGTAAAGATATCTCAATTTGTTTACAAATTATAGTGAATTTAGTAAAATTACATTTTTTGCGTTTAAAATTTTATTTCGCCAGGTGCAAAAAAACGTGCGGTCGTTAAGCTGTTAATTTCAGTTTTCAATATTCATTATTATTCTACGAAGAGTTTTGCAACACTTTTTATGTTATTCGAAAAAATAGAGCCTCCAAAATTTATTGCGCCTAGGGCCTCCAAAGTGCTTAATCCGCCACTGTATATATATATATATATGTATATGTAGATATAGACCAGGGGTGGAGATCCTTTTCTTATATAAAGGCCGCATTATTTTTTCTGATTCGACATAAGACCGTAGTAAACATTGACTAGGGAATCTTTGGCCGGAATTTACGAATATACACAAAATTACAGAATTACAGAATTGGCCAGAAGGCCGCACCAGGGTAGCCAAAAAGCCGCAGGTTCCCTACGCCTGGTATAGGCTATCACAATTTTAATAAAGTCAATAGTTAAGAAAAACTTAACAAGCATTATTACAAAAATATAAATTGATGCATTGTTATTTATACAAAATTAATCAAATTTGTACAAATGACACTGTATTGTTAAACAATTATCAGTTGATAATGATCGTGATAAGTGAAACTGGTTATAATAATGTCAAACCACTGACAAAAAGTGTATATTTTTTAAATGTCAAAAAACTCAAATGGGTAATGGATTGAAAATTAACAATATTAATGTCTAGGGCAAAGAAACTATTGCCAAGTATTGGTAAATATCATTTTAAATATGGTCGCTAATTTTCTACAAGCACGTACATTAAGTTTTGTCAGTTTTTAGTTTTTTAATGTAATGGATTCAGAATTTCAATTGGAAACGTCTTTCACTTTTAGTGTGTTCACTGTCAATACTTGATGGAAAGGCATCATATAATGAACAACACAATATTCGTTCAAACTATGTACATTCTCCCAGATTTTGTCACTAACGACCCGGGTTTCGCCTTTCGGCATCTTCAGGCATTCAAGTGCACGGATGGACTTGAACTGACGTTTAGTAAATGAATGTTTCGTGTTTATATAAGATATAAATGCATCACTGAGTCCAAAGCCATTGCTGGCGAAAAGGATGAGCTCATGGGAATGCCAACAGATTTGAGTAGTGAGTAGTTTCAAGAATTATATAATTTGTTTGTCGGCAAAGGTTTTATGATTATATGATTTTATGATTATATAGGGTATAGAAGTGGAGATGTGGGAAAATTTGATATTTCATTTAAAATCGGAAGAATTTGCAGCTGTGCTTTGTTGATTTCTAAAATTTCTTGTAAAAAGAGCTTATGACTGTCCGTATTTGGGTGTAACATTTTTATCCCTTGTTCTTGATTGAACACGTGTCCTTCCGAAATTAAGTGATTAGCAAAAGTAGACGTGTCCTTTTTCAATCTAAAGGCTGCCATATGTTCTAAAACTCGGATGTTCAGTGTCCTTTCTGTTTTGCCTTGAATGCCTGAAGATGCCGAAAGGCGAAACCCGGGTCGTTAGTGACAAAATCTGTGAGAATGTACATAGTTTGAACGATTCAAATTTAATATTGAAATTCCACCAAGCACCTTCAGTCGAAATCTTAAATTAACACAATATTCATTTGTACTTATTTTCAATTTTATTTACTATGACTAAGACCAGGTTTGCTCATGGCGAGCGTTATCAACTGATAATGATGATGATGATAATCAATTGCCAATTGTTTATTACACCTTTATATTTCAATTTGTTTTGTATAAATAATGCTGTTAAATTATACTACTTAGTTCTCAAATGATGAAAACGATGTCGTACCAAATGTTTGTTATCGTGTACGTCTATTGTCTCATAGTGATACTGAGCAATTTTTATTACCTTTGATTTTTTTTAAATAAAATTAAGATACATTAAGCAATAATGAATTTTATTTTTTAATTTAAGATTTCGACTGAAGGTGCTTGGTGGAATTTCAATATTAAATTTGAATCGTTCAAACTATGTACATTCTCACAAATGGCTTTGGACTCAGTGATACATTTATATCTTATATAAACACGAAACTTTCATTTACTAAACGTCCGTTCAAGTTCATCCGTGCACTTGAATGCCTGTAGATGCCGAAAGGTGAAACCCGGGTCGTTAGTGACAAAATCTGTGAAAATGTACATAGTTTGAACGATTTAAATTTGAATTTTATTTTTTTGATATGCTGAATTTATTTTTATACAAGGAAACCTATCCACCATATTTTTTTTTATTATTTTATATATATTTTAGGCGTTTTTTACACGGCATTGCATGGAACGTATCAACCGTGTAAATGGGGAGTTCAGTGTATTACATAAAGTAACGATTTCCAACCTGTATGGCGTGGACTATTGCAAAGGGAGGCGCGAACAGTCAAAAATATGTATTTACCCTTTGAAACGTGTCTTTATTACTATTTGAAATAAAGGATGGTGAGGCGCGAAGGTGTTTTTTTTCTTCAAAGGTAGGCGCAGTAACATAAAGGTTGGAAGCCACTGACATAAAGTGACATATGAATAGTAGCAGGGGATGCAAAGGTGTTTACGCATATTTTAAAAACAAATTAATAAAACACAATCAACAATTTATAAAAGACATGTACAAAATGAAAGGAAGCCAAACACTATCCTTTAAGATAATGAAAAAATAATTTGAATAATTTGCACCTGTTTAAAAAAATAGTAACAAAAAACTGGGGAAACCTGTTTTTTGGCTCTCCTGAAAAGTAGAGAAAAATGAGATACGTTTCTTTGACCCTAAGGGCCAATTAGGCTTGCAATACCGAGCAAGTTGATAAAAATCGTTATTTAGACATTTCATATAAAATATCGTCATTAAAAAATAAACCTAATCATAGACAGGTGTTTTTAATAAAAAAAACTTATTATAGTTAATATAACAAATCATTAAAACTTTTAGGGTGTGCACTGCCAATACTTGGTGGAAAGGCATTATATTAATAAAAACACAAGGACCAGGAGGATTGTCAGCTGATAAGAAAAATATGTAAACAGTGCTATTTATTAGTAAAAACACAATATTTCTTTGTACTTTATTCCACTTTATCGATTAGGTCAGGACCGGTTTCGCTCATTGCGAGCATTATCAGTTGAAAATTCTCGCAATGAGCGAAACCGGTCCTGACCTAATTGATAAAGTGGAATGAAGTACAAAGAAATATTGTGTTTTTACTAATGTAACGCCTTTCCACCAAGTATTGACAGTGAACACCCTTAAAGCGCTATTCATACAAAAATTAATAGAAATAAAAAGATGTAAACGACAATTGACATTGAAAAGAATTTACAAATTACAGTATAAGTGACTCCATAATTACACAAAATTTAAATTTTTAACATATAATTAAAAAATCAACAAAGATTTATACTTTAAGATTTCGACTGAAGGTGCTCGGTGGAATTTCAATATTAAATTTGAATCGTTCAAACTATGTACATTCTCACAGATTTTGTCACTAACGACCCGGGGTCAGTTCAAGTTCATCCGTGCACTTGAATGCCTGAAGATGCCGAAAGGCGAAACCCGGGTCGTTAGTAACAAAATCTGTGAGAATGTACATAGTTTGAACGATTCAAATTTAAAGATTTATACATTTTAGGTGGTAATTACAAACATCATTAAAATTTGAGAATTTTTTAACAAAGTGATATACAATTCTACATTACTAAATTTAGTAAATAACTTATTGATAATATTCTGTTTTTCCCGCTTCCGCTTCGGCTTAATATATTTTCTAAGCCAGTTGACAATGCTCGCAATGAGCGAAACCGGTCCTGACCTTTAAAATAAAGTACCAAGGAATATTGTGTTTTTATTAACATCATTAAAAGGCTTTTTGATTCTGGAATCTGTTTATATTGATTGAACTTTTTAACTGATTTAAAATACTTAAATTCATCGGGAAAATTTTCATTGACTGAATGGCTGCCACAGACGAGATATCTCTTCAAATGTTTCGTGCTCAACACGCCAGGGGTAAGTTATATCGTCAATAATTAATTAAATTAATAGTTGCAAATTATAGCTGGCGTGCTAGGTACGAAGTCTAGGGATTCCAACTTGGATATCCGGCCCTTTTTAACTATTTGATATCCGGATATTTGGGGAAATTTCCGTATAGTATTCGTTTTAATGAAATATTTTACAAAATGGACGAAAGATGATATGAATACTGGGGTATTAACTACCTGTGAGAAACCATTACTTAAGAGTAGTGTTTTTTATTACCTTCCCCAAACTCGGGTATTATGAATATCTTATCTTAATACTTAAAAGTTCGACGAATCGGCTCGGACTCGAGGCAAAAAAAATCTTTAATGCCGAAATTTCATTCATTGAAGAAATGCCGTTGCAGTAATCTAATGCAGCTGCAAAATTTTCAATATTTTAATATGATGGAATAGTACTGAAATGTGTATTGTCTCTATCTAAGCCAGTGCTTCCCAACCTGTGGGCCGCGAAATTCAGTAGAAAGTACAAAAATCTATATATTTAAGTCTATCAAATCGGTGTTTCCCATATTGGGGGCCGCGGAATTTCTATACCAGTATACCAAATCGCAGATTTCAAATTCCTCGGTGAGCTAAAAAAAAAAAAAAACAAGTTACGGAGACAATTGAGGAGGGCCGCGGATTACTTGTTTTAGATTAAGAGGGCCGTGGAATGAAAAAGGTTGGGAAGCACTGATCTAAGGCATTACAGAAGTGGGAAAGGATTTAGTCGGTATCAGTTGATCGTGAACCATCATCATTTGCGTGCGAGTTCTACAATTCATCACTGAACTAAGATTCAAGACACTCAAAAAGTTAAAATATGTGATGGTTTCTGTACTTTCTAAATTAGATTTTGGCTTATTTTCAATAAAAAACACTCCGGTATTTCGGTGTTGAACAAAGCATCGTGAATACCCGAATCCCGGTTTTGGTAAAAACGTTATATTGCAATACCTAATCTTGTCATTAGCGATACAAACTTATATGCAGTGCTTTTTTTTTGAAAAAAAAGGTATCAGAACTCACTTTTTGTCAAGACCTTGTCAAGTCTTTGGGTAACTGTGTAAATAAGAAATCTGTACATGTAAAACGGGTAGAGTTGTTTAAGGTTTCTGACAGTTATTAAGTTATTATTAGTTAACTGCCAACGAAATTGGCTTTTTTCGAATCATTTTTTTAAATATCGAAATACAACCAATCCAAGATGGGCTGAAGGAGGCTCGGAAAGGCCGGCGCGAGTCCCTTGTTAGATTTTACTACGGCTGGCGAGCCCCTTTTTAATTTAAGAGAAAACCATATTCTCAGATCAAACCCTCCAGAGACGAGAGCTTTTTTTCTGATAAAAAAAATATTTTCTAAGCCATATTGAAGTCACGGATAACTTTTATTCCTATCCAAAATTAAAAAAAAAAAACGCAAAGTCGTTGTATAGAAACTCCGCATGACTATATAGTCATGCTCATCCTTTTATTACCGTGTAATATTGAGTACGGACAGTAGTAAGGACAAAAGTGACCGTATGGGCTTGCAAACATTCGGGGTTGAAATATAGCTAAACGTGATTTTTTTAAAAATATTTACAATTTGACCTCTTTAGATCAACATAATTTCAAAACAAATATATTAGCAAAATAACTGTAAATAATTTTATGTTTTTATAAAAAAATATCTAACAGTTTCAAAAGTAAATTAAAATAAACGGAAATTCAAAAAATCACATGTGCTTTTGGAGACCGTTCCTGTTCCTACGGCTGATGGCTAACTGTAGTCCGTACCCTTCTTAACCAAATATGAGCAAAAGCAACGATATTCAGGTAGAAAAAGTATGAATAGTGGGATCAATAGACAACGGTGTTTTGTGTGACCATATGTTGACGCTCGTCCTTGGAGGGTTAATACAAAACTGCAGTTTCTGACTTATATATATTAACTATGACACCTTCAGTATACACAGTAGTACAATTTTAACCATTTACATTTTATGGTTAACTGCATATTGTTGCATATTATGAATGTATTTATTAACAATCATTTGCTTATTATGTATGTATTGCATATAATTGCATAGGAGTGATAAATTGCTTTTAGATTAAAGGTGCCCAATCCTTTTTTAACGTGATACATTGGTTCCAGAAAGTGGCGCGTAAAAAAAACTTAATTTCATATTATTTGATAAATCGGTTCCAAAAATCAAAATATCGCGTAAAAAAGTATCAAATTTTTTTTTTTTTACATTTAAAATTTAATTTCTTTTTTATAATAAAAAAACAATGAGAAACAAACACGTATTATGTATACATGCATAGTTATATTTACTAATAGACGTTATTCGATGCTGTCACTGTCTGTTTCGAAGTACAGTGGAACCTCTCATAACGAGTTTAAATGTTCCAGAATCTTACTCGTTATGTGAAACACTCGCTTAGCGAAACAATTTTTCCCATATAAAACAATGTAAAATACGAGAATGCGTTCCATGCCGGAAAAAAATCATTTTTTATATCTTTAATATGTTAATAATAATATTTTTAATATATGAAAGTAAAATTACATACTTATAAATTGTTAAGGAGCGTAACGAACCGGAATGCGAAAAACAATGCATCTCCATAAGTTTTTCGGTGGTCAGCTCTTGACTGAACTCTTTTACAAGTTCATCAATTTTGTTGTTATCCACCTCCAGTCCCATGGTATTGGCCAAAGATACAATCTTGTTGACTGTAGACTTCACAGTTACTGTTTTATACCCATAATTTAAGATTTCGACTGAAGGTGCTTGGTGTAATTTCAATATTAAATTTGAATCGTTTAAACTATGTACATTCTCACAGATTTTTCTGTGAGAATGTACATAGTTTGAACGATTCAAATTTTGTTATACCCCTCAAAATCACATTCGACAACGCTCCTTGGCAAAGCTTCTTCCAAGCTGAAGTGAGGGTTCTTTTGGTAACCCCTTCCCAATCCTTGTCAATCATCTTGAGGCAAGCAACGATGTGAAAGTGATCATCAGAAAACTCTGCGTCACTCGTTATGCAAAATTTCGCTCGTTAAGGGAGCATTTTTTTTTACAATCTGTTTTGCTCGTTATGCGAATTACTAATTATAATAGGTGCTCGTTGTAAGAGGTTTGAATCTGAATTTTCTCCAAATTAGCTAACTAAGTGTTTTCTTGGAACATCCACAACGGTTGAAAAATGGCTCCATTGTTAAATAGGCTCTGCAATCTGCATTAATGGCCTATTCTAATGATTATTAATTATTCAATGTTGCAGAATAACAGCGATGCAATTCCAAGAAATAGGACATATCGACTGTGCAAAGGAAATGGGACGTAGTCCACACATAGCAAATTTTACAGGAGGCGCAAAAAACGTGTTTTGATAATTTTGGGCCAAACGCAAATTATGAATTATACACAACCTTGAAGTGCACTGAGACTTCTAAACTGGTGTTTAATTGACATAATCTAATATTAATTAAAGAAATTGTCTCGGAAAAACCTTTATTTCAGTGTTTTTTCTAGGTTTTAATTTTTTTTCATCTTTTTCAAACTTAAAAACTAAATTTAGATACTTATTCGGCATTTTCAGTTTCCATCCTTTTGATAGAACGTGTATCAAGTTTGATACATTGTGATTATCGAAAAAATGCTGTTTTGGAAAATTAAGGGTTACGTCCTTTGTCCTTTCCACAGTCGATATGTATTGTTAAAACGCAAATGAAATTTGCTCCTCCGTCAATGGATAATAAACAGGGTCGCAAAATACAAATAATATAATATGTCGCAGGGCATTCTGCCGCCGTCACGCATCCTCGAAATCTATATGAAAGCGATAAAAAATAAATAAAAAAAGCCCTTTAAAATCACACCCAGCCGGCAACTAATGCAACATTTGTAGCGGGGATTTCTGCGTATTGTTTATACCAGGGCTTCCCCGACCGCGATGAAAACAAATCCGAGGGCTTGTCTCGGTGAACTACGACTAATTCGAAAAATGTAAATGTAAACAAATATTAAAACAACACCTTTACGCATTTCAATAGTATAAATAAGTTTAGTAATTAATTGTTATATGTACAGTAAGCCCCTCGATAGCGCAGTTTTTTTTTTATACAAAACGCTATTTTTTTACGGTCAAAATTATTTTTTTTATATATATTTTTTTTTTAAACCATGTCCGCTCCCAATGTGGAGCATATGGACTCCTAATGGAGTTTATCTCAACAAAAGTGTTTCCACGAGAACTGCTTGTTACTCAGTTGCTCAACCTCTCTTTTTTTCTAAAGAGAGTAGGGATAGAAGGATAGGGGCTAGGACAGGATTAGTGGTAAGCTAATCGCTCTCGATACGCCCCGTTCGTAGGATAGGATGGGTGAGAGGGGGGAATTCAAGACATCACATACACCCATGCCTTTGAACAGAAATTCATAAAACGATTAAAAAGCAAATTTATAAAAACTGTCCGTACCGGGACTTGAACCTGGGCCCTCCGTAGACGAAGCCAACAACGTTGACCACTCGACCACACAGGCGGCAAAAAAATTATCGATATGTAGCTGTTTGTCCCTTGATTTCGCTAGTCGTATTCTACGATGTATATATACATATCGACTGTGGAAAGGAAAAAGGATGTAACCCACAGGTTTTCTAAAACAGATTTTTTTCGACAATCACAATGTATACAACAACTTGATACACATTCTATCAAAAAGGTGCAAACAGCAAATGCCGAATTAGCATCTAAATTTAGCTTTTAAGTTTGAAAAAAGATGAGCTTGTTAAAATTGAAATCAAGAAAAATGTCTGAAAAAAGGTTTTTTCCTAGACAATTTCTTAAATTAATATTAGATTATTTCAATTCAACACCAATTTAGAAGTCTTCGTGCACTTCAAGGTTGTGGATATTTCATAATTTGCATATGGCCCAAAATCATCAAAACACGTTTTTAGTGCCTCCTGTAAAATTTGCTATGTGTGGGTTACGTCTTTTTTCCTTTCCACAGTCGATATATATATATATTAATACATGTCCGCCTCAAATTTGGAAGCATATGGTCTCCCAATGGAGGCATCTCAAACGAAGCTTTTCTACGAGAATTGTTTGTTACTCAGTCGCTCATCCTCTCTTTTTCAAAGAGAGTAGTAGGGATAGAAGAATAAGGCCAGGACAGGACTAGTGTTTCCTCTAAGCTGTGCGCGTGTGCGCGCGCACATGCATTAGAACAGACCGCACAATAGTTACACCAGTTATACCACCACCGGAATAAATTAATTGTCAAATATAGTGTTGTTAATTATTAGGTCTAAATACGTGTTATGTGGCGCACAATTTTTTTAATTTCCTTTCAAAGTTGCACAGCCAATTTGTTTTGCGCACATAACCTTCGGAAAATTAGAGGGAACGTTGGACAGGACTAGCGATTAACTAATCGCTCTAGCTATGCCCAGTTATTAAAGGATTGGAAAGGGTGGGAAGGAATTTTTATACATCACAAACACCCATGCCTTCGAGAAGAAATCGATAAATCGATGCTGTTCGTACTGGAATTCGAGCCTGTGAGATCCGTCACGGAAGCGCACAACGCTAACCGCTGGGCCATAGGACCCGGTTGTCAATTCGCTTAGCCTCGCTATTTCATCCAAGTTAAGAAATTAGCTTTCGCTTCTTTCACCATATTTTATGAGTTGTATAGGTACGAGAGAAGAATTTTAGCATTAAGGGATAACTCTATTAGGAGGCCATATACTCCATATTGGGAGTGGACATGGATTAAAAAAAGTAGAAAAATGTCTTGGTAAAAAATGAATGGTTATAATCTCCAGCTGTTTAGACCATAGTTTCTCAACCGTTTTGAGATAGTGGCCCCCTTTTGAGTATCATATTTGATGAATAATAAAATTTTAAAAAACATAGTAAGAACAACTCTATGGTATTCATACCCACCACAATCCGCTGCGACGCGTTATTCGTGGTCAAACTTTTGCCCGAGATTTCGGATTTTTTACCTAACTTCAATTCCTGAAAATTCCATCCTTATTCAGTTATCCACCCTACCCTACCCAATGCTACAAAAAACTGTAGAAAAATCAAAAAAGATTTGTTTTTACTTATGACAACAGTACAATATCCCAAAACTTAGATAAAAACATTTAAGAGAACGATTTCACCAAATACTTGTAGGCTAAGCAAATGTTTCCAGAATAAAATTTATAGAGTAACTCCAGAGTTTCATAAAAATAAATATCAACTTCTTTCAGAAAAAATGGAAGAACATATTTCAAAGAAAAAAATCATTTTTAAATATACACAATACGAGTCCATATATATGTTTGTATTTTAATATATATGTTGGTTGGCGGTTGTATTTAAGCATTAAATCCAGTTTTTGAATCTCTGTTTCGATCGAATTCTTTCTATGGGGCTTTCCCGTCTCGTACACACATTTTCGCAGTGACGTCACATCTAAAAGGGATAATAAATACTTAGCACATATCTGCGTTTATGTCAATTGGCTTAAGTGAATTGTTAGAAAATAATAAAATTCAAATGTATTTAAAATATCAAATTGACTTACAGTTCTTGATGATTGTGGATGCTGACATCCAAAATACGTTAATTATGACAAATATTTGTGACACAGATATAAGCCATGTTGAATTAGATTAAGAATGGAAATAAAACTATTTTACGTTGACTTATATACCAATTTGACTGCAATAAACATTGTAATAGTTAATTATAATGATTTTTTATTGTTTTCAAAAACCTGAAAATTTGTGTATAGATTTTTCAATTAAGTTTCTCAAATCTCAGTACAATATTTTCGAAAGCATGAATGTATGCAATGTCTTAAAAATTCCCCCCACCATTCTAATCCTAAAATCAGAGACTGTAGCGAGAGTGATTAGCCAACACCTATTAATGTCATAGCCAATTACTTTATATCTATATTCTCTTCGAAATAAAAAGAGGTTGATCAATTGAGTAACAAGCAGTTCTCGTAGAGCAGACATGGATTAAAAAAAAGTTCATTCGTTTTTTTTCATGCTGGCATTGGTCAAAAACGATTCTGATATTTACAACAAATGTTCAATTAGTAAAAATAGCTGTTTTTTGTTTTTATATAAGTACTAAATAGCTAATCTTAATCTTTTTTTTATTATAATTATCTTTCGTTTGTTTTTCTATCATCCCCTCCTTGCCTCCCATTTTTATTTGATTTTTATTATAGTATATCAGAATAGTAAAATTAAAATCATTCGTACTTAAGCAAGCATTTTGCGAAAGCAGTTGTCTGAGGATACCTCTGAAAGAGGCGAAACACGCGTCACATTTTGTCACACAATACGTGGAATAATCTAAGTTATTTTATTTTATATTAAAATGAACTTCCACAAAGTAACCGCCGAATCCATCGATAGTATTAAATGGCTAATATCTATAATTTAGCTAACATCGGTAATTGTTCAAACACAAACACATCCCAGTGGAAAATGTAGACATTTGAAGCAATAATGTTTTACAGTTTTTAAATGGCATCACTATGAACAGGCTGTTTCGAAACGTGTTACGTTGAAGCAAGACTTTTTTTAAACAAAATTCAACACCAACTTTCGACAGAAGACAAGACGGAATAGAATTATTCTACGATTAAAATAAATAATGATTTATTATTTTGGGGCAAAAGTCTCGTAACTTATACGCAATAATTAGCCCCGTCATTTAACGAAAGGCGCACGCCCCGGCTATCCCCCGACTTGTATCACCCCCAAACAGCCGCGATGTTGTAACAGGGGATCTTGTGCAGTGATAAAAGCACATTAACGTACTTTTATAGCGAGAGAATTTATCGTTTTGCAACTGGCGGCTTGTTACAGTATTTTTTTCCCAACCGAGCCCCCACCCTCGCTCTCCGCCACTTCGCTTTTATTGTATTTTCAGATTTGGGACTCGTCTGATTGGGGTCTGGAGAAAACGAAAATAGTTGTTCCACAAGGATGGGTGGATTTTAGCAGTTTAGTTTTCGTCTCCGCTTTGTATTTATACGGTGTGTCTGAAAACACTAACAGTGGATAAGGGGCATACATCGTCACCTCTCTGGCAGTTTGTTGGCAATACGACTGACAAACTGCGTTAAGTGTACAAATAGATTATTTGTCTAGAATAACTTGGTGCATTGATTATTCATATCGACTGTGGAAAGGAAAAAAAACTCTCAATTTTCCAAAAAAGCTTTTTTCGTTAATCACAATGTATTAAACTTGACACACATTCTATCAAAAAGGTGGAAACTGTAAATGCCGAATAAGTATCTAAGTTTAGCTTTTAAGATTAAGAGGATATAGTACCTTTACGCCTGAAAACAGAGTAAATCGATCGTTTGCCATCGACGAAATCTCGTGAACCGTTCACTTAAAAAAATTTTTTTTTCAAATATTACATTTTCCAAACGCTTTTTTACACTATTACATTTTTTTTTTCATGAAAATAGTCATATTTTCAAGAATAAAAGGCAAAAAGTTCACAAAATATTTTTTAACTGCTTTCGTTTTGATCATTTTTAGAATTTATTGTAAGATACCGAAGTTTAATGTCTTAGAAAGAAATGCAGATAAAGGTTTGTTTAAGAAAGTGATTTGAGCAGAATTTACAATTTATGTAATATAATGATTGTACATCTATTTGAAATGTACCATTTTTCCCACTTTTTCTGACTGATTTTTAAAGCATAATTGGATCGTAAATACTTCTAAAAAAAATTGGAATAATAAAACATTTTATTGTTTACATTTAAAAGCAAAAAAAAAAATTAAAAAATTGTCATACCAATAAATAATAACTATTTTTCGGGGATGTGTTTTTCTTGCCGTAAATTTCGCAGACCCAGTCAGTGTGAGAAAGACGTTTGTACTGAGTGCACGTGTCACATATTACTCTGCATTAACTTAAAA
Source organism: Himalopsyche tibetana (assembly GCA_030503985.1). Taxonomy (NCBI): domain Eukaryota; kingdom Metazoa; phylum Arthropoda; class Insecta; order Trichoptera; family Rhyacophilidae; genus Himalopsyche; species Himalopsyche tibetana. The sequence continues at coordinate 7,358,411 of JAPJYX010000034.1, read as the reverse complement.
CACTGGTCATACAAATGAATCGAAGAAATGTATTTTTTATTTTGCGATAAAAAAGTTGTTGCGCAAAATAGCGGTTAGGGTTAGGGTTGCTCAATGCGCTTACAAATAATATTATTATTTATAATACAATAATGTCTTTTCCAATAGCGATTATTTTAAAGACCAGTATTTAGCTTAATGGATAAGCATTTTGAAATATTTATTTGGCAATGCTTTTAAAAAGAGATTCTATTCAATATAATAGTAGCAGTAGTTGAATAAAAAGATTTTTCACATTAGTAGTTTTGAATGATTTCTATATTTCAAAAGATTTTTGCTAAAAAAACAAAGTTCGTCATCTAAATCGAAAAAAAACTTGAAAATTATTAGATAAGGTAAGATATTAACAGTTAATATTTTTTAGGAATCATTATACAGATGGTAAACCATGTTTTTTTGCAACGTAGAGTTTTTATCAGGAATTTTTTCAATAATTTCATTTTAACTTATATATATGTGTACCATCAGATCATCTTTAGTCAGCCAAGTATGAAATGTTAATTCTTTTGACTATTTTGTTTACATACACATCATTAAATATATTTTTCAAAAAAAAATCGAGCCGCTCATTTTTCACGACTCCGGCCAAAATACCGCGACTCCGACTCCACAGCCCTGGTTTTTTTAATTGAATACATTTTTCTACCGTCAAACTTGTTTTTTTTAAGGTATAATTGAATAAAACAGAATGCTAGAAAATATTCGAAATTGATAGATGACAAATATATATACATATGTATGGATACATAATAAACTTGTGAAATATATTAATTCATACATTTAAGTCATTTTTTGTACCACCCAACAAAGTTAGTCCGATGCAGCCGATATAACTTAACGACTTTAATTTATCTATTATATTAAATGATTGAAAACCATATTTTTTCGATAACTTACCAAATTATGTAACAATATTATACCTACAATACATTAATATTCAAATCAATCACATGGTTTGAATTACTTTTAATATTATTAGTATTATGTTTTTTTGTCACAGCCCTGAATGTCGAACTTGTATATTGGCGAGAGAAAAAAAGTTCCCAAACATTATACAAAAATACGAATATATTTATGCAATTGATATAAATTATACGAATAACTTTTTTTGATCAGGCATACTATTCATTTAGTTTCTTCCTTATTGAATTAGTGTTAGGCTATATAAAAACTTGAAGTAAAAATAAACACATCATAACATTTGGTTATGACTTTAAAGACATGCATGGATTATGAATATTTTCGATAGTTTCGGCATTCACTAAAGACAAAATCATTTTATAACAAATTAACAAATAAACTTTGTCATTCCACTAATTGTTTACAAATTGTAACACGTTTTGGGCTTTTTCGAGAAGCGTCTTCATACCAACTATCTTAAAGCTATTATTAGTTAATGAAATTTACCTTTATTCTAAGTAATCAGTGGAATAACTAAGTTTTCTGATAGCAAACATGTTTTTATTCCGTGAATTCAGTATTTTTTTTTTTTTGAAAATGATTACAAATATCCTCCAAGATAGCTTAGATGTCCAACAAGAAATATAAGACATAGTTAATATAATTTTCGGAAAATCCACTGTCAGAACTATGGCGTGAACCAGAAATAACTATCAACTGAAATTTATATTTATTTTAGAACTCAATACTTTTTCCATTTTAATCTTATTATGTCAATATTTTTTATTCAACAGAATGTTTTTAACTGTATTCATATTAAAATCAATATCATAACAAATAGGTTATACAAAATTAAAAATAAAAACAAATTCTTTCAATATATTAGAGAAAGTTTGAGAAATTTGTATTGTATGGTTTATCTTGTTTATTTCTTTTATTATTTCGTTTGACAAAACACCGTCTCTGATTTACATTTATTAAATACGATGGCTTACTGTTGCTATCAATAACTCATATGTAGCATTATAAGTCATTTTCACGGTATATATAATTAACGCATTGTTTCAGTTACATATAATTTTTGCAACAGATATTTGGGGAAGTAAATTAGATTGTCAGTCTTTGCTACGAAGATAAAAAAGTACTTACTGATTTTCGTCAATAACAAATTGTTTTATATGAAAAACCCTTATTACTGTCTAAATATCCATCCGTGTGTTAGGTGGTATTGCTATTTTTGTAATGAAATATACAAATGTTTTGCTTGTTTTGATACTGTAAAAATACGTATTGTGGTGGTTACTTATTTAAGTCAGTGCAATATTTATGCTGTAGGTCAAATTTAAGTTTTGCAATCCTACTGAGTCGCCTTAAAAAAGATTGTAAAAAATTAAAACCAAAAAAAAAACACGGAAATAAAGGTTTTTCCGATACAATTTCTTTAATTAATATTAGGTTAAGTCAATTTTACACCAGTTTAGAAGTATCCGTGGACTTCAAGGTTGTTTATAATTCATAATTTGCGTATGTCACAAAATCATCAAAACACGTTTTTAGAGCCTCCTGTAAAATTTGATATGTATGGGTTACGTCCTTTGTCCTTTCCACAGTCGATATCAGTTTGCCAAAAAAAGCATTTATATTTATGGGCAATAATTACTGTTTTTTAATTCATGTCCGCTGCTCCCAATGTGCAACATATGACTTCCTAATGGAGGTATCTAGGATTGCCAGGTGTCCCGGATTGACCGGGATTGTCCCGGAATTGTAATCGCTGTCCAGTATCCCGGATGAGTACTAAATTGTCTCGGAAATTTAGAGAAAACTATTCCTGGGTTGTTGGATTCGAAAGTCAGCAAATCGGACAAATGTCCCGGATTGACTTGCAAGAAATCTGGCAACCCTAGAGGTTGTTACTCAGTCGCTCAGCTTCTCTTGTTTTCAAATAGAGTAGTAGGGATGGAAGGATAAGGCTTGGACAGGACTTCTGATAAACTAATCGCTCTCGCTACGCCCAGTTGTAAAAGGATCGGAAATAGTAGGAGGGACATCACGAACACCCATGTTGTTCGTACTGGGACTCGAGCTCATGAGGTCTGGCACAGATCAAAACAGATTCCAGCAGTGTTCCTTCTAAGCTGTGCGCTCTACACAACTCGACGAGCTAGCGCACTTACATTACAACAGAGCGCACAAAAGTCGAATCAGTTATACCACCACCAGAATAAATTAATTGACATTAAATAGTGTTGTTAATTATTGCCATTATTAAAAATCAACCTTCTCGTTTAGTAGGTTTAAATACCGCTATGTAGCGCACAAATCTTTTTATTTCTTGTCAAAGTTGCACAGCCAATGTTTTTTGCGCACATAGCTTTCCAAAAATTAGAGGGAACATTGGATTCCAGTATGGATAAACCAAATTGTTCCAAATTACATTTGTTATATAAAGTAATAGTAAATCAAACTTTTTTATGATATTCGTTATCCAATTGGTCAACGCAATGTATAATAAAAACTGGGGTCTTCAATCTCGAGACTCCGTCTAATTTTGTGATCCCGAAATCCGTATTATGTTAGTACTAATCTCGGGATTTTAAGATTGAGTATAAGAAGGGAAAAATTCTTTAACATTGCAACTATAATCATTATTCATATTATGTGTCTTTATTTCAAAAAAATCTTCATATATCCATTAACAATCGTTTGTTTCACCCTTATTAAATTCCGAATTACGCGCTGGCTTGAAATATTCGCCGCAAATCCCCCAATTGCACGGTCGCATTCCATTGTCGTTACTACGAGACGGCCGTCTGTGCCGCACATACAGTCAAATGTTGGCTAGCGTCTGTGTATTCAACACGTGTCAGGCTATACACGTATATCCGGGCGAATGTCTACGTGTGGGACTTTGGCGCCATTTTATCACTTGGTAACTAAATATTTCGCCAATATTATTTTTTTGCGGTTAAAAAGTTAAAGTTAAAAGGTTAAATAAATGTTGAATTTGATTACAAAAGAACAGAGCTTTTCTCAATTCTTGTCAAGCATTTTACTTATTTTTTTCCCAATCTAAGTCTGTTCTGAATATGGAGCACATGGCTTTCTAATGAAGGTATATCAACAAAATTTTATTTTACGAGAACTGATTGTTAATCATTTGTTCAACCTTTCTTTTTTTTAAAGAGTTAGAATAGAAAGATAGAGCTATGACTATACTAGTAATTAACTAATCACACTCGGCTTACTCCGTTACCACCTTTGCGTTTGCACCTTTACGTTTGTATTTGAGTCTGATATTTATTTATTTAATTAACATTGCAAAAGGTTGACAAATTATAAATTTAAAACTTTTACAATGAAGAAAAAAAAATAGTACAGTAATAAAATAAAGAATATGAGCCATTTAGTTTTAATTAGGTTCTAAGAGATTTATTAAACACTTCAACACGAAACAACGTTGAAAGATTGATTTTCTTTTTTCAATTTATTTATACTATGCAGTTTGAATTTTACTTTTTCGCGGAATTTTTTTTTTTCTCAATAAAAATCAAAATATAAATATATTATTATCGAATATTGATTAGAAACCTTAAAATGACAGGGGGAAGGTGCCGTAATGCCGTTCCACCGCGTTATATGGTGAAAAGAGCACTGCTAAAGGTGTTATTTTTTTTAAAATATAATACCTTTCCACCAAGTATTGACAGGGACAACATTTTAAAATGTATATCGACTGTGGAAAGGAAAAAGGACGTAACCCACACATATCAAATTTTACAGGCGCAAAAAACGTGCTTTGATGATTTTGGGCAATATTAAAATTATGAATTATACACAACCTTGAAGTGCACGGATACTTCTAAACTGGTGTTTAATTGACATAATCTAATATTAATTTAAGAAATTGTCTAGGAAAAACCTTTATTTCAGTCTTTTTTCTTGGTGTTAATTTTTTACAAGGTCATCTTTTACAAACTTAAATTTAGATACTAATTCGACATTTGCAGCTTGCATTCTTGTGATAGAACGTGTATCAAGTTTGATACATTGTGATTATCGAAATAAAACTGTGGGCTACGTCATTTTTCCTTTCCACAGTCGATATGATAGGTATTGATAAAGTCACGGTATTGCAATCTCTGGCTGGGACGTTGGTATTGTTCGATGTTTTCCTGGCGCACTGTACCTATATCGGTATAATCGGCAGTGAATGAAAATTGTTTGTCAATTTGCACGTACTGTTCGGGGCTTACCCTTTTTTACGTATTAGGGGTAGCAATTGGTAAACTGTCAGGGCGGGATACTGCAAAATCTTTATAAGCCTTTTCAGACAATATTATGAAGTGGCTCGGATCGTGTTTATCCATAAAAAAAACGTAAATGTAACAGAGATATAAATATATTTACTATTTTTCGAAAACAAACTTCGGATTAACCCTTAAACAGCTATGCTATGAGTAACATGTATTATTATAATGTGGATCCATTAGACGTAAAGTGAGCAAGGGGTGGTCTCGAAGAGGCTCACGCGAGCACCTTGTTATTTTATAGGAAAAACAATATTCTCAGGTCAAATAAGTACATAACTGCAGTTTCTGACTTATATATTATCTAGGACAGCTTTAATATACACAGTAGTAAATTTTTGGCTATTTACATTGATAAGTTTACTGTAAATTGTATATTTTTACATACTATAAGTGTATTAAGTTATAATCGATCGCTTATTTAAGTATTGTATATCATTAGATCGTAGCAGGGCTTGTCGGTTTTCAAAAACCGGTTTTAAAAATATGAATTCTGTCACTCAATACTTTTTTAAACGTATCTACCGTGTAAAAAAAGTATTGAGTGGTATTAATTGACTACCTTTATGAATATAAATGCTCCTATTTCTGGACGAAAATATTCCCATTAACGCATTACTTCTAGCAGTTTTTCCCAACAGTTAATTTATATAAGACATAGTCCTATGGCGGAGCAGTTAGCGGTGTCCCAGAACGAACAGCATCTTTTCGATCGACTTCTGTTCGAGGGCATGAATGTTTGTGATGTCTAAAATATTCCCTCCCATGCGATCCTTCAATAATTGGGCATAGCGAGAGCGATTAGCTAACCACTAGTTGATATTAGTTGAACTAGTAGGCTTAGCGACTGAGTAACAAACGTTCTCGTAGATATTTTTTTTTATGTAGAGATACCTTCATTAGGAGGCTATATGCTCCACGTTGGGACCGGACATTGATAAAACAAATATTTAAATATTATTTTCCTCAAATCTGCACCCAAATATTAATAGAATGTTTCTTAACGTTAAAGTTGTCGAGATTCCTGAAAACAACGTTTGGTAAGCTTTGGTGGAATATATATTATTATTAGCACTATTAATCAGGGGTGAGCTGAAGGGGGCTCGGAAAGGCCCGCGCGAGTCCCTTGTTAGATTTTACTACGGCTGGCGAGCCCCTTTTTAATTTAAGAGAAAACCATATTCTCAGATCAAATTAATACAAAACTCCAGTTTCTGACTTGATATACAACTTATCGAAAATTTTAGCCATTTACATTGATTAGTTTATGGTAAACTGCATATTGTTACATATTATAAGTGTATTAAGTAACAATCGATTGCTTATTCAAGTATTGTACACAATTGCAATGGAGTGTTAAAAAATCACTTCACCCCCAGAACACTGAAAAGTGCTTTCAGGTTAAGCGAGCCTCTTGTTAACGTATTGGCAGCCCACCGCTGCTATTAATGATTTTGACAATCCTTACGTCATTTAAATAATTTTCGTTTAATATTTCACATAAAAGCAATCAAAAGAACAATAAAAAAAATTGATCACTCAATAATTGAACATCTTTTGCGTATGTAGGCTGCATAAATAAATCAGTTAAATACAATTTTTAGATTATGCACTATTTAATATCCAAAAAAAAACTACATACCGCCAGCGGTAGGCTGCCAATATCTTAACAAGGGGCTCGGTAAATCTCATCCACAATGCCTTCAAGCCATGTTATATAGATGGTGCATAAACCGTGGCCCGCGAGCCACATGCGGTCAGCTAGGGTCTCTTTTATTATGCAGCCGAAGTCAGTGTATTTTTTGAAAAAAAATAAAGGGCAACCGAGTCTTGTTTCATAATAAACTTTAATCATCTACAGAAATTGCAGTTAGGTACTGATTTTATCTGGGATGAATGACTTTCTTATCTTAGCAAGGGGCTCGCGCGAGCCCCCTTCAGCCCACCCTTGCATATCGCTACCCTAAAGCAATAGTGGGATAAATTTAAAATACTTGTTTCGAGATAGTTAAACATTAAGGTTTGTGTTGCACTTTTAAAATAGTTTATTATGGTTTTATTAAGTTTCGTAAAAACGGCTTATGATAAAAGATAAAAGTAGGTTTTTTTGTTAACTATTATCTGTATTAAGTTATTTTACTAATCTCACTGATGTTATAATTAAAGTTACAGCGAAATATCAATAATTGTAAATGTTAGTTTTTTCTTTTTAATATAGCATTTTTTTTAAATAAAAATATTGCAGTGTTTCATTATAAAAGGCTTTTTCACCAACCGATTGGCGTACTAATCTCAACGCTGCTTTATAAGGTAGCGATGTATAATATTAAAAAAGTTATCTGCGCGTGCTGTGGCCCAGTTGGTTAGAGCTTGCTCTACCGATTACGCAGGTCTGGGTTCGATTCCCGGTCAGATCACAGTGAATTTGAGAATTATTCAGTTCAAAGTTGTGATCAAAGACTGGGTGTTTGTGATGTGAATTCACATCATTTCCTCTACTCCCGTCCTTCTGATCCTTTAATAACTCGGTGTAGCAATAGCGATTAGCCAACCACTAGTCCTGTTCTAGCCTTATCCTTCTTTCTTTACTACTCATATTGAAAAAAGTGAGGTTGAGCGACTGAGTAACAAACAGTTCTTGTAGAAAAAACTTCTGTTGAGGTACTTCCATTAGGAGACCATATGCTCCACATCGGGAGCGGACATGGATTAACAAAAAAAAATACGCACAAAAATACACATACATCAAATCATCGATCGACTCGCGTTAAAGCTACTGCAGTTATTCGGCACTGGAATTATCGACTGTGGAAAGGGAAAAGGACGTAACCCACAGTTTTTTTAAAACAGCTTTTTTTCGATAATCGCAATGTATCAAACTTGATACACGTTCTATCAAAGGGGTGTAAGCTGCAAATGCCGAATTAGTATCTAAATTAATCTTTTAAGTTTGCAAAAAACGAGCTTGTGAAAATTGAAACCAATAAAAAAGACTGAAAAGGTGGGTTTCCTAGTCAATTTCTTTAGTTAATATTAGAATGTGTCAATTAAGCACCAGTTTTGAAGTCTCCGTTGACTTCAAGGTTGTGTATATCTCATCATTTGCATATGGTCCAAAATCATCAAAACACGTTTTTTGTGCCTCCTGTTAAATTTCCTATACGTGGGTTACGTCTTTTTTCCTTTCCACGGTCGATATATCGACTGTGGAAATGAAAAGGACGAAACCCACAATTTTTTCAAAACAGGTTTTTTTCGATTATTACAATGTATCAAACTTGATACACATTCTATCAAAAGGATGCAAGCTGCAAATGCTGAATTAGTATCTAAATTTAGCTTTTAAGTTTGAAAATGCTGGCCTTGTAAAAAATTAAAACCAAGAAAAAAGACTGAAATAAAGGTTTTTCCTAGACAATTTCTTTAATTAATATCAGAACGTGTCAATTAAACACCAGTTTAGAAGTATCCGTGCACTTCAGGGTTGTGTATAATTCATAATTTGCATATGGGAAAAAATCATCAAAACACGTTTTTTGTGCCTCCTGTTAAATTTTCTATACGCGGGTTACGTCCTTTTTCCTTTACACAGTCGATATATGTGTGCATAGTAAATATTATCCGTCATAACTAACTTATAAAATAAGTTCGTAAAATCGACGTCCGTTATAATATCAAGGTTTTCTGAAATACCATTGATGCTCGTGATTCGTGAATATTTTTCGAGACGCGGCCACCATATTGGAATCGCCGGGATGAGCGTCATTCTGAGAATGTCAGTCGAGGCCGAATTAAGAAAACAAGGAACCAAATATGAACAGTTCCGCGGACAGTGCCCACCTAATAAAATTCTCTGCATTGGAAATATTGGCGATCTTTTGGCGGGAAAAGTGTATTGGTGGTATACTACACACACTCACACTAACAAAAAAATGCCACTCCATTGAGCAAAGGAACAGCGCATGCGCTCGCCGGTTCTGCCAAATGGGAAGGTTGCTATCGTCACTTCGGTTCGATTCGACACTGTAGTAGCAAGAGTGACATAACAATACACTCGTGGACTTTTCTGAAACGATGGATACGTTCCACACAATATCGAGTAAAATAATCATGTAAACAAGTGTACTAAAGTAAATAGTAATCGTGGATATAAAGTTCAATTCAGAAAATCAAAAAATAAAATTCATTATTGTTTATTGAATCTTAACAAAGGTTATTCAGTATCACGTCGACTGTGGAAAGGAAAAAGGACTTAACCCTGAATTTTCCAAAACAGCTTTTTTTCGATAATCACAATGTATAATTGACACACATTCTATCAAAAGGATGGAAGCTGAAAATGCCTAATTAGTATCTAAATTAAGCTTTTAAGTTTGAAAAAGATGACCTTGTAAAAAATTAAAACCAAGAAAAAACACTGAAATAAAGGTTTTTCCGAGACAATTTCTTTAATTAATATTAGATTATGTCAATTTAACACCAGTTTAGAAATATCCGTGCTCTTCAAGGATGTATATGATTCATAATTTGCATATGTCACAAAATCATCCTGTAAAATTTGATATGTGTGGGTTACGTCCTTTTTCCTTTCCACAGTCGACGTGCATTTGGTACGGCATTGTTTTCATCATTTGAGATATCCTGAGATTTTGTACAATAATATTGCTCTTAAAAGTTCCGGGTTTAAAGAAATTAAACACTGTGCACAGTACTGAATAGTAAAAACATGCAAGAAATGTAGCACTGTGTTATTTTGAAATCGTGTAAAAAACGTGTTTTCAGATAAAACAATCATGATCACTTTATCATTGTAGAATATATTTGTAAATTATACTGTATTTAAATCATTTGATCCTCACTGAAAAGATTAAAGAAAAAAAAACGAGATTTATTCGGAAACAATTTGTTTTGAAGTAGTGGCTATTATTCTAAATTTGATAAATAATGAGTTGTAAGGAATGTTAATATCGCTGACGTAAATTTAAGCCCAAATACATGAATTGTAAATTCATGATAGTATCTAAATTCTAAAGCGAAATAAACAAACACTTTTGGATCATTGTTTATATATTATGGTGAGGTTAAGCAAAATCTAAGCGAAGTGATGGTAACATTTTCCAAATAGGACGGACCAACAACTGGAATCACTGGCATGAACATAGTCGCGTGCCGAGAAAAACCGAGCTCCCGCTTCGGTTAACGTTCCAATTTCAAATCGATTTGACAGATGAATAAAGCGCGGTTTCGTTTGGAGTAAAAGCACATTTTTTCGATCAACCTTATTATAAATGGCTGTTGATTTTTTGTGTTATCCGAATAAAATATGCACATTCTTTTAAAATACAAGTAGATCATATAGATGATGAGTCGGGTCTATTCTTTTAATGTATTCTTTATTTTTTTAATATGATAACATCGTCAACTAAAATACACTCACCGAAAATGTATGGTATTTATTATCGATGACAGTAAAACGTGAAATCGACAGAAAATACCCTTATTCAAAGCAAACTAAAAATAAAGCTTAAGGGTATCAATCTCGTTATTATATATAAAAATTGTTAATGCACACTTATTTTGTATTTACAGCAAATTTTCAAAAACTTTCAATGCCCCTCGTGCGTTCTATTATATTTTACTGAAGTGCAATACATTCTTTATTTGAGGAGCAAACATTCAAAAAGTGTTTTGTCACACAAATAAAAAGCTTGGAAAATGATGATTTAGTGTTGCAAAAGTGACGGTTTGTATGAATGTGTCAACTTTATGATTTAATTTTAATATGAAAAAAAACCATTTTGAACACTAATTTTGATTTCCATTCATAGGTTTTATTATGGGCTATCAGAATTGATATAAAACGCCATTTTTCAAAATTTGTGACAAAACACTTTTTGAATGTTTGCTCCTCATTTATACTTAATCTTTATTGTAATTATTCATTAAGATCAGGACCGGTTTCACTCATCGCAAGCAATATCAAATGATTTAGTTAATAATGCTCACAACGAGAAAAACCAATTCCAATCTTCGTAAAAAATGTGGAATTGGTATAAACAGTGTTTTATTTATTTATAGGAATCTTTATATAAAATTGTACCCAGTTGTCAAATGTGAGCATATCTTATTACCGATTACATCTATATAGTCTGATAATTACTATGTTAATTAATGATAATTACACCACACAGTTAAAGAATGGATACCAACAATAATACAGCATTGCCAATTTAAATATTAAATACTTATTTTCGACATTTCAGATGCACTCTAATATTCAGAATAAAATATTAACCTGACTGTTCAATTTTAGAAATAATTTTGACATTTTATTTTCGTCACGCCCCCTTGACTAGTTTATATTTTATTTGAGGATAAAACACGCATCTGAGTTGGTATTGGGAGGCGGAAAAAAATGAAAAATAACGTTATAATAATTAGAAATTCGAAGTCATCATTTTGAGCATTCGGTACCTTATTTAAACAGTTATTTAAAAAGCGCGACACGTATTACTTATTTTATCCACAAATTTGAGGTTATGTATGTCATTGTCTCTGATATGTCATGGTGTGTTATTATTAGTCTATGACTAAGATTAGTCTATAACTTAGACCAGTGACATCTAGGTATACTTGAATCCGAATCATAATATTAAAGAAAACGTCCCTGTTATTATGTTACGACACTCAGCGAAACGTTCATAAAATTGTATGCACATTTATTTATTATATAAACAAGTATTTTTTTTTATTCAGTGCTTTTTTTCCAATCCTCCGGGATATATTTAACTAAACTGTGAGTTAGACCAGTGTTTCTCAACCTTTTTGGGAGCGTGGCCCCTTTTGAGTGTCTTTATTTTTCTGTGGCCCCCATACCATTGTTTTGTCTTCCCATGAAAATTATAATTTCAATAACCCACCTTTTTTTATAGCTCTTCCGAGATTTTCGAATGCCAGTAATTTATTTTATTTACGGATTTACGAAAAATAGCTGCGTGACGTCCGCCATTATGCTCTTCCCTGTATCGTTTTATCAATACCCGTGGCCCCCCTAAACGGTGTTGTGGCACCCCAAAACAAAAATAAATCTCTGTGGCCCCTTAGAACACGCTGTGGCCCCCTGGGGGGCCACATGGCCCACCGTTGAGAAACCCTGAGTTAGACTATCAAAAAGAGTGCGTTAGAAAGAGGTTATTTTGAAATGAGCTGTCAAAATTTATGCAAGCTAGTCAAGTAGCATGTTATAAACCACAACCTTTACCTTCTAGCGGGCCGCATAAAATAAATTATCGTGGGTTCGGGTCGCAAAGGAAAAAAATGATTTAAAGTACGCTCAGTTTTTTTACACGGAGCATATGTTCGTTCCATGTAAAACAGCTTTTCAAAAAAAACCGTGTAAAAAAGATTGAGTGAATTTGGACAAATGATTGATAGGTTCCATTACAATTTTTGGCTGTGTTATTTCGAAAACGTGAAAATAAATAAACCATGCAAAAAAGTATTATGAGTACATGCTTATTAAAAATCGTTTCATTGTGAAATATTTATGTTTCATTTATATGTTATTGAAAAGTTAATACGATCTTAGTCTTTGTTAATTTTTAACTATTTTCTTTTAATCTGATATAATATTTGAAGGCCTGTTTCTATGAACCGATTTATTCCACTTCATTGAAGGAAAAGCTTGCTTACATGTATTAAATACATGTTTTACGTGAAAAAAATATGTAGAGAAAAAGATTGAAGGGCCGCGGTTTGTGCATCACTGCTAAAAACCATGCGTGTCTCATTTCAATCATTAGAGCACTTTACACTGGTGCGAAGTCGTCCACGCTTTGGTGACGTCAGTTCCTTATGCACATTAGGCATAAGGAACATACGTCACCTAATCCTGGACGACGGTACCTCTACCTCTGGACCTCTATTTTCATATATATTGAGAGTGGACCTGTTTTTTTTTTATCCATGTTCGCTCCCAATGTTCAGCATATCTCTTCTTAATAGAGATATTTTAACAGAAGTTTTCTACAAGAACAGTTTGTTACTCAGTCGCTCAACCTCTCTTATTCATAAGATAGTAGAAGAGATAGAAGGATACGGACATGACGAATGGTTAACTAATCGCTCTCGCTACAGGATGAGAGGGATTTTTTAGACATCACATTCACAAGCCTTCGAACAGAAATCGATATATCGTAAGTTCATTCTGGGACTTGAACCCGTGAAGCCGGCACGGAAGCCCACAATTCTAACCGCTGCGCCATATGACACGACATTAATCAGATATTAAAAACACTTCTGTTTATCGTCCGCGTTCAGCCGCAATTATTGCATTTAATTTAAGCCAACAGTCAAAGCCAAATATAAAAATCATGTCGGTTATTAGAGACTCCCTTTAATGAGTGTCTTTTGAGAATAGCCACGCAGGTATTGTTTATTTTTTTTTTTGATTCACTCAAAGTAAACAACACGAATGGCCGCCGACTATTAGACATCGCTTAGGGAGAAGGCAGAGCCAAAAAAACAACCCTGTCCAAAACACTCATGTACACAGGGTTGTCTTTTTTCTCGGGCATGTGAAAAATCTTTGGGGCTGCACCAGTATCAGCCAAAAAAGAGCTGCAATAAATCAAAGTAACTACCCGCTAAGCGCCCTTGCGAGTTGGTATTAATTAAATATCGATTTTAGCTTTTAGGGCTGCGTTAAGGTTTAGTGGGAGATCTTGTATCAGTTTCTAAATACGTTGATCTATGTATCGTTGAATACCGCAATAAAAAAGGCATATAAGAAAAGCTACGTTTTTAATATTCAAATAAGCTTTAAGGCTTTCACGGTTTGTATATGAAATTGTTTTATATTTGAATAACACACTATTCTTATTGGTATTAGTTACACGACGCTAAACGCATACATGTGAGCCCATTATAGGTGAAGAGAGCCAAGTGGTATTTTTGAAAAAGAAGTTACATGCGTTGTAAACAGTGGTGTAGTGGTAAATAAATAGGTGCCAGATCGGTCATTCATTTCTTTCATTTTTTTGGTTTTTTTTTATATCCCTCCGAAGTTAAAAAACCACAAGTTTTAACAATTAAATCAATAAAAAAACGCGCAATTATTTTTTTTTTGTTATCTAAATATTAATTAAAATTTATATTTTTTGTCTAATGTGTACTTTTATTTTTGTAAGATCCGTCGGGTAGATCAATTTTGATATTTTGCTTTTGAATTTTATGGACAGTATTTTGAGTATATATAGGTTTGTACTTGAAAATAAGTTACAAGCCAAAAAAGTGGCAGGGCCTGGCCCGACCTGGCCCCACTACATCACTGAATTTGTAATATTCTACACGTCTTAAAGTAACGCAAAAGTGAAGTGACCTCAGTTTATACAAATTGCAATAGTGTTATTACCGTAAAATAAATAAATGCAATCCACCTGAACACCAAATAAATACTTAATTATACATAAAGGTCTAAGAAAAAAGATTTACCATTTTACTAGTTGGCTCACTTCACCTCTCGAGGGCACAAGTGTGCTATGGTAAAAACTCACTACTTAGTTAACACTTTAACAGTGGTTTTTGGCAGACATTACTTTTGTTACTCGTTTGCATATAATTGCATAGGAGCGATAAAAAAAATTACTCCTACCCTAGAACACCGAGAATTGTTTTGAGATTAAGCGAGCCCTTTGTTAACGTATTGGCAGCCCGCCACTGCATCTAACGTATTAAAAGAGGATTGATTGTATCTTAAATATCAATATTCTATATGAATATTATGTTTCTACTGCACTGGTTTGTCAAACATATTTAAAGTACGTAAAATTGAAGTATTATACTATAGTATCGACTGTGGAAAGAAAAAAGGACGTAACCCACAGTTTTTCAAAACAGCTTTTTTTCAATAATCACAATTTATCAAACTTGATACACGTTCTATCACAAGAATGCCAGCTGCAAATACCGAATTAGTATATAAATTTAGCTCTTACGGTTAAAAAAGATGACCTTGTAAAAAGTTAAAACCAAGAAAAAAGACTGAAATAAAGGTTTTTCCTAGACAATTTATTGTATAAGTATTAGATTATCTTCACATTTATAGCCGATAAAATAATCACAAATATGTCCGTCACACTGTCCTCTTCGCCCAATGGTAGAGGTTTATTTTGAACAGCACATTTTTTGGCCAATGCTAACGGCTTATTTTGAATCGCATATTTCATTCGTCCAATTGGAGTGGACGTCTTTTTATATTAAAAATTTCAAATTTCCTGGCTTAGAACTGAAGCATCGTAATAATATTAAGAGAACTTTATTTGAAAGTTTGCACCGCTACGAAGTTTTTTAAATAATCAAATATACTGATTCGATTTTTTTAAACTATAATTGCAGGGCTGGGCGAAGATTTTTTGCAGCTGATTTTGATCAGTGTCATTGATTCGATTATTGGAAGGTATGGTTATATTGTTAAATGATTGTTAGCAAACTTAAACATTATTCCAAAAATTAGATAATTTACAATTAAAATACTGCAGGGCTGTCGATATATGCCCCGAGGTCGATTTATGCTACTACGAAATATATTTGTTAGCAATCTTAAACATTTCAATTATTCTAAAAAATATATTATGTACAATTTAAATACTGCAGGGCAGGGCTGTCGATATATGCCCCGAGATATATTTCTTTTACTTTTAGGATTTCTGGCCTATTCAATAAATAGGTTTATAATTTATTTTTCACACCAGTAAATTTCTGACTACTTAAAAATGCAACAAAAATTCCCCCGTTGAAGTCAACGGGCTTACAGCTAGTATCAATTAAACACCATTTTGGAATTCTCCGTGCCCTTCAAGGTTGTGTATATATAATTCATAATTTATATATGACCCAAAATCATCAAAACACGTTTTCTGCGCCTCCTGTAAAATTTGATATGTGTGGGTTACGTCCTTTTTCCTTTCTACAGTCGATAAATTAATTGAGCAATTTTTGTTTGTTTGCGTGACACGCCCCATCGGCAATTTCATATTTGAATGGCTTATAAAGGTGTTTATGCTGCAGAAATGGTTCTAATATAACATTGTAAAATTATTATACATGTGTACATAATGAATAACCCTTTTAATGCCGTCACCGTTTTAATCATTAAAAATTCAATGCAGGCCTTTTTATTGGCAGTTCTGCGGTCGACGGCTTCGGTTGCAATGTAAATGGGCATGAATCCTAGCAAAGACAATACCATTAATTGACTTACTAGTAAACTTTTTATGTATTTCTATTCGAAGGCATCGATGTCTTCGATGCTTTAAATTCTCTACCACCAGCCCTATTGTGAGGGAAGTCCTATCGCTCTGATGAAATGGCGTAGCGAGAGCGACTAGCTTAACACCTAGACCAGGGGGGACAAACTTTTCAGATAGAGGGCCAAATTCTGAAATTCAAAATGAGCGGCGGGTTGCAAGTAAAATACCATTTTTATATGTACACTATTTGTTATCATGAAAAAAAAACAATCTAATAAAAGGAATGGAACTGATTTACGTCTTTTAAGTGCTAATTTTGTAGTTGAGATTCTTAAAACTGCTTGTAAATGTTCATCGGTGATGTTTAATCGTAGAGTTTTTATTGAGGTTCACGTTTGATAATTTTTGTTCACATCTATAGTTTGATCTAAAAATAAAGATTATAACATTTATTTTCAACATTTTATTGGAAAAGAATTAAAATATAAAGATTAATCTTTTTCAAAAATATAATATTGCTCGCGGACCGCAGAAAAATACGCGGCGAGCCTCAGTTTGCCTGTGCCTGACCTAGCCCTATCTTTCTAGCTCTTCTCTTCAAAAGTGAGAGATTTTTTTTATTTAGATCAGGCATGCCCAAACCTTGGCCGTATTGAAGGTTTCGTATGGTCTTTTCGAAGTTTTCAATTTTCTATAAATTTTGCATTTTGTTTGCATTGGTAAAATACAAAATGTAAACAATAATGTTATCAAAAATACATCTTTGAAGGCAATTAGCAACGTGCATTAAAGCTTCATTTGGCACCACATATCAGTGCGAGCCATTTTTCTCAAAGCTAAAAATCGTAAAATTGAAGTGTCGAAACAGGTTTACTGTTAAAATTTAATTAATCTACTGTCCAAAATCTAGTCCAAAAAAATCATCATCATTTAAATCGTCATTTAAAAAAATATCATATCGACTTTGGAAAGGAAAAAGGACGTAACCCACACGTGTTTTGATGATTTTGTAACATATGTAAATTATGAATTATACACAACCTTGAAGTGCACGGATACTTCTAAACTGGTGTTTAATTGACATAACCTAATAATAATTAAAGAAATTTTCTCGGAAAAACCTTTATTTCAGTGTTTTTTCTTGATTTTCATTTTTTACAAGGTCATCTTTTTCAAACTTAAAAGCTAAATTTTGATCCGTTTTCGGCATTTTCAGCTTCCATCCTTTTATTAGAATATGTGCCAAGTTGTATACATTGTAATTATCGAAAAAAAGCTGCTTTGGAAAATTGAGGGTTACGTCCTTTTTCCTTTCCACAGTCGACATAATAAAAATGAACGGTAAAAGGATTATATAAATAATAAAAATATTTCAGTTGTGAGGTGTTAGTTTTTCAATAATATAAAAAATATCATATTATTATTAAGTGGCCCATCAGAGACATGCATTATTTTATTTGTCCCACCAAGTGATTTCAGTTGGGCATCCCTGATTTAGATAAACACTATTGCGAGGCCATATGTCTCACATTTTGAGTGGACAAGGTTTTAAATAATTTAAACAATTTTACAAATTTTGAAAACTAAATCCTGATTTAAGCTCGTTTATTGCAGAAAATTAAGCGTTGACTCATTGAAGATATATTTCCATTTTAGCAATGTTTTTTAAGATTTTCAAATATGTATTTGAGGAGAATTCATCCACTGTGTCCAAAAATAACATATCTGAGTTGAGATGTTCTCAGGCTTTGAAAATAGTTTACCCGTCAGGGTGTCCTACAGAGCCGACAGATTCAAATGATAGACGTTTCGTCTTCAGCAACTCTTCCAGTTTGTTGTGCATTTTCGGAAATAGCCAGAGGATGTGATTACCATTCCATATCACAAATCCACATTCATGATGTTAGATTTTCTTCTTGTCGGCCAAGCGAACTGAGTCATCTGAAAGGAAACACCATTCTAGAGGGTTGTTTTTCGAATTAGCAACCTCTTTTCCGGTGATAGCCGATTTGACAGCTGACAGCTGATTTGTTTTGCCATTTCACCATGAATAGACTAACGCCTAAACAGCGCTTAAAAATTCACCCGCTGTGGTCTAGTTGGTCAGAGCAGGTGGGTCTGGGTTCGATTACCGGTAAGGTCAATATCAAATTTAAATTCGAGACCTAAGACGTGAGTGTTTGTGATGTCAATTTATCTCCAGTTGATCTCGAGTGACTCGAGTGACAATAAAATTATTGTCGAGTTTTCTCGTATGATCTGTCAACCTTAAAGAGCTGTGGTTTCAACATGCCTTACAGCGCGTTCCACAAATTGATTATCGCTGGAAAAAGTGTGGCTAATTCAAAATACAAACCTCTAAAAAAACACCATAAACGATACTAATGTGATTTACGTTTCAATTAAATAAAATTCGTATGTGTGTCCAGTTATGAAAACTGTTTCTATTTTTATAGCCAATCAATACATTATTGCAATATAAAAAATCTATCGGTTTCTGCGTAGAAACATTATTTATTCGTATGGCTTCATCGGGTTTTGCAAGTTATATTTATCATTATATAAAGACTAAAATAGACATGTATTTTTTGTTACATATTGACTAATCTGGCGGTAGTCAATAGAAAATTTAAATTAACTTTGATTATTCCACGTATTGTGTAACTAACTGTGACACGTGTTTCGCCTCTTTCAGAGGCATCTTCAGACTTACTATCGCAAAGTTTGCTTAAGTAATGAAGCAAGATTGATTCTAACATTTTAAAATTATAAAATTACAAAATGGATTGGGTTTTTTTTCCTTTTAAGAGGAGCAAGGAGGGGGGTGTAGAATCGAAATAAAGCAAACAGATAATGATACTAATTTTACTAATGAGTTGTAAACAATCAGAATGGGATTTTTCCTTTTTAATGGAAGCAAAGAGGGGATTATAAAATGCAAACAAATTTAATCATACTACTAATGACGTTAAACATTACAAACTATTAAAACTAATGAGCTACAATCAATCATCTAGGTTTGTGATTACTCTATTAATTGGAAACAATTTGAGTAACGGGGAACCGCCTGTGCTATTAAGAATATTATTTAATAATATTTCTTTTTTTGTAATTTTATAATTTTAAAATGTTAGAATCAATCTTGCTTCATTACTTAAGCAAACTTTGCGATAGTAAGTCTGAAGATGCCTCTGAAAGAGGCGAAACACGTGTCACAGTTAGTTACACAATACGTGGAATAATCAAAGTTAATTTAAATTTTCTATTAAAATGAACTTCCACAAAGTTACCGCCGAAACCATCGAAAGTATTGGCGGTAGTCAGATGACAAAAGGGCCCATCTGCATTTTTTTTTTAATTTTCAAGATTTCTTCCACAAATGTCATAAAATACATAAAATAAACCTTTAATGTCGCAAAAGTATCCAACGGTCAGCGCAAATAAATAGTTGAATTCAAGCAAGAAAGAAAAACGTTCTAAAATATTCCATGTCGTATTGTATTAACGCGTTTTGCTTAAGTTGTTGCATTTTGTTATATATAAGAAGGTCTTGATATTCGCTATTAATTTCACTTAGAAACTGTCGTCATTTAAACACTTTTGTCATAATGCTGTTGATAATCTTTATAACAAACTTTTTTTCAAGCTCGCGTGCCATAGTTTGCTGAAAATTGACTTTTATTAAACACTCAATTTCGCAAAATCGGTTTATATTTTATTAAAAAAATCGCAATGGTACTGCCATATTTTAAGACTACAATACTTTTATAGATAGATAAAAAAACAAATATATTTACAATATTACTACCCTTCTGAGAGACGAAGGAAAGCTTGAAAGACCCTTGCTTTCTAATACATATGCATTTATCAATTGTAATATCAATTCATAAACATTTCCATTCACAGACCCGAAGGGCCGTGAGAGCATTCTCCATTTAGGTAATCAAATGTATGTTACTGTTTTCTACAATAGGTATGGGTAGATTACGACATGCGATATCCAATAGTGTTTATATATAACAATCATTTTTTCTGTGTATAAATAAATAATTTTAATATTATGTTATGCATAGTTGTAATGTAAATTTACATTATAAAATGGATTGGATTATCTTGACGTTTAATTGAGCGGGAAATCACAACCAATCACAATGTAATGTCAGAATTGAGCCATAGACAAGAAAAATATTAAACAAAAATGAGTGGCGCATTCAAATAATATGATGTTCGGTTTAAATTTCGAAGGTTTCTAAGCAAACGTCAAAAGCAATCGATATGGCCTCGAATAAGTAGTACCTATATGAAGTTGGCGGCGGTAGGTGAGAGTTTTCCACTGTAGTGAGTTTAGGCGCGCTTAGCGTCCTGTTTGGTGTGAACATAGCCACGATTATACGGATGTTTGGCATGAAGTTCGTTCGCCACGCTGCGCATAGCCCGCCGCGCAACTTCCCCCTCTTTTTATCGCCAAAATCCGCTTCTTGGGAAGTGTGTAGGGTGTTTGGAAAGTGTAATCGTTCTGGTGACTGTTTATGATAGTTTTATACAATGTATTTATTTAAAAAATTGCGTCTGGTATTTGAAATTACGCGGTGAAGATTGCTTACTACGATGCTCATAAAATAATTTTATAATTATGTAGTTTTGTAGCAAATATTAATTTCTTACTTTTTTTTTAATAACTTAATCTGTTTGCGATCAAAATCTTTGAGAATTTTTGAGAGAAGCAAGTCTGCGGACTTAACTTGTTTGAACTGAAGTTACCCCTCGTTTCCTACGAAGTCAATGTGTTTTATAAAGTTATACACTCAATTAAAAAAATGTTTTATGTATTTTTCTCGAAAGTGTAGTTACTGTCTTATCTTACATATACTATCTTAAAATACTCTTTAGTCCAGGGGTAGGGAATCTCTTCATTTCAAAAGGCCACATTTATTTATCTGATTCAACATAAGGCCACAGTAAAGAAAAAGTTGACACATCTACCACTTTTTTTTCGACTGTCGAACATATAATGGGTTAATTACGCTTTTTTTCAAAACGCTTGCGTACATTTTTTTGATCAAGTCAAAAGACCGCATCAGAGTAGCAAAAAGGCCGCAAATTCCCCTCCACTACTCTAATCTATATTTTCTACATTATGAACGGACATGGATTAAAAAAGAAAGTAAACATCTCTAACAACAAGAGTCCATTGTTAGGAGTTAACGTCGATGGTTTTGGTTAAGGTTCTCTCGGGATCGAATCCCACTACGGGCAATTTCACAAAATGACATTTTAATTGATTTGTGAATTTCTGTTCGGTGGTATTTAATTTGATATTTAAAACGGAACGTGGCGAGAGCGATTAGTGTACCAGTATTCCTGTCCAAACCCTTTATTTTTATCTCCACTCTCTTTGAAAAATAAATCTTCATTAACTGAGTAACAAACGTCTTTTGTTGAAATACTTTTGTTAGGCAGCGATTACCAGCCTAGAAGGCGCGAACAGTCCAAAATGTTTATTTACCATTTTAAAACGTCTTTATTACTTTATCGACTGTGGAAAGGAAAAAGGACGTAACCCACACATATCAAATTTTACAGGAGGCGCAAAAAACATGTTTTGATGATTTTGGGCCATATGCAAATTATGAATTATACACAATCTTGTAGTGCACGGATAATTCTAAACTGGTGTTTAATTAACATAACCTAATATTAATTAAAAAATTTGTCTAGGTTAAAACATTATTTCAGTCTATTTTCTTGGTTTTAACTTTTTACAGTGTCATCTTTTTCAAACTTAAAAGCTAAATTTAGATACCAATTCGGCATTTTCAGCTTCCATCCTTTTGATAGAACGTGTGTCAAGTTGTAAACATTGTGATTATCTAAAAAAAGGGTTACATCCTTTTTCTTTTCCACAGTCGATATGAAATAAAGGATGGGGAAGCGCAAACACATTTTTTCTTTAAAGGGAGGCGTAGTAACATAAAAGTTGGAAACCACTATGTTAAGGTAAGCCTCAATTCAAGTTCTTAGTGTAAGCGGACTCATTTAAAAATAAAACAAAATTTATAACAAGTTTTAACGAATTGTTGTCATTCTCCAACATTGCGAACACCCGTTAGTCGAGAAACATCTGATTATGAGATATACGTACTTGGGTCGGATATGTCGAACGGCCTTTATGGGAATTTAGGATTCTTTGCCTACTGAAAATGGCAAAAAGGAGGATACGAGAGAAGGGAGTCACAGAGAAACAATCGCAATTTCGATTGACTCTTTTTTATTGCCTAACCTTCCCCCGATATAGTGTTCGACCGATGTTATTGTGCCAACGAATCGAAGCGAATCTTCAACACGGGGAAAATGATGATAGATTCCATAATAGAGTGATGCTCCCAGTAATTTTATTATTCAAGATCTGTTATATTGCATTTTGGTTTAACATCAGTATATTTTTTTTCGCGAAAGACCTACAATATTTAGCATAAACACACAAATTACAGAATCGATTTTGATAACATTATCCATTCAAAAATGTTCATGTTACTTAACCACATTTATTCAAAACTGTACTCTATTGGTCAATGTTATTGGGATTTCTTTCAGTGGGTAGTAGGGTCACATGTTTGGATCCTGGATCACAACAGTTATACACACCCATACCTCGCTTTACGACCTAGATACGTTCCACGAAACTTGGCCGCAAAGCGAAAAGCCGCGTATAAGGAATCAATTATTCTAATACAAATTCAATGGGATCGGTTCCAATTTTTTTTAAATATGTAAAATGGTTTATCATTCAAAATGCATTTTATCCTTTGGCGTGTTAATCTCGAGACATTTAAAGGTGCAGCAGATTGCAAATATGTTTTAATGTCTTAATTGTTGCCTTGGTCTTGCAAATTTCAACAATTTTCTCTCCAGATTTCTATACCACGTAATATTTCTAGTTTAGTTTCTAGCGTGACTGATTTTCGGCACCTCTTTTTATTAGTCTACGAAGTCGATAATTTTTTCGATGAATGAAATTATAAAATAAGCAAAAAAAAAATGTACATACATATGTACTTACGTACCAAAAATTTCCCTAATTGTTTCCAATTTTTCCAGTTAATGTGTAACAATCAGTAATAAATATTTATGTACATAAAAACACTCACGAAAAAAAGTTTTTTTGCCGTTATAGCGAAACATTTTAGGCCGAAAACGTGCCTTAATTGAAGAGGGCCGTTATAGTGAAATGCCGCATAAAGAGCGGCCGTACAGCGAGGTATGGGTGTACTTTAAAGTTTTTCTACAACACGGTTTCGATAAAACACAGATAAATGCATTGTGAAATTGATGATTCGAACATCTCTTTGAATCAAGTCAACCCATACAGAAAAAGTGAAATCATTCGGTGGGCCAAATAAAATATTGCATGTCTCTGATGGGCCACATATAAATATATTAAACCTTGATAATAATACGATATTTAACATATTATTATTAAGTATACGGTTTATGGTGCAGCGGTTAGCGTGTTGGCTTCCGTGCCGGATTTCACGGATTCAATTCCCAGTACGAACAGCATTTTTTCGATTAATTTCTGTCCGAAGGCATGAGTGTTTGTAATGTCTAGAAATTTCCTTTCACCCTTCCGATCCTTCAATATCTGTGCATGGCGAAAGCGATTAGTTAACCACTATTCCTGTCCTACCCTTATCCTTCTATCCCTACTACTTTTTTAATAAAACCAAGCTTGAGCGGCTGAGTAACAAACAGTTCTGGTAAAAAAAAACTCCACATTGGGAGCGAACATGGATAAAAAAATACAAATTTTCTATAACAAGGAATACAAAACAAAACACACATTAAGTCAATGCAAAAATATATTTAATTTATAATCTCTTGTCGAGTTTTAGGAGTTAAAATGTTGGTGTTTATGATTGAGTCATTGTGATACTTGAAAATTTCTATATGACTCATTTATTAACATCTTTAACTATTATACATATTATCAAGTCAAAACAATTTATGGAAAATCTATTGGCTGTATTTATTCCACCAACTCCCTCCACCCTTTTTGTCCTTCTAGTTTCAACCGGACATTCGCTAATTGGCTCCCACAGGATCGACTGCCCAGTGCCCCGAACCCGAGTCTAAGTGCCCGGCGACCATGGGATTAAAACCGCAGGGCCAGATAAGGGATTGCAACACCGGTACTATCGACACGAAATGCCGGTATAATCAGGCATCAGCGGAATCATATATGGCTTTTTCTGGAGCCAGACTTTTTTTCTCGAATCTGCAATCAATATTTACAGACTCTCTAATCCAGTGTCTGCCAAACCGTGTGCCGCGGTGGAAGAAGCCTTAAAAATGTCAATTTCAAATAATGCCTATTCAAAAACAAATATTTGTCATGTAGGATTTCGGAAGCAAAACGGTACCAAATCAAGGATTTCAAATTCCTTGGTAAGCCAAAAAAAAAAGAAGTTTCGGAGATAATCTGAGGCACCTTGGTGTGCCGCGGTATTAGTTCCATTCATCAGTGTGCCGTAAAGTAAAAAAGTTTGGCAGACACTGCTCTAATCGATGGACTAGCTTTTTTAAAGTCATTACTAATCGAAAGAAACAGTAACAGCGCCTAGATAATATCTCTATGACTCCCAGAATTCATCGCAAGTAATTTTGCGCTAGCAATTAATCGCCAGTATTTTACCGCCGTGTTAACTGATTGCACACACGATTTATAGCCAACAAATACTTGCTAACATATTTAACCGCCAGGACTAGGGAATCCAATCCCGGGATTCGGGATCCCGTACAGTCTTCGATACATTTCAATCCCGGGATTAGAAGGCATGATCCCGATTTTTTCGGGATTGTTTTTAATACAGAAACGTGCTGGTTTTTAAGTCGGCAGTTCACGCATATGCAATAAACGATGCCCAATTTAAATTCTTTGCGATTAGATTTACAAGAGTTATCGCAAAAGATAAGGTAATTTGATGCCTATTGAATTTCTTCAACGTATTTTAGTGAACTGTATTTTAATGCATTTGACAACAGTGATTACTTTTTTTATTGTTCGTTATTTAAAGCTTCACATTTCAATATATCAGTGTTTTGACTTTCATGAATGTTATCAGATAGATAACAATTGCACGTGTTTGTTTTGCGAGATTTATTTTTCTATTGTTCATAAATATCAATTTTCAACTGTAAACCGAAACTTTAGACTAAATTGCAAAACAATTGATGCTTTGGTACATCGGGTAGGTGGTTATATAATATAATAAAAAATAAATTTATTTATTTATTTTTGGCCAATATCATCAATTTTTATTTCTGAAAAAAAAACGTATTTTAATGAAAATTATTTCGGGACCAGTCCCGGGATTGAAAAATTCTAATCCCGAAATCGCGGGATCAACATTTTGGCTCGGGATCGGATTCCCTAGCCAGGACAATATAAATATTTTTTTTATGTCCGCTCCCAATGCAAAGAATATGGCCTCTTAATGAAGGTAACTCGACCGAAGTTTTTATTTTTGTAATTATTTTCTACGAGAAGAAGTGATTGATAAATTGTTTTTTGCAACCAATTGACATGGCGGTAAACTTCAAGCAACAAGTTTCTGGACCTGATTTTAAAACTGGTATTGATTTATTCGCTTGACAGTGTGTTCAGGGACGGCTTGAGGTTTTCCACGCATTTTTACAAGGCACATTCGGCGCTTCTAAAAACTAGATCTAAATGAGTAGATAGTGCTAAAATCTCAGTGCGGCGCCTGTGTGCGCTGCACTCTTTGCACAGCCGGCATGAGTGTGTTCATAAATATCCACAATTATTTTGTTTACTCATTATTATTTATTTTTGTAATACTAGTATTGGTGTTAATAAAATACCGGTTATGATATATCCGTACAGTATTGCCACCCTTAGACTAAACATATCTTCTTACGTTTAGAAAATAGATTATGAAGCCATGGTCATTTTATTTACCAGGGGTACAAAAAATGGTTGACGAACGTTTAAAGTCACGTACGCTACACTACATCTCCAAAATCTGAGTATTAAAAAATACAAATAAGAGTTCTTATAACTAGGTCAGTTGTTGAATGTCCAACGCATTGGTCAGCAAACTCACTAGTCAACTGAGCCAAATATCAACTATACAACTATTAAAATTTCTTTTAAGAGCCAAATTTTTTTAAACATTAACTTAACAGGTAGTTACATTGTTATTAACTTGATTAAGGTACTCCTAAGCTGTCTTTTGCTTAAAAGGTCTTCAATCTGATTGAGGTACGTTCGTTGAGAACGCCCCTTCTAATGGTGGTACATTTTAGCGTAATGTACAACCAAGTGGTACACGAGTCAAAAATCTTGGGAAACCCTGTTTTACATATTTTTAATACATTAATTATTTAACAGTTTTAGAAGAGCACTGTTAATTTCTGTCTTGTATTTTTGTATATATGTTGTGCTGCACAAGGACAAATATACTATATTGTTTTTATCAATCAAATTAAAAACAATATAATGTGTTTTGTTTCACTCTTGGATTTATTTTAATCCATGTCTAATCTCAATGTAAAGCATATGGCCTCGTAATAGAGAAATCTCAATAAAAGTTTTTCTACGAAAACTGCTTAATTAACCCGTAACATGCCATCTTAAAAAATCACGTTCCCTGCTATGATAGCATCTCAGTTTCACTGTTTATTGGCAGTATTTAAATCTAAGTTAGAAGCTAAAAAATGTATATATGCTTGAAAATATATTCTAGGTCTAATTTTCACCCTCATTTTATTTATAAGTGCTTAAAATGCTTGTATGATTTAATGGCTCAACTAGCTATGAACGCATCATGAGCATGGAAGTGTTAAACCTGTCTTTTTTCGAAGAGAGTAGGATGGTAATTTATAAAATTTAATAATTTACAATTGCAAATGCTTTGACAAATCGGCTACAGGATCGACAATATGTGATAAAATAATACATATGTTCATCGGTATTGCTTGATGTAAGCGGCAACTCATTCCTGCATACAAACACTGTAAAATATCATATCTCGAAAAATATTCATTATTCATTTTTGCAATCACCTAACACCTAACTGCTTTGTTTGCAATGTCGTGACAAATAAAACTCCCCTTTATCTTTCATTGAGCAGCGAAATGTGTTTTTTTTTGTAATTAATTGAAAGCGAAACAATTTGTAATTAATGTTTAAATGTGTAAAAAAAAACGCAAAATGTATCATTTGTTTAATCCTATCCACTCCACAATGTGGAGCATATTTTTATTTTAACTACAAAAAATGCCTGTTATTCAATTGCACAGCTTTTTTTTCGAAAAGAGTATAGAAAAAATTATGGAACTAGGACAGAATCAGTTGTTATGTAATCGCTTTCCTAAGGCCCCGTTTTCAGAACCTGATGAGTACACAATATTGATTGTCCCACCATGACCCGTAACGTGTATGCAGCCGCCTTCAATAACGCAACAACGATAAAAAAAACTAATTTACTTCTAACATTCTTGGCACGATACAGAGCTGTACTTTTAACAATTTACTATTGGGCTTAAAAAATATGAAAAGTGTAATAAACCATTGGGGTATTGAAAGGAATTTAAAATTAGTGTCACTAAATTAAATGCAATTATAATGTTTATTACCTCTTAAAAATAATTTTAAAATTCATCTAAGAATAATTAAGTTTAAGTGAGTGTTTCTTGACTATCACGCCACAAGACTGGCTGATCAATTTATGATTCTACCGAAATGTATTGAGAAGACGTTATTTATATTTGAATAGTTTTTACGCACATTTAAGGACCATTAAATATTCATAGTACGCTAAGATACAATTCCTGTTCAAAGTTTTGGGAACCACTCGAGGGATGAAATATTGCATGAAAATATTGCGTACAATCTTACAGCTAGGAATTGCAATACACAACGAATATACCAATTCTGGGATTTCGGTATTTGATACTTACGGGATACACTTTGTGAATCTCTGTTCTAGACGACAAAATATGCCAGCGATAATTTGTATGCTTTAAACTGTTTACGCGATCAATTGACGCGCCCGAAAACTGCTACAGTAGGCAGTTGATCAGGGGCGGCAAGTCCCAGGGAGCGGCAAATGATGACAGTTTTTTTTAAATGACTAAATTTTTGCCGCCTGTGTGGTCGAGTGGTCAACGTCGTTGGCTTCGGCCACGAAGTTCCCGGGTTTGAATCCCAGTACAGACAGTTTTATAAATCGATTTTTCGATCGATTTATGAATTTATGTTCGATGGCATGGATGTATGTGATGTCTTGATTCCCCCCTTCCACCCATCCTATCCTATGAACGGGGTGTATCGAGAGCGATTAGTGAACCACTAGTCCTGTCCTAGCTCTATCCTTATATTCCTACTCTCTTTGGAAAAAGAGAGGTTGAGTAACAAGCAGTTCTCGTAGAAAAACTTCTGTTGAGATAAGTTCCATTAGGAGTCCATATGCTCCACATTGGGAGCGGACATGGTAGGGAATATTTTTGACACACGAATTCGGCTTGAAATAAATATGATACCTCCATGTCTTTGATAAAAAAAAATGCCGAGAAAAATCATTTTCCACCGTAATAATATTTTGACCGATGGGTAAGCAGTATTTAAATTTATCGCAAAAATCTTCTTTAAATATGACATTTACAGATCTTACAGAAGGTAATTAAAAACTAAATAGTAAAATTGCTTTTTTTAATCTCTGCCTAGGGGCGGCACATAGTCTAGGAATGTTACTGTGGTGATTAATTAATTGCTTTAGGTAAATTGTGAACGGTTAATTGACTGACCCCATTATAATCATGTAAGTGTCGTTTTTTAAACATCAATTGATTGAAAAATCGATCCAAAAATTTAAACCTTTAGACTTCGCTATCAAATACGACGGATGGACTCTAGAGTGCGCTGAAAGCTTGACTGTATGACTGCCACGCAATATAATGATCATTTCAGACTCCTAGTTAAAGTCCCAACTGTGTGTGTCACTCAGTGGCCCACGCTTTAGGTTCGCCTTCGTTTCGAGGTCTCAATAAATGATGCGGCCCAAAGCAGTCCGGAAAAGACAAACATGGCATTAAGATTCGGGCCCGGGCGCTACGAGTGTCAATATTGGACGAGGCCTGTCACGGCGAAACTCGCAACTTTCAACGGAGCCGAATCGTCAGCCGAGTTGAGTCAATCAGCGCACTGGATCATGTCGGTGGTCAGGGTCGGATTTGGATTCCTGGCAGTAAAGCGTTCTGATAACTCATGGACAACCACCGGGGTTATTCTCAAATTTATTAGGACCTAATTACGTTGTCGATAATTTCAAACATTTTTTTTCTTAAAATGTGTGCTTTTTATAATCCTGCGGTGCTATTCAAATTTTACTCTATTTAAGAAGGGTTAATAATACTCGACATGATTTTTGTATTCCGTTTTTACGATTGGTAGATAAAATTTAAATGTAATACTATAGTTCTCAACCTATAGGAAATTATCTTCTACGGGGTAAATTTAAAGTTCTAAGGGGTGAATCTCTAAAAGTATTATTTCAAATACTACCTACATGGCATTTTCACCAATTATTATTTAAAAATCACTTTTTAAAAAGACATTTTTGAAAACCCTATAATCAGTGATGTGCTGCTAAAATTTTATTAACCGGCTCGCACCTTGCTCGGCGATTTTAGGATTTTCAAACGATTTCAAAAACCCAGAAATTTCCAGCGCGGCACGTTTGTTTTTTTTAGCTCTCCCGAGCTCTTCAGATCACATGAATTTACGGATATACTAATAACCGTGACGGGCTTAGGAACCGGTTCTCCGAACCGAAATTATTTTAGAAACCGGCTCAGCAGAGCCGTTGCGAACCCATAGTAGCAGACTACTGCCTATAATTCTACTTAAGTTCATTGAAATATGCAGTAATTTTAGTAATTAATTAGTAAAAATTCATCTCAATAAATTTATAATATTATTTACATTAATACTTACATATAAAAAGTAATATTAACACAACTTATATGCATACTATTTAGAATTAACCTTTTGAGTAAGACTATCATGGGTAAAGGGGAATGGAGCGAATAAGGTTAAAACCCAACCCCTGCTAGAGTCAATCTGTCAAACGGCAACAGAATTGTATCTAAGTCTTTAATGTTTTGTTTTTTATTTCAGATTAATTTCATCCACTCGTTATTCATATAAAAGTGATTGCAATGAAACAAATTGACTTTAAAACGTGCTACTTCACAAACTTGCGTTTATTTTGACAGTTTGTTTCAAAATAACTTTATTGAAACGCACTCTTTTGATTGGTTGAATTTATCATAAAACAACAGTGAACATAGCTACAATTGTTATAACATAATTATTGTATAGAGTTCCACAATATAACCATAGTATAACCTTATTTCCAGCTGTGGTCTAATTGGTTAGAACTTGTTTTACCGATCAAGCGGGTCTGGGCTCGAGGGTGGTGTCTGTGATGCCAATTCTCATCAAGTTAATCTCGAGTATATAAATGGAGTTCGAAGTGAATGACCAGTTTAATATGAAATATAAATTTGATTTGAGATTTTCATAAATAAGAATGTTTATAATGATTTTCTTTAATAACTTACTTCTATAATTACTACTATAAGCCAAAGTGAACAACAAAAAAATAAATATAGGTAAATCAATTTAACTGGCCACGTAGGATTGCGTGCGACCGCCATAATTCAACCTGTGAGATATTATTGTCTCTGGGCAGTGACGCAATTATTGTTTATGGCCCCTGTAGCACTAGTGTATGGTCCGCGTGAAATATTCAGACTGAAAAGTTGCCGCGTGATAAAACCAAGTATAATAAATACTAGAAATTGTTTATTTTATAATTCAAACGTATATTTAATTAAACATATTTCATGATAGTCACATGATATTAGTTTGATTTTTTAACCATGTTCGCTCGAGAAACCATGAGTGTAGGGACTAGAGACATAAAGATAAGGCTTGTAGAAGAATAATGGTTAGCTTTCGCTAAATTTCATTATTTTAGGATTGTAAGGGTGGGATGGTATTTTCAATTATCATTGAAATCTATGCCTTCAAAAAGAAATCGATTAAAAAATGGTGTTCTTACTGGGAAATAAACCCGTAGGATACGCCACAAAAGCTAACGATGTTGACATTAGGACTATTTTTTTTCAAATAAGCACATGAAGCAGCGGTGGGCTGCCAATACCTTAACAGGGGGCTTTCTTAATCTCAAAGAAATATGTAACAATATGCAATTTATCTTAAACTTGTCAATCTAAATGGCTAAAAACGTACTACTGTGTACACTGAAACTGTCGTAGATAATATATGTCAGAAATTGCAGTTATATACTAATTTAATATGAGAATATTGTTTTCTTTTAATTTAACAAGGGGCTCGCGCGAGTGCTTCTGAGCCCCCTCTAGCCTACCCCTGACATGAAGTCATGTTTTAGGGTCTGGGTTTACGTAGATATTAAAATGAATTCGCATTATAATTTCATCAGAAACGAGAGTTTTTTTCCAATAATAATTGAATTTAAATATTGAAGTCACAGGTAACTTTTATTTCAAGAAAAAAAAACACAAAGTCTTTTTATAGAAATCCTGCGTGACTGATATGGTCATGCTCATTCCTATAGATCCCGTGTAATATTGTTTAATGTCAGTAGTAATAACGAGCGTGACCGTATGGTCACACAAAAATTCGGGTTGAAATATAGCCAAACGCGAAATTTTAAAAAATATTTACAATTTGACCTCTTTTGGCAGGCTCGATGATGATTTGGCAGTTATGATTTGGCAGTTTGGCAGGCTCGATGGGAGAAATCTTCTAAGGGGAGGCAAACTTTTAAATTCTTTCCGAATGTTAAATGGCGAATGGAGATAACCAAAGTCCTGACTCCTAATTTCTGGACCAGCCAATTCATAACTGGCCACGGTTACTTCGCTGCCAAGCTCTTCCAGCTTGGCCGGTTAGTAAATAGCCCTGAATGTAAATGCGGATATATGATTCAGGATGCTGATCACATCCTTTGGGAATGTCCAGACTTAAATAACGAACGGGAAAAATTGCTCAAGACGATACGACTATCTGTCGGATCTGTCGGCCCCGTCGGTCATGCCGACTTGGTTGCATCGAAGCCAAATTATAGGGCATTTAAAGAATTCTCCGCGTCATTTGGAAAAAAGTGGAGTTAAATAGATAAAATCTCATATTTTCAACTGCACTTAATTATTAATTAACTTTTAATTTCTGCACACTGTAGTGCATGCAACCAAGTCTTGAAGAATTTCTTCTCGGGACATTTCTGGCAAAATTTTGAACACGACTAACTTTGTTACGCTACGGAATACACCCTATAAAAAGAGTGTGAAGCCGTAGCGGGTGGTGGTGGGTACAACGTTGAGTACCCTAGGGAATTTTAAAATTTGACCTCTTTAGATCAACACAATTTCAATGCAAATATATTAGTAAAAGTAGTGTAAATAATTTAAAGTGTTGATAAAATAATAACTAACAATTTCAAACAGTCCGTTAAAAATAAACGGATAGTAAAAAAAATCATTTCCGTCCACGCGGTTGATGATTAGCTGAATTCTGTATCCCTTTTAACCAAAATTGAGTGAAGGCAACGATATTCAGGTATAAAAGGGATTAATAGGCAACAGTGTTAACTAATACCATATGGTCACTCTCGTCCTTGGAGGGTTTTAAATAAGCTGTCGACTGGAAAATAAAGTGAAACTGATTTGGCCGTGTTTAATACTGGAGGCCTCACTCACTTATAAAAAAACGTTTTTAGCTCATTTAAAATTTATGCAACATAGTGCTTTATTGATGCAGATAATCCTTTGATTACTTCATTCAAAACTGATCGCTAGTTGCCAATGACAGATCCAATGCTAGTTTCCAACAGCCTTATTCAACGGGATGCGTTCGCGATAAGGCGACCGCTCTATTAGCCACCCTTAATCCGGCTGTTGGAATACAAGCGACCGCTACAGATATGCCTCACAGCCATCACCTCCCATTGTTATGATTACTTGTCATCGATCGTAGCATCCTGTACCGTAGAGTCTCTACTCTACGACGTAGACGCATAGTACGCCAGGTTGCTACAATACATCCTGCAGCGCAGTGAATAAGTGTAGATGTGTGCTAAGAAACGTTGTCACAGTTGTTATATATACACAACATTATAGCATAGAGTGCTATGTTAAATTATCTTTGACAACTTGTAACAATAAACCTTTCAACTAGACCGATATTTTTCTTTTCCTTTCTCGCCAGTTACAATCGAGAGTTCAAATCGAAACGTCTTACTGCTTAGTAGAAACTTCTCGATACTCAGTTCGATATTATTATGATTGATTAGACTAAGTGATCTATTTATAAAGTGTAAATTATATATATGGAATAAAGTTAAAACAACATTGAATTTAAATTAAGTGTTTTAGTAAAAAAATATATCCATAACACAGTATTATTTGGTTTTTAATCGGAACCACTTGCGGTGTAAAACATAATTATACTTTTTTATGAAAATATCGACCCGTAATAGACAGAAAATTGTAACTGAAATTTCATAAATTTTACCAGAGAAGGCTTTTTTAAATTATGTTCGAAAAAGGAATTCCTTAAGTGCAGTTAGTAAATAGTAATATATTGTCAATGCCTATCCTAAAATTATAATAAAATTGTCTGACTACTTTCAGTTCTCTAGATAAACGTTTCTCAACCAGGGTCCACATGGAAGCGCGCCTCATTTGCTTATAGCAGTGTCTGCCAAACTTTTCTAATTCACGGCACACTGGTAAATGGGATTTGTTATGCGGCATACCAAATAAAAATGCCTTAAAAGGGGAATATTCTTTATTAATATGAATAAATAAAATCATAGTTTAGCTAAAAACCATATTCGAAAAAATACGGCCATCCAAACGGCAACGGAAATTTAATTGCTGTCGTATCCAATCGAGGATATTGACTCTAAAGCGATATACAAAATGCTGACAACTCTAGCTCAGATAATGAGGCTTTGTGCACAGTCGTTTTTTTAGATCAACTTAAATTTCCTCGTCTTTTAGTGTCAGATATGTACTATCGAATCTTGCAAATGATGTCATGGTGATGTTTAATTTATTGGTATTTTTAAAATTGAACAGTTTTTAGGCTTCTTCCTTCGCGGCACACCTGAGACTTCTTACGTGCCACGGCACACAGCTTATAGGATAATCCACCACTAAAAATTGCAAGAGAGAATGTGTGCATGCGTGAGTGTAAATGTTGACAGGTAACCTTCCACCTAGTATATAATGTTACAAAGTAATTTATTTGAAGACTTAAAGTTAAGCAACTGCAAAAGGTGTTTTTTTTTTATCGATAAAGTTGCTTTTTACTTTCGGCTACATGATAATCAAACAACATTATGTCAATCCTTTTTTGTACCACCAGTTATCCAGTTGGACGTTTACCGCATCAAGTTGCCTATTTTGAAATATTTTTAAGTCCTTTCTTTAAAATTTTAAATCACCTAGCAAATAAAGAACTTGACAAATTTCGACTGGTCAAAGTTGTCTGACTAATGTATTCAAGAGAAGATTGACATTCATGAGTGTTCACATTGACAAAAACAAATTTCGGTAAATGTGACGGTGACAACCTAAATTGAAACGGATAACTTAGATACACTCAACCCGCTTATACAGATATGTGTAATTGTACATTATGAATGCCAATGAGTTTAACCAGATACGGCTATGAGATTGCACCGTAACATTAACACGTAACTAACACTAATACCCACCTAGCCTGGCTTTCAATCAACACTATGACGTTGCAGTTGTTGACAACGGTTTATTTCTGTCTAAATAACGACGTCGATTTCAGCAATTAACCCTCCAGAGACAAAAGCTTTTTTCCGATAAAAAAATATATTTTCTAAGCCATATTAAAGTCACGGATAACTTTTATTCCTATCCAAAATTAAAAAAAAAACAACGCAAAGTCGTTGTATAGAAACTCCGCATGACTATATGGTCATGCTCATCATTTTATTACCGTGTAATATTGAGTACGGACAGTAGTAAGGACAAAAGTGACCGTATGGGCTCGCAAACATTCGGGGTTGAAATATAGCTAAACGTGTTTTTTTTTTTTTAATATTTACAATCTGACCTCTTTAGATCAACATAATTTCAATACAAATGTATTAACATAATAACTGTAAATAATTTGATGTTTTTATAAAAAAACAGTTTCAAAAAGTAAATTAAAAAAAACGGAAATTCAAAAAAACACATGTGCTTTTGGAGGCCGTTTCTGTCCCAACGGCTGATGACTAGCTGTGGTATGTACCCTTCTTAAATAAATATGAGCAAAACCAACGATATTCAGGTAGAAAAAGGATGAATAGTGAGATCAATAGACAACGGTGTTTACTGTGACCATATGGTGACGCTCGTCCTTGGAGGGTTAATGTGCTTTTCCAGACGATACGTATCTATACGTATGTATGTATGTATGTACGTATGATGTTGACCAGTCACGGGTTCAATTCCCAGTATGAACAGTATTATTTCAATCGATTTTTTTTTGAAATCTTTCATGTTTGAGTCATCTAACTAAATATTCTCATTCCCCTTCCACCACCCCATCTAAAATAACAGAGCGTAACGAGACCGATTATTTTACTACTTGTCCTGTCATGGCTGTATCCTTTCTCTATACCACGTGTTTTCAACCTATGGGTCGCCAACTTTTTTCGATTTTGGATTTGAACAACAAAACTAAAACTACAGTAAGAGCATCCAATCCCATGATCCTGTCCAATTTTCTGATCCCGAAATACCGGGTCTGACATGGTCGCGATCGTGAGAAATCTTGAGCAAATTCCGAAAATTGATAGGATTTTGGAGATAAGCTTTGGAAAAGGTATACCAAATCCAGGATTTCAAATTCCTCGGTGAGCTAAAAATTGGTAAAAGGCTCCGGGATTGGATACTCTAACTACAGTCAACTAAAATTACCTTATTGATAAAAATGCCTTTTTCAATTGCATCGGGGCCGCGGGTCACATGGCTTTTATAAAAAAATGTTTGCCACCCGAAAACGGTTGGGAACCTATGCTCTATACTCACTTAACCTTCAGAAGAGTGAATAGATTTTTACTGATCTAACTTTACATTCATGGCTTTTTGTCACATGACAACCGTGTGATTTTTGCCCAATGAATATTTATTTGTTTATTTAATCACATTGCATAAGATTGACAACTTATAAATTTAAGACATTTAAAATGAAGAAAAAAAAAACACAATTTAATATTAAAAGCAGTAGAAAAAAAATCGCAAGGAAGACAGCTGAGTAAGCTCCGAAAAACTCTACTTTAATACATACAAAATAGCATTCGTGGGAACTCACTCACGTCCACGTGGAATATGTCGACATCCGAAGCAATATTGTTAAACACCGTTAAAGCTCTCTCCAGTGGCAGGCTGGTGCGCCTTGGGAGAACAAACAATTCATGTCCACGATTTAAAAAAAAAACATTCAGAAACATTTAGTTTCACATTGTCAAGAGTGGTGAAATTCTCATTTTGGCCTCGCTTGATAGTACACGAAACGTGTAACAATCTCGGAATTACGATAATAATAAAAAAAGTATTTAAGAACCAGTTGTCCGAGCCAAAATTATTTTAGCAACCGGCTCGATTGTTATGGATACGCTAAATCAACCACTGTGAAATGTTGATTGCCCCTGACATAACATAATTAAAGTTTGTCCTATTCGATTGCACTTTATATTTTATATAATTTCAATGCAAAAATAACTTTTCAACGGACACATAGATACATTTGATTCCTTCAACTTCAGTTAAAATCAACGTTCAAATCGAACAGTCGTCGACTTAGTAGAGACCTCTTGATACTCACGTCGTTATTATTTTGATTATAAGATAAGTGATTTATTATAGTGTAAACAATTATGTTATTCGAATAAAAGTTGAACAAACATTTAAATAGTGTTTCAGTAAAAAATATATTCATTACACGATAGAGCTGGTACGAACCCATAGCAGCACATCACTGGTTAGGACCTCTTACCGTCGAACGCTTTGTTATTAGATTATCTATCACTGCATTTTACAATGAAGTATTGACGAGGTAGAGAGAAACTGTGCCGAGCTCTAGTATTCGGTGTTGTTTCAATATTCCACCAGAATCTAGTTATCCACGGAGCATAGCGGTAACTTTTCCCATGTACATAGGCTGGCAATCGATACAGCGTGTTTGCATAAATTATAAACTATCAAAAGGATATTAACAGTAATAATAATAAAAGAATATTCATGATAATTCGTATAATTAAAGAGCTAGTGATTCGGATACCAGAACGAATAATTAAATTCAATTAAATAGCACGTTTCTAGAAAGTAAGTCAAATTTCAATTCCCACCATCAACCCCCACGGTCATGTTTGGTTAAAGTAGACGTTTCCCGTGGTGTAACAACGTTATACATAGTTTTTAGAGCTGAAATTGTCTTCAGAGTAGTAACCCAAAAGTCGGGTTGAAGTTTGCTGAAACTCCCTAGATAAATGAAGAAGATCTTATCTGAATAGCTCTAGATCAGTGGTTCTCACGTTAGATTTCATTGTGGCCGCATTATAAGCATCGGCGGTCCTGTGGAAATGTCTCGTGGCCGCGCCAAATGTGATAACAATAGCAGTTGCATTTACTTAACTTTTTTGATAAAAACAATCTTATATCCATTTCAACAGGGTTATATCAATTTTTCTTTCAAATTAGAAAAATACAGCATACAATAATATACAGATTCTTCCAAATATTAAAAAAAAAACAGCCAAAACATTACTCACTTTCTTAACCGAATGTCTGAATAATCCAAGATTACAAGATTAAAATTGCACGCTATGACTAACTGAATTACTGAAATGCACTGAAGTCTGTGATTGCAGCCAGATGTCTCAAATGAGTTCGACATAAACAAATACCAATATCTGTCGCACAAACAAACGCATAAAATTGTTCCCCTCTCTTTCTTTCTAATACGATAAAAATGAAGTAAATCCAGACATCCATTGTTTCCATATTCGGTCACAAACAAACACGTGTACATAA
Organism: Himalopsyche tibetana; assembly: GCA_030503985.1. Taxonomy (NCBI): domain Eukaryota; kingdom Metazoa; phylum Arthropoda; class Insecta; order Trichoptera; family Rhyacophilidae; genus Himalopsyche; species Himalopsyche tibetana. Next base: position 7,319,722 of record JAPJYX010000034.1, on the reverse strand, counting down.
ATATGATACCTCTGTGAGTCATTTCGAGTAAATAACTCGACTAAATGCTCGATAAGTCAGGTGCATTCAATCAATTTTAAAAAATAATGATTTTACAAATGAATTTGTAAAAATACATTTGTAAAAATACATTTTTTATTTGATTTACTATGAAACTGTTGGTGGTCGCACATGAGAACCACTGCTCTAGATGCCTTCCGTGTGTCGTATTTCAAAAAAAGTAAAATGCACTCTAGTATGCAATGTTAATTACCATTTCGCAACGACTAATTTTCGTTTTGAAAACTGAAAGATGCTAGAAATGGAAACTTTCAGATTTTGCCGCGTATTTAGTAACGCTTAGGTTAAATGTGTAAATTCCCCAAACGGTAACGTTTGATAAAAACCAGACATGTCTAAACCTTGGCCCTATTGAAGGTTTCGTGTGCCTCTTTCGAGGTTTTCAGATTTCTATACATTTTGCATTTTGTTATTGTCAAAATACATGTATAACTAAATTTGTGACAAACTTTTGCCTGGGTTTTCGCATTCCGTCGCCAGACATTCATTTGTAGTAATGCCAATTTGTAAAAAACCCAAAAAAAGTTGAACCATAAATTTTCAGACCCAGATACTTTGTTGATTACTACGTAAGTATTTCGGGCTCTAGTCCCAGTACGAACAACATTTTTTCGATCAATGTCTAATTTTTTCCCCCCATCCTTTCGTTCCTTCAACAACTGAGCGTAGCGAAAGCGAGTAAATAACCACTAGTCAAGTCCAAGCCTTATCTTTTTATCCATACTAATCACTTTGGAAAAAAAAGAGATTTAGAGACTGAGTAACAAACAGTTATCGTAAAAAAATATTAAGTGTTTGTTTATTATTAATATAACACATATCATATTATTATTAAGGTTTAAAATATTTATCTGTGACCCATCAGAGAAGTGCATTATTTTATTTGGCCAACCAAGTGATTTCAGTTGGGCACTCCTGATCTAAATATTATGAATTTTGGTTATTTTTTATTATTAACAGGGATCGGCATACGAGAGCTACACTATTGTGACGTTCTCATGTAGTATTGAATACAAAAAATTTAATTGCTATATAAAGTATAAAATATATTTTTGTTAAAAGCTATTAAGAGTCGCGTTTTTCCATGTCTGATGAACACCATCCACATTCCCTATATCATAGCATTTTGATTGAAACTATATTTCAATTCGTATATTTCAAGCCGATCGATACATTCTAACCCTTTCGGAAGACAGTTCGGGTAACTGATTTCGAAAGACTTTTAGTTCAACATTTAGTTTGTTTTGTGTAAAAAAATATTTCATGCGCCGGCATGCACCCCTCTCGTCCGTTTTCGCAGGTATATTAGCGGCGTCGCGACGCCGCGGCCTTTTCCCTGATTTCGACGCTGAAAATTGCGACCACTCTTGTTTGAGGGAAAGCCATTAACTGGATCGAGTGTAGGCGCTAAACATACAGAGCAGCGTTCGACGCCGGCCTGATCTGCGACATTATCGGCTGGCCTTATTGCAGTAATAAAAAAACCCATACGCAATATACTATGTATGGGATACCTGGAATTCATTTGCAAGGTAGAAGGTAGATATTAAACGTATACGCATGACTAAGTTAAAGATATAGTAGATATTCAAGAACTGGAGAATTGATGGCGTGAGATTTTCCAGTCATACGGTATAAGATTAGTCTTTTTGGTGGTGAAAGAACCTATTCAAAAAAACTGTTATCTTCTGAGATATGGGAATTTGAAAGGTTCTAACTAAGCTCTCCAATCCCGGGATCCCGTCCAATTTTGCGATCCCGATATTCCGGGATTGTTATGGTCGCGATCCCGGGATTTCGAAAAAAAACGAGACACGGTGACATTTTGGGTAAATCGGCAGATTCCTGGATTTTTGAAATTGGAAATGAAATAATGAAAAATTAAGACACCAAATTTTTTCTCAAATTATACACGATTTCACGTTGAGTGCCCAATCCCGGGATTGAACATTAATCAATCCCAAAATCCCGGGATCACAAAGAGGCTTCGGGATTGGATACCCTAGTTCTAACCTATCTACATGATTTTTTCGCGATCAAATTGCGGTATTTTATAATCATTTAACAAAATAAGCCAATGAAATAATCTGTTCTTACTAATTGAAAAGTTGTTTACAAATGCGTTTTGTGTGTTATATCTTTTAGTTCAGGGTTTCCCAAAATTTTCCTGCAATGGGACGCTTTGCAAATCCGGAAATTTGAACGGAACATTTTGCTTATTTTTAAGGTTGGGTAATTCATAATAGTTTAGCTGTCACGGAAAAGGGACTCAAAGCCCAGGAATCATCGTTACTAATTTTCTGAAAATATTTAAGTGATGTAGTTGTTCGCAGATCACTTATTAAGGGTCCGTGGAACACCAGCGTTCCGCGGAACATAGTTTAGGAAACCTGCATTGGCTAATCGTTTCTTTAAAAGATAAATAGTCTATCTCATATTTTTTATTACGTTTGAATTTACTCTTATAAATACACGATGTAATTATCAAGATGTCAAAAGGCGAAACCATAGTCGTTAGTGACAAAACTTGTGAGAGTGTAAAAATTTAAACGATTCAAATTTAAGTGGTTTTTAGACCTTGACTGATCGTTTGCAGTAGATATAGGTATTTTATAAATTATAAATTAATGAATTAGAAAAAAAAGCTGATGCCCTTCATTCTTTGGTGCTCTAAGTACGTGCCAATTGTTCTCAAGAGCAAATTCAGCCCTGCATAAGAAATTTAAAACGCATCGAAAGTGTTTGGATGTAGGCAAGTGTGACCATTTCGTAATAGCCCACAAGAATGCACAGAATTACACGAGTAAAATTTTGAATGTCACTGCTCTATAAAACAGTGTTGCCAACAATTAGATTTTTACATCGAAAAGTTTAAAAATTAATCGAATAAAATGTCCGCCGATACTTAAATATTAAAGGGATCATAAAATAGCTAACAATTACATTTTAACGATCTTCGAAATGAGTTTATCTTTTGATGTCCCATAAACAAAACGTAACTTGCAACATTTCTGTCACATTATTTATTAATATCGGTTTTAAAACACTTCAAACTTTAACCAGCCTCAATTCTTTTAATAATAACCGCGTTTGGCTTGAAGCTTCTGGTCGAACCGGGTTTGCTTTTTCGATTGCAATTTCCGCAGATTCGAACTCTCACACGGTCATTTTCAAAGATTTCATTCGATTGTCTCTCTTCCTCCATCGAATCGATCGCCATTTTATTTTCCCAGTCATATCCTAGACTCAGTGGCGGATTACCCCAAGGCGCGCGCTTGGGGTCTCCAAATCTTAGGGCCCTCAAAAATAGCTTACTTTATGTAACCCATATACTTTTTCTTCAGATATATTTTTACTATTTTTCACAAAACTTTCCGACGTTTTAATGTTATCCAAAAAAAACAGGGCCTCTTAATTTTATTGCACCTAAGGCTTCTCATGTGCTTAGACAAATGGTTGGCAAACTGCGGTCTTTTGAGTGTGGCGCTTACCCAAAATACCACATACATTCAGGGGTGGGCTGGAGGGGGCTCGTTTATTTATGAGAAAACAATATTCTCAGATCAAATTAGTATATAACTGCAATTTCTGACTTATATGTTATCAACGACAGCTTCAGTATACACAGTAGTTCATTTTTTGTCATTTAGATTGATAAGTTTACGGTAAAATGCGTATTTTTACATGTTATAAGCGTATTAAGTAACAATCGATTGCTCATTTAAGTACTGCATAGGAGTGATACAAATATTCACTTCTTCCCCAGAACATCGATAATTTCTTTGAGATTAAGCGAGTTCCTTGTTGGCGTATTGGCACCCCACCGCTGCATACATTTCGATTAAAACTACGTCTCTTGGCTTCTCTGATGCGGGCCTTTGACTTGATCAAAGTATCTACTTTGATCAAAAAATTATAAACGCAAAAGAGTGTAATCAACCCATTCGAAACAAAAGGTGGGGGATGTCAACGTTTTCTTTACTGCGGCCTTATGATGAATCATATAAATGAATGTGGCCTTTAGAAATGAAAAATTACACCACCTTTGTTCTAGACAGTACAGTGACGATATGTAAACATTTACGCGTAAAAATAAATACAATATGACTTCTTTGATTCGCATCTCTTAAACATGCAATGGCTCTCTGAATTATTTGTGAATATTTTCCATAGAACCTCCATAAGCCGTTTACATAAGTGGGGTGAAGCGCTCCGATTGTTAAAACTTGTAGTAGCCTCGCTACAATTTGCATTTCCAGTCTCTCTTTCTCTCGCCGGGTTTTTCTTTTACACAAAACATGAATCCTAACCCGCGCGCGGATTATTATTTAAGATGGCAATAGGACAAACCGCACGCTGAGTGCCTGGTGAATAAAATTTGCGAAAACATTTATTTTTTAATTAAACGAAAGCCCCAAACAAAAAACTTTGATGCGCATGATTTTTTCACATCACCGTGTGTTTTCCGCGAATTGGATTTTGTTTGTATGTCTAATAATAGTGTACAAATATCAACGTATTTTAGTTCTACAATTCTTAATAATTTTTATGCGTTGATAGCTATATCGGCTTTCGCCATCGTCAGAACTATGTTTAAACTTATATTTTTCTCAGCTACACACAGAAGAGATACACAATGCATAGAAATTATTAAAAACTGTAGAAGTAAAATACGTTGATATTTTTACACTTTTATAATGAATGTCTAATATTCCATACAATTTAAAATCTTACCGGCAGCGGTGGGCTGCTAATACGCTAATACAAAAGCCTCGCTTTATATCGAAGCAATTCTCGGTGTTCTGGGAAGCAGTATGTTTTTTTATCACTCCGTTGGAATTATATGCAACAATTAAATAAGCAATCGATTGTTACTTGATACACTTATAATATGTAACAATATGCAGTTTGCCGTAAGCTTATCAATATAAATAGCCAACAATGTACTATTGTGTATACTGAAGCTGTCCTAGATAATATATAAGTCAGAAATTGCAGTTTTGATCTGAGAATATTGTGTTCTCTTAAATTAACAAGAGGCTTTCCAGCCTTAGTGAAATTTAGCAAGGGGATCGTGCGAGCCCCTCCGAGCCCCCTTCAGCCCACCTCTGCTTAGCGGTTGTAATGTTTTTTTATACATTCGTCAATTAAGCTGCAGTGTCTGCTACCCGTTGGGACAATTTCGTAAGATATTAACAACTAAAGACAGTTTAAGCTTACATATCGACTTTGGAAAGGAAAAAGGACGTAACCAACACACCAGCGCTAAAAACGTGTTTTGATGATTTTGTGACATATGCAAATTATGAATTATACACAACCTTGAAGTGCACGGAGATTTCTAAACTAGTGTTTAATTGACATAAAACAATATTAATTAAAGAAATTGTCTCAGAAAAACCTTTATTTCAGTGTTTTTTCTTGGTTTTCATTTTTTACAAGGTCATCTTTTTCAAACTTAAAAGCTTAATTTAGATACTAATTCGGCGTTTTCAGCTTCCATCATTTTGATAGAATGTGTGTCAAGTTGTATACATTGTGATTATCGAAAAAAATCTGTTTTGAAAAAGGTCACGTCGCTCTTCCTTTCCACAGTCGATATAAATATCACTTAAACTAAATTCCTGAGCAAGCCTTAAAAAGCATTGTTATCAGTTGATTATGTTTAATAAGTGAGAGTAGCGAGAGCGATTAGTTAACCACTAGTCCCATCAAAGCCATATCTTCCTATCCCAACTGCTCTCATTGAAAAAGAGAGGTTGAGACACCTCTATCAGGAGGGTATATGCTCCACATTGGGAGCGGCCATGGATAAAAATTATTATTATTATGGAAAAACAAAAATGGACAAAACCTAATTTTTTTAACAACTGGGAGTAGCGAGAGCGATTAGTTAACCACGTCCTGTTCTAGGCTTATCCTTCTATACCTTTTTGAAATAGAGACGCTGAGTAACAAGCAGTTGTCGTAGAAAAATTGTGTTGAAATACCTTTATTAGGAGTCGATATGCTCCAAACTGGGAGTGGATATGATATTAAAGAATCTCACTGTGCACTTACATCAAGTTTGTCAATCAATCGTCTAACAGCGACAGCAATTCTCGTAGAAAAATTGTGTTGAGATACCTTTATGAGGTGGCCATAAGCTCCACATTGGAAGTGGACATGGATTAAAAAATACGATAACGGAAAAACGAAAATGGACATAGTCCAATGAGTTACATTATAATATGTTTTGATTAAAATAACTCGAGTAACGACAATTCGACTCGAAATTGTCTGCCACGTCGTGGAAGATACGAAACGCGGTCGCGTGTTTTTAATATGTGGCAATATTTTCGAAGCCTCGCGACATTCGTATGAAAAAAAAACAATATCGATTTTTAGTTCGGCCAACTCGCAACGACACTTACTTCGCATGCATTCGCCTTCGCGCTTTCTGCGTCGAAGTAAACTTAAAAATGTAAACACATATATTATTACCATTTATCAAAATTGTACATACTACACCCCGTTCTCATTTTACACGTGGTAAAGACTCGTGGAAAGATGAACAACCACCGTGTAAATAAGGGCTGCAGTGAGTATATAATAATAAATAGGTTCTCAATACTTTTTCCCCACATACAATTTGTTGGATCTGGACCGGTTTCGGCCATCGTGAGCATTGTCAACTGATAAGAAATACAATGAAACAGTGATATTTATACAAAATTTAAGTAAGAAAAACAAGCTATGACAAACAATTGCTATTACAACTAAGCAAATAAATTGAAGCACAATCAAAGAAAAATAAGCCACTTTGACCATGACTTTTGTATAAATATCACTGTTTCATTGTATTGCTTATCAATGGACAATGCTCGCCATGTGTAAAACCGGTCCTGATCCAATAAATTTTATGTGGAAAAGGTACTAAAAATGTTTTATTATTTTTGTTATAATGCCATTCCACCAAGTATTGACAGTAAACACCTTAAAAGTGATAAATAGGTTCGATTGTATTAAGTAACTTAATACTTAAATTCGGGAGCCGATAAATTGCTCGAATTACAAATTATCCGAATTGCTTGGTTATTTAAACGATTTTTCACGACTTTTTCTACGAATTTCATTTTTATCTTGTGCGACACTTGTTTAGAGAGTGAAATATAAAAATAATTTTCGTAAGTATTTATTTATTTTAACCGTGCTCGCTCCAAATGCGGAACATATGATCTTTTAATGGAGTTTATCTCAACAGAAGTGTTTCTACGAGAACTGCTTATTAATTAGTTACTCAAACTGTTTCTATATATTTCCAGAAAACATATAAGACTAGGGCTAAGACAGAACAAACGGAAACAAATTGATTATCTTGTTATTCGAGCAATTTACCGGGAACCCTTAAATGCATAGATAATTACGAAAAGTACAAACTTTTGTTTTGGCTTTTTCGCAAAACAGAAATCGATTTTACCTTTTATTTTTATACCCAATGGTAAAATACATATTTACCCTTAATATTGTTTTAATAGATGTTTTTTCTATATCTGCTTAGTCATTATAATTTTCATTCGAACAGAGCAAGCTGGGGTTTTGATGGCCATTGATTTTCGACCGTTTTTTAATGCAATTTTCACAATATAAAAAAACATGGTTCATCATAATTGAATTAAATTGTTTAATTGTGTATTCTATAGTTGATTGTATATTCTAAGTGTTGCCTTTTTATAAACTGGATAAAAATCATTTTTTATGCCTTCAATGCTTAGGTGCATTTTAAGAGTATGTGTTTTTGAATAAAAATAGATTTTGGTTAAAAGTAGAAAATCATGCAATTAAGGGATAAATATAAAATAATAAACGTCAGATATCGACACGTCCTGCACCATCGACAAGTAAACATTTGCATCTAAATGAAGCTCAACTTGTAGCACTCATAATAAAACTAATATTTCATCTATTTACCACCGGCCAAGATATGACGTAACGTTACTTGGCTAATTGTCCACTATTACGATTACGATATAATTTAAGTTTGTTTTTATTATATAAAATTAAATTTGACAAAATTGCTATTCCATGTGTTGTCTGACAGAATGAGACACGTGCTTCGCCTCTTTGAAAAGCATCATCAGACAGAATTCGCAAGGTTTAAGAATTATCAAATTAAATTTTATATTAAAAGTGAACTACCACACAGCTACCGCCTAAAATTGAGACAATGTATGTAAATTCATTTATGCTATAATTATAAGTAATAATATAGATTTTACGTTTTTCCAGACGAAAGCTTTTGAATGATAAATATTTTTCAAACTTGATAATAAATTATGACGGAATAACGATAAATATGTTTAAAATTTAATTCTATCGCCGTCCTGCTCGAGTAGACCAACATAATATGTTATATTATAAAAGTATCGATCACTCATGGTTTATCGCAGTGCATAACTTCAATAATTAAGAATGTCATAGAACTTTATTAATCTAAAGTCCCTTCACGCACACGTAATTTAAAAAATATATTTTCACAAATAATTTGATAGTATTGATGCAATTTCATTGTTTAAGCTGCATTATATTTAAATTGAAATAACATTTCTTTTACCAATTTCAGTAATTATACATTTACGATGAATTCGGCGTTAACTTTGTGGAAATTTAATTTGATAACTTTGCTATTTTTCTGATGGCGTTTATGTAATTTATAAATTTAGAATTAGAATCGACTTTTAGTTTTCTGTTAGATGATGCTTCGTAAAGAGACAAAACACGTGTCACGATTTGTAAAAGAACAAGTGGAGTAACAAAGTAATCAAATTTTATTATAAGCTTTTTTTTATTATTATTATCCACAAAGTTACCTTCAAATACATCGAAAGGAATTTTGAATATCTCAAATTGTGAGATATAAAAACATAAAAGAGAGCCATATAAAATTGATAATTTAATTATCCACTTACTGTGGCTACAACTTGTGACAAGTGTTTCGCCTCTCTTAAAACCATCATCAGAGTATCGCAACGTTTACGAATAAACTAAAAAATCATTAAAATCTTATGCTATAAATCACAAAATAAAAGTCGTGGTTTGTCCTTATCTACTGGACGCAAGGAGGAGGTAGGAGACAAAATTTGATAGCACTAAACAAGACGTGTCACAAGATGGAGCCACAGCAAGTGGAAGTTAACAAATTTTATTTTATTTAAAAAATGAATTTCCACAAAGTTGCCGCCGAATCTATCAAAAGTATAAAAGAGGGTATTAAATTTACAGGGTGTAATGCGAAAATTGCACGCTGATAGCGATACAACGCGAATTTCGGGAATGTAAAAACTTTATTTGATATTATGAGGGTCTTTGCAAATTTTGGAAAAGATCATATTATTATATTACATATGTATGTAAGCTCTTGTATATACTATGAAAGAAAGTAAAAAGCTTACTATAAACTATACAATTAATATTCTATATTATATTGTTATGTACAAAATATTTCGTTAGTTTTTATATGATAGATAGTACACCCCGTTCCCTTTTAGCACAGGATATTTGTTTCAAGGACAACGTACAAGAAAAACGACTTAAAAAAAGTCATAGTGTCCATAAAAAAACATTACTTTTTTAAAATCCAATTACAATTTCAATACATAATCATTTTTATATTTGTGAATGGATAAAATAATTTTTGTGGCTTAAAATTTCAATTTAATCAAACTTAAAAATTGAAACGTTGCGGGTTCAATATTTTTACGATCATATATGATAATATAAAAAATTCTTTTGTACTAATGTACAATTTTTATTAAGACCAGAACCGGTTTCGCTCACCACAAGAATTTTCAGCTGATAAAATATATATTTATAGAGGGGTTTTTATTAAAAAAAAACAAGCATGATTAATAGTTGTAACAAAAAAATTGTGATAGCTTTTATTTGTAAGAGATCTTAATCATTTAATTTATAGTTACTAGAAATTCTTTCAATATTTCAATAGTTTACACTGAGCTCCCTATTTACACGGTAGATACGTTCCACGCGATTTCGTATAAAAAAACGTGTAAAAATACTATAAATATAGTCTGCAGTCTCGCAATTCCCACCCCTCTTTGTCATAGCTCCCTTCCGCATACCTATCTGTGCATATTACTGAGAAGTAAGTACATGCGAGGGATGTAGGAAATTCCGAATTACTTTTTAATGGATGTTCAATTTTTTTCATCAGTTTTTCTTTGGCTTTGTATAGATAGTCAGATGAAAATATTCGTGATGAACGAAACCGCTTTTGACATAGATAAATAAAGAGTGTTTGTTGCGTTCAAGTGTTGACACTGACTACCTTAAAAATTTTAATAATATTACATTTTAAATAACAGCTTAAAATTGAAAAAGACAGTTGGAAAAAAAAACGCGAAAAGAATTTTAAGCAACTTGTTTCAGTTCATAAAACTCACAAAATGAGAGTGTCGACACTCTAATATAAAATATATTTAATTGTAAAATATCTAAAAAGTATTGTGCAGTATTTTTTTATTGCTGATGGCTATTTCGACATCGTGCCATCCACACAACTGTGGTTAATGGAATTCTCATTATACTGAAAAAGAAAATACATCAATTTACTATGAGACACTAACATAAATATGTAATTAAATTTATCTTACAAATGCTTCGTTATATTAACTATCGATTCGTCTGATATTAGTTCTCCATTATAATAAGGTTTATAATAGAAAGGTATCTTGTTTTTAGATTTTTTATTAATGAGATTTTAGTTATTTCTGTTTTTACGGCTTCGTCAGAACTTTGTGTATATTTTAATAAGCTTCGCTACATGTATATGCTACTTAAGCAGCGATTCACATGACATCTCCTAATCTACACCTAATTATGTATTAGTAATGCATTTACTTTGTTGTTTTTTCTAGAAACTGTGGAAAATATGGGGTCATCTAGCTGTCAACTTATTAAAAAGATTGAAACTGCTATTTTGCTAGTTTTTATATCATTTAATTAACTACATTAATCAGTTTTAATGTGTTTACTGTCAATTCTTAGTGGGAAGGCATTCATATTTTTTAAAAATTATTTCACATTGCTTTTTTATAGATCAGGATACATAAATATAAATTTAATCAATGTACGATAAGCGAATCTGATCTCGATCTTTAGTTTAAAACAATCAAAATTAGTACACAAAAGTGTTGTGTAGTTTTTTTTTTAGCTACGTTTACACTAAACATATTTCACAGTGAAATATGTTAAAATGGTGTTTGGACTGATGAGTCAAGCTGTAGACTTTAAAATATTTATTATTTTTGTGTACTATAATGGAGTTATTAAACAATAATTTGTAGAAAGTATTCAGTAGAAATTTTTCGAAAAGGAATGTTAAAAATATCAAAACATTCAGTTAAACATAAATCCTGTACACAAACGAACGTTTTCTTTAGATCTACGCCATCGTTGATGAACTATATTTGTTTTTTTTTTTCTATTTTAAATTCAAAAATAAATAAATCACTCTACTGTAATAATTCCACATTAAATTAATATAATCAGGACTGTTTTTGCTCATCGTGAACATTTTCAATTGATGATAAGTTGAAAATACTCGTGGCGAGCGAAATCAGTTCTGTTCGTATTGAATAAACATCGAATAACTACAAAATAGTGATTTATTTCACCAAGCATTGACAGATAACACCTGTAAAATACTATGTTAAACCTATTTCTGACAACTAACTGTCTGATGCCGGAATACCACAGCTATCAACTATACCTTATAAATATTGTAAAACTTGATACGTTGTGTATATTTTTTACTTTATTACAATATGTTTTACTAATGAAATGCGTATTCAATTTAAAAACAATTTTCGCTTGTTAGATGTTGATAGATTCATAACACTGTAGATTTCCGTAAAAAATGACACGGTTTTTTACCATTAATTTTTGACGTGTTTTATTCAGATTATTCAGATGAATTCAATAATAATGAATGTAAATCTTCCCGATACGCCTTGTGTAGGAATTTAATTTAAAAATCTGTACCTGAACTTATGCATTTGTGTAAAAATACACGCTTTGCTGAACTACACGATGCTGTCAGAAACGAGATCGATAATATCAGTGGGTTAGATACATAGATACTTTCTCAAGGAATGACAGAGGGTTGAATTGAAAGCAGGAAACGGTATTGCACAAGAGAGCTTTCTGAATGCAAAACAACCAATATTTACATAGAGAATATACTTAACGCTTTATATTATAACTGTTAAATCGATTTCTATATTTTTTTTACGGTTAAAATGGATACTTTGTGTTTATTATCGTTACAAAAAATACGTTTAGTAATAATTAATTTGAATCTGAAACAGTAATTATGATTTCTAACAAACTGTGTTTTTTTAAACCTAACCTAACCTTGTATATATATCGTTTTCTTTTTAACGCAATGTTTTATTTAATACATGTATTTTAACTATATTCATGTGACGAAAAACTGATTAAATTAATATATCGATTCATTAAAATTAACACATTAGTTGTATATACTGCTATAATTTTGATTTATTATGTAGACAGTAGTTCATTGACCAAAACAGTTATATATATAATATAGTATTCCTTAAAAAATGTGAATTACTTTTGTGATTTTGTAAAATTGATTCAATATACTAAATTCGCGAAAGCTTTATCACTACATTCGTATAAAAGATGCATTCGTAACAGATAATGTATTTTTGTTACTGTTTTTATTAAAACGCGTTTTATGTTGTTTCATTTAATGCAACAAAATAGGTTTTGTTATTTGAGTGTCACGCTTAACTATCCGGGTATTTGAAATATGATTTAGTGGGGAAAAAACGAAAGGAAAATTCACCTAGTGCGGGGAAAATAGTAGTTGTATTTTCTGGGAAAAATTTTTCGATTTCATTGAGAATTTTCGGCTTGATTTATGAGAAATGGTTCGGGATTGAATATACACGGTTGTGAATTGGCAATGCCGTGACAAACTTAGATGCTTCAACGTCACTGACCTGATGTGGGTGGATTTGAAGCAATATTAGTTCGTAAATGGGAGGTACTAGAAAATTCAATAAACGCCCAAACGACTCTCACTTGATTCGTTTGTTGGGAATAGCCAATGACCAAGTGATGGAAATGCATGCAGTTAGATTATAAATAATCTTTCGGGTGTTATTAGCGATATTTAAGGGGAGTTGGGGTTATAAATACACCAGCACTAAGTAATAGTGATCGTCAATCCTCGGCCGAATTGATTCCGTGTTATTTGTCGCCGCGTAGGCTTGGGTTCACCGTGATGAGAATAAGGGGTAAGTTAGCACCGTAATATCCATTTTTAGTCATGTGAACGAGTAACACGTATCAAACACACAAAGACGCAATTTTCACGTAAAACTAGGCCGCGAAACAGAGGCACCGTTTGGGGGATACGAGCTCGCTCCGCACGTGTGAAATGCACTAAAATGAGGGGTTTTTCACGAAAACTGGGGTTGATCCGCACCTCGACGTAGGTATTTAATGCATGTAAAAGTGTCTAAATGAGAGGTGCGTAAAATGCCGGATAGCACTGGCGCGTTTTGGGGGTGTTTGAGAGGCGAACGCGAAATAGCGACCGAGAGATTGAAGCACTAAATTTGCGCAGTCCGCAGCCACTGACCTGGCAATCGTCGCAGGTGTGAATGACGGAGAAGGGCTGGCCGCAGTCGTACCGCATGAGGATGCCGGCCAGGTCCTGGGAGGCGCGCGCCGCGAGGACGTCCACTTGAAACAAGTCCCGGAGCACGTTCTCGCAGGCGCTGCCTCCGTCCAGGACGTCTCTCGTGGCACTCTCGTCCAAGGCGCTGCCGATCGCGCGCTCCCTGCAGTGGGGCAGTCGGCTGCCGACCAGGCCCTTTTCGCGGTCCTCCCTCGACGCGGAGCACAGCGCCAGCTCCGGCGCCTCGCCCCCGAGGGGATGGGGGTCCAGGTCGCAGGCGCTGAGCCAAGGGTTGCGGCGGCTCAGGGGTGTCGAAGCTAGCGCAGCGAGCGCGGCTGCCACTAACAGCAGCAGGCGGCGCATGGCCAGCGCTCATGCTGGCTAGGGCAGCGGCGGGCGCCCTCACGCCCTATCAGCCGGGGGCGAACCTCATGCTCTCGCCGAGCGGGGGCCCGATCGCGTACTCCGCTCACTCGACACTCGACACTCGACACTCGACACTCGACTCACACAACCTTGAAAGTTATGTAACGCGTGAAGTTGGAGCGGCACTGCCGCGCGCACGCGCCCTCCGATACGCCCGGCCCCCGATATTAACTCCGGTGCTGCCACCCGCCCCGATTCACCCCATTTTCACAACTTTCACCTCCATGCTACAAATTTTACCCTGCTTTTCCAGAAACGCATTCACAAAGTACCCCACCATTCGAACTAAGCATTATAACTATTGAGATTGTTTTGTGTCACTTGCGAGAACCCATTTTATAAAAATAATCATCATTTAACTCACAATTCGTGGTCGTGTAAACAAAAATAAACCACTTCTTTAATATTTAATGTATGGATGTGACATTACTATAGTAGTATAAAAATGCACTCTTAAAAATATTTAACAGTTATTTAGAAATAAATAAATAAATTCTGAAACTTTCATTTGATTAGTGTCAATTTATTTGATTGAATTCAATGTATAATGTTACTTTGGTTGACTGTCAACCAACGATGAAATAAATTTAAAAAAAAAAAAAGATTTGGTGAAGTAAAAAGAACTTTAACATCATTTGTATATGTTATATAATTTAATAGTAATTTATTGATTAATTATATTTCTCTAAAATCATTTCAGCAATATTATAAAAAACATAAAACCTATAAATTATTTGCACAATATAATTTATTATATCAGCAGATTTTTTTTTCAATTCAATTCCACTCTTATAAAAATATTATTTAAATTTTGTTTATATTTTTATTTTTTGTAAGTTATAAGTATACCCAATATCAATCACTTTCGTTAAATAAATATAAAAAAGCCTGTCCTGGAACCGAGAGGTTAAAACTCTTCTACCCTATTCAATTAAGGTGATTGGGGGCTCGAATCATATTGTGGATAATTTACATTCAAGGTAAAGGTTTCTGCAATATTTATATAACCTTATCTTTATTTGATTATAAATATTATAAGTAAATAATACATTTTACTAATACTAGTGCTTTCCTAGTCTCATGATGAGACTCTTGGGCTTGAATCCTTATTTTCTTTAAAACAAGCGGTTAAAAAAAGCAACTTCTTTGTTTCTTCATTAGTAAAATTTAATTAAACAAAAATGACATTATAAAACATTAGAAAATCACACAAGATTAGTTTAACGAAAAGAAACATCACAATTACCCATTTTTAAATTGAGAAAAAAAATATATATTTGATAATGTAGAAGTACTACAAAAAAGTGTTATATTTTGTAATAATAGGTAAATAAATTAAAAACACAATTTGGGGAAAGTATTTAGGGTGTGTTTTTCCGTAGTTCCATATCCCTCCGTCTTTCGTAAAGCGCTGCGATATATTCAAAGGGTGGGTAGCTTTGGCCATCTGTTGAAGAAATGAAAAATATTTTTTCCAACGTGTCTGTCAACTCGAATAAATGGCTTTGTATCACGTTATCTCATTTTCAGGGTTAATAAAATACATAATAATGCTTAATGCCAACGATTCTATTCTAAATAATAATCCACCACAATTTTATGATGGTCATTCTTATATTTATAAAAATGACAATGTATTTTAATCTATCGTAAAAATTTTGTTAATTAATAATGGTATTTTTTAAATATAAACTTTATATTGATAACTTAGTTATTCCACAAATTCGTAACACGTGCTTCGCATGTGTAGCCGAAGCATTTTTAGATAAGCTGACAAATATAATAATAACATGTTTTTATTTTGCGCCGGTCCAGTGGCTGAATGTGCAACGGTTTTGTGCGATCGTCCTTTTCAGATCTAGTATTCACGGGATCAAATCCCCAAACGGACAAATTCGTAAATTGGCTCTTCAATCACGAATATCTTCAGTGGCGAATACCCTATAAGCAAATGAGGGCTTGGAGCCTCCGAATCTTAGGAACCTCAAAAATAGCTTATATAATATTATAACCTTTATACTTTTTTCAGATTTATATATATTTTTAGTGTTTATTTGGAATTTTCTGTCATTTTTATGATGACAACAGTGCATCCAAATTTTACTGCGCCTGGGGCCTCCCATTTACTTAATTCGCCACTGAATATATTTAAAGAATACATAAATCATCGGAAAATCAATCACTTCACAACCAGTACTTTTTTCTCATGTAACGCGGTGAAACAGTGCTCCGGCTACTCTACTGGTAGTAGGGATTCTGTGTCGAGACATCCCGGGACTTTTCAGGTTTTTTGCTGTCTTAAGTCCCGGGACTTTTTTGGAAAATGTCCCGGGACTTTGGCGTCTATTCTCGGGATCAGTTTTGAAAAAAAAATGCATTATATTCAGGCTAAAGGATTAAAATCTGGGGGTTTAAACAAAATTTATTATGCAAAGGGATCTGATACAAAAACAGATTTTTGTGATTTATCATTTCTTAGAAGTTTCAAACACCATGTGTTTATATATTGTCATATAGCTGTAGCACTATTATACAAAAGTACCAATGTCTCAATTGGACAAAAACTGTCTAAAAGCTGTATTGTGAAGTTACGGTCATAAATTTACTCCTGACGGCGGCCGAATTCTTTGTTATTATTTCATTACATGTCATCCCATTATCATCCCTTCTTAGTAAAAAATAGCCGTAAGCATTGCACATATCCATTACATAAGAAAAATTATAATTATTAAACATTGTATTAAAAAACGCGATTTTTACTAGTGCGTTCTCCCAAAAGGCGTATACATGCAAATATTTAATTTGAATAAAATTATAATTTTATTGAAGGGGAAATAAAAATCTCGAGTCCCGGGATGTCCCGGGGCTTTGACTCTATTACGCCTCGAGTCCCGGGACTTTGAAAAACCCGAGACTTCAGAATCCCTAACTGGTAGTAACTACTCGTTGATGATATTTTTGATTACATGTTAGAGGTGTTAAACATTTTTATTTGTGCTATTTTAGAGTAACTTGTGGATAATTTTTACTGTTATTTGTAAATTATTCTCAATGTCAATTGTTTATTACATCTTTTCAATTCAATTTGTTTTTGTATGAATAACACTGTCAAATTGTATTTCTTATCAGTTGACAATGCTCGCCATAAGCGAAACCGGCCCTGATCTTGATAACTTAAAGTATATGTAAAGTACAAAGGAATATTATGTTTTTTCTAAATATAATGCCTTTTCCTTCCCTTTTCCTTTCTCTTTCCTTTCCTTTGACAGTGAACACCCTAAAAGTGTTTTCAATATTTCTTGGCCAAAAGAAAGCATTTGTATTTGCTTTATGCGTAAAAGCTGCTCGTTTTATACAAAAATAATGCATTTTTCTCGAAAGTTTGCTAGTCATCTATTGCCATCTTCTTTGGAAGGCCAGTATACAGCAGTGGATTACCAAATACCATAAGCAAATAAGCATTGGCGGCCGATCAATGCGGCATTGGATCAATGCACCTCTTGCATATGCAGGGGCGGTTATATTTCATGAAATAATATTCAAACATAACATTTATACCATTCACTCATTTTAAATTCTTCAGATTGATTACGCTCTTGTTCCAAACGCATGTGATTATTTTGTTAGAGTCAATAGGTCGCAACAGAGTTGCCAAGAGGCCTCAGGTTTCCTTCTACTGGTCTAGATTCTTTACTATTGTTTACTTTATCTATCTGATCTTTAAAATAATACATAGAGAAAGTGATTCGCTAACTAAAAGCCTCGTTCTCGTCCCATTTTTTACATACTTACTCTACTCCTTGACGACTGTACAACGTGCAGTTCTCGTAGAAAGTATTTGTTAGAGAGTACAAATTATTTGTAGAATCATGTACAAAAACATAAAAAAATGGATATACAGTGTGAAATTCATGAATAAAAACCTGAAAGAAAAATAGTTTGTGCTCTAAATTCCCTTCCCTCGACCCTCACTTGTAAGTTTCGAAGGTTTGTCGACTCCAAATGGCGGCAGAATCCTTCATAGTGCGCTGAACGACAAGCTGCCCTCGGACAAGGTCTTGCGAGTATGAGATTCAATATTTTTTTAAAAAATAAACAATCATTTAAAAAAAATGGCTTTACAGTTAATAACAATGCGCCAAATATTTTAATGTTGAAAGATCATACGAGATAAACTCGATGAGAATTTTTATCTTAGTAAGTAACTTGAGATATGTTTGAGGAGAATTAACATAAATGACACAAACATTCACGTCTTAGGTCTTAAATTTAAACTGAATACATCTGAATTTGACATTGTCCTTACCGGGAATCGAACCCAGATCTGCCTGATCGGTAGGTCAAGCTCTAACCAACTAGACCGCAGTGGGCGACTAAATGATGTGAGTGTCAACGATATCAAGTTGAAAGTCACAAAAGGCACATCCTTGACTGATGAAAAGTTCTCTGGGTCCTCTGGGTAAATTGTGAGATCACTAACACAATCCCGGGATTACAGGATCGCAAAATTGGTCGGAATCCCGGGTTTGGTGGCCCTAGTTGTGTCCGCTAAGGCCTGAGTAGGTAGGGCCAATCTTGGTTGATTCTGGATCGTCGAACCGGGCAGTTTCGGTTAAAACACCTCTCGGGGCAGTGCCAGCACTTCGAAAGCTCCTTGTTGGTTTCAGGAAAAATGGTCTTCGTTGAACTTAATGTAGGCTCATGAGGTTGCCTTTTTGTCTACTGTTTCCAGCTCTGCTTGTTATACTGGGCGTCATACTGGGAGGTAACGGTGAAAGACAGGTTTTTTAGTAATGAGACTGGATAGTGCTGCTCACCACTGTGTGCACGATAGTGTACCGTCTGTTGCACTCTTGTTGCTTCCTCGTAGAAACATCTTTCAAGAATGTATTCGTGACTTATGGAAAGATCTGGTGTTGTAAGCCTTGAAAAACTTGCTGTTGGGCCAGCGGCGTAGCCTTCTCATAACAGAGTCATGCAATGCATGGGGGTCCAGCGAAAAGGAGGGCTCAATTTTTACATTTTCTATATAACCAAAATTCTACATACTCAATATAAAAAAGAGGTGGCTTTTCAAGAGCTTTTTCTGACTGTTGGAGTTCGGGAGGTGTTATAGTACGTTGGGTCCCGCAGAAGCAGGGACGTCCCGAGGGCATAGGCGAGTAGGCAGTTGCCTAGGGATGGCAAGTCCTAGGGAGCGGCAAATGATCACAGATTTTTTAAACGACTACATATTTTTGGCACGAATTTGATTTAGAATAAATATGATGCCTCAATGTCTTTGATTAACAAAATGCCAAATCAACATTCGATACTTATATTATTAAAGTGCATATTATTTTTTATGGTGTGTAATGTAGGTAATAGTTATTTTTTCATAATTATTGAACAATAACGTGGGCTTTTGGATCATTTGTGAGGATCTTTGTCAATAAGGTACATACTATGAAACACCTGAAAGCAAAACTGAATCAGTGACAAAAGATTTAAATTTGAATCGTCCAAATTATGATTTGTTTGAGTATGTGCAAGTAAGTAAGAGGATTTGAGCTTCTATATGTGTATATATATTCCTAGAATAATGTGAAAGAATGAGAGAAAATGGGCGCTATTTTAGGGGTCTGCCTAAGGGCGGCACATAGCCTAGGAACGTCACTGCGCAGAAGTATTGTATTACCTCAGAATTGTCTGCAAACGCGTTTGCAGATGTGAATTCATTTCAAGGTAGTTAAGTTCTGAAGATTTCTTACTTCGTTTGCCTCACGTTTGGAAGCCAGATAAAATACACTAGTAAAAACGCTGGTAAATAGTAATTACCTACTGTTTGAATTTTTATTATGAACTTAAAAACAATAATAACAATGTCTGCATTATGAGGATGCGATGAAGAAATCTAAATAAGATCGTTTGTCGAAAAATCTAGAAGAAATCTGTTTGGAAAAAATAACAATCATCTCGCCAAGCAACACGTTGCGAATGACAATAGCTATAAATAATTCTGTATTTTTTGGAGGAGCGATTCATAGAGAAGCTTAAAGGTAAAAGGAAATCTTTTTAGGAAGCTTGACATGCGAGTTTGATTCATATTTAACTAAGCTCGTATATATATATATATTTTAAGAAAATTGATTGTCATTTATACGTTCTGTCTAGGGTCTCCAATCTCGGAATCCCATCCAAAAATCCCGAGCAAAGTAAAATGTGTTTTTGTCTCTTGTAGTTAGGTATATCAAAATCACTAAATTTCTGACTGTTTCCAATGATCAATCCCGGGATTCCTAAAACCCACATCCCTAAATAATTGTGAACCTCAATGTTCTCCAAGAAAATCAAATAATGTTGCCATGCTTATATCACAACCTTTACGTAGAGGTTATTCTCGTAGCCAAACACAACCTTTTCTGGGTGATTCTTTTCAAATTAAACTTTGAAATTCTCTGCCAGATTTCCAAGATTTCCTTTATCTCACTTGTAGAGATTTTCATCATCATCCACATTTGGCTATTCCACTGTACCAAATGCTTACTAAATTCTGTAAGCTAGTGGCAGCGCGAATGAAGTTCACTTTGTTGAAAAACTTTGGCTCGCAACTCAAATAAAAAAATTGACTAAGACCCGGCTCGTATATCGAAAAACCCGTAAGTCAATGGATCACTGTATCAAAATGTCAACAGTGGTATAAAAACAAATCTTCCCCTCTCCGCAAATGAGATTAATGACTGAATGACACGTTCGCTGGAAGAAATCAGAAACGTAAAACTTCGTCGAAGGTGTTAGAGGAACACTGGAGAGAAGTTCATCCAAGAAGGGATCGATACTGGTTAATCGTGTTAACTCATAATAATCAGCCCGCTTCTCTTCGCTGTGTGTTCATTCTAATGTAAGCCGCGACCCTTCACTTGCAAACAAGTGCCTGTATGGTATGGACCGAAGAACGCTCGACGATAACGGAATCGAATCCATTACCTTCCATTGTTCGAGCACGTGCGCTAGCCACTCGACGTCGTTAGTCTCAATGGCTTTTATAGGAGAAACCCCGTTGTCTGACGGTTTACGAAAGGAAAATTCTATACTATATTATTTACCTTATAAATCTTCAAGAAACGTCGTATACGAGAAATAATTAGCCGAAAAAAGAATGGAATTAAACTAATTATAATGTGACGCAAAAGTGAAATCAATAAATAACATATAATGCATCACGTGTTCTTTGTTTCGGTAATGTGAGTCGCCAGTTGTAAGGACTGTTCAATGCATTGTCCAGAGCAGGGGTCATCAAACTATTCAAAAAACGGACTGGATCTGGACGAAAAATCAACCGTCTCAAATAGAGTTTATATTGGAATTTATAATCTAAAATATTAATTAAAATATACACGGAAACGTATTAACTATATGTCCATCTTAAAAAAAAAGGCGGAATTTTTTTAAAATAAAATATTGAATGCATAAAAATCGTGAGCCAAATGGATTTGTTTGGAGGGACGTAGCTTCTTAACCACTGATCTCGAATCTACAGCAGCGATACTTAACCTGCGGCCCATTCAGATGTTATGTGAGGCCCAAAACAATCATATCCGCCAGATCCTTTTTCAAACATCTGGTATTATGAGTATTTGTTATGTCACTGTATTTTTTTTTATCCATGTCTGATCCCAATGTTGAACATATGACCTACTGATGGAGGAATCTCAACAGATTTTTTTACGAGAACTGTTTGTCACTCATTTGTTCAACCTCTTTTTTTTCCAATAGAGTATGGGTATGAAGGATAGGGTTAAAACAGGACTTTTTTTTTACCATGTCCGCTCTCAGTGTGGATTATATGGACTCCTAATGGAGTTTATCTCAACAGAAGTGTTTCTACGAGAACTGCTTGTTACTCAGTTTCTCAACCAGTCTTTTTCCAAAGAGAGTAGGAATACAAGGAAAGAGCTAGGAAAGGACTAGTGGTTAGCTAATCGCTCTCGATACGCCCCGTTCATAGGATAGGATGGGTGAGAGGGGGTAATTCAAGACATCACATACATCCATGCCTTTGAACAGAAATTCATAATTCGGTTGAAAAATCAATTTATAAAACTGTCCGTACTGGGATTCGAACCCGTGACCTCCGTAGCGGTAGCCAACAACATTGACCACTCAACCACACAGGCGGCCAGTGGACAAAACAGGACTAGTGGTAAGCTAATCGTTCTTGCTACGCCTTGTATTTTAGGATTGGAAGGCTGGGAGGAATTGTTTTAGACATCACAAACAATCTCATGCCCTCAAACAGAAATTGATAAATTGATTGAAAAAATAATGATTTACTAACCACTAGTCCTTGGTATCTATTTTCCTCGGTATTGCGTGTCATGCTGCAAGTTGTTGGGCATATAGGTGTACCCAATGACAGGAAATATGTCAAATACTTCTTCGGGGACACGGTTTCCCTTTCTGGCTATTTCCAAAGCTCACCGAACTTGCTCATCAGAATGTCTTCCTGTAATGTTAGGACTTACTCCAATAGATCTAGAGGTCCAAAGACGAGCTGCAATTCATCACCTTTTGCACGGGAAACCAGCTCAAATCGGTCGCACAACTCTTCACCCATTGGATTCACAGGATTTTTTAAAAGTTAAAGTGAAAAAACTCTGCTCACTAACCGTTTTAACTACTTGGCAAAGTCGATGATCAAAGTCCCTTCGTGGTAGAATTACCTATTTATTTTTCCCAGATATTGCTTTTCGTCAGAATGCAACCTGGCTCTCTCCGGATCACTGGACCTCACAATTTATCACTGGACACGGTGCATTTAATGCCAAGTTACATAAATTTAAAATCAAACTTAGCCCACACTGCCCTTGTGGTGACAGTAATCAAGACTCAGAACATATTCTCTGGAATTGTCCGATTATGTCAGTAGAAAGAAGCATATTGTTTTTGTCATGTAGAAATAATCGTGATGGTCCTATCGGGCATCCAGATCTAGTTTCGTCTTCAGAAAATTTCTGTCACTTCAAGAAATTTGCTACTTCTTTTGGAGAAAAAGTTTACCTTCCCTGTCCCTCACCATTCAATCCTTAATCACATCTGTCTCCAAATTAAAAGTTGTTTATTAGTCCCATTAACTATCATTCTTGCTTATTATTATTTCATTGTTTTTACTTGTAATCATACCAATTCTTTGCATTTAATTAACCTGTATTAATATCTATATATTTGTAATTATTATTTATTGTTGCCTTTCAAATTGTACCTAAATAAAATGTATCTTAACTGTATCATTGAGGAGATATCATCTTCGGTGTGATGCAGAAAAGAAAAGAAAAAGTTTATCGAATAAAAAAAAAAAACCACTAGTCCTGTCAGTCAGTTTAGAGAAGATGAAGGTCTCGTAGAAAATCTTCCATTAAGATCTATTAGGAGGCCATGTGCTCCACATTGGGAGCTGACATGGTTTAAAAAAATAAACTAAATTTGTAGTATTGATCCCAGTTTGACATAAGGTTGTAAGGGTTAAAAGAACCAGGAGCTTGGAGGTAAGGTTAGGTTAGGTTATAACCAAAAAATAAAAATTGTTCAACATATTTATTTTACAAAAATATGCATAAATATTTTTATCATTTATCAATAATTAATGCAGTGTAAAAAAGAAGCAATCATTGTTTCAGGAAATGTACAGAATTATTTTATGCCCTTAAAATCTTAACACTAAAGGAAGACCTACAGATTACAATGCACACATACAAGTATTTTATTTATTATTTGATGTATTTTTAAGTATCACGTTAATTTATTTATTCAAGCTATTAAGACAAACAAACGACAGTTAATTTTAACATTTAATTTTGAAACATACATAAAAGGCATTGTATATCTTTTGATTCTTATCAATCTTACATAGAATGGCTTTTAAAATGATTAACCATTAGAGTACCAAGAAGCGCAATCGCGCTCTTTAGTGCACACATAAAAAAAACGCATGGCACTCAAACGGTTAATAAATGCAATGATTTCTTGATATAAACTTTTACAACGTTTATTGCTATTCAATTTAGAAAAACGACTAAATTTCATTACTTAATTTTATCTATAAGAACATGTAAAAAATCACAGAAAACTGTAATATTTATAAAGAATTAACATCTTATTATGTATAGTCTAAAAATTTACTAAAAATCAAACCATTTACATCAAATTATACATGACAACATTTAAACAAATAATAATTGGAAACCGAAAAGATGTGATCCTAGCTTTAGTTCTGGAAAAACTATCAAAATTTTATGATGCACTTAATTGAATACAAAGAAATTGTGTGGCAAAACGTTTATATAAGAGTGGGGCTTGAGCAGAGTTGCGTCAAAATTTTAACAATACAAATTTATCCATGACTTCATTGGGTTAATTTTATTTCATTACTAAAATTTAACAAGTCGCTAACTATAAGTAATGAAATGAAAATCACCATTGTGGTGTAAATAAACATCTTGTCAACGCTCTTTTCTTTCTCAGATAAATCAATATGATTTTGTTTCTCAGAAGAGCTTTGTTATTTTGTTCTGTAAATATTTCTGCAAACCTTTGCTCTCCCAACTCTTGTCACACTTGTAACATTGTTTAATTCACAGAGTGACATCATAATACACATATGTGCGCACATCTCGCTATAAATTCATTTCAATCCGTTCTGTATTACTTATACTGTAATACCCCTTGCATTTTCCATTATTTGAAGCCCTTAATAATATTTATTGCCAAGTTTAATATGTAACGTTTTCATAAAACTGTAAATCACCTTTTACTATCTAAAATTATTAACACTGCTATTTATAAAAATATCAATCAAGTGTATATGATTTTTAGATTGTTCAGAAGCATTATAAAAACATTTTAGGCACAATTTTCTGATATGTAGACATTTAAAATATCAACGTAAAATAACAAAGATACAATTTGATACAGAAGCCCTTTTTCCGATTGTTGAAAATGGTTAAATGATTCCGTATATGTCATACGGTGCTAGCCAAATATGAATTTAGTATCATAATGTAAAGAAAACGTTTGGCAAGAGTTACGTATAAAAGAAATATGAAATCAGAAAATCAAATTTAAATAAATATATCTCCAAGTGGATTGTGATTAATTACAACAATTGGCTTCTAAAACATCTGTAGTAAGTAAGTGGAAATTTGTTTTCAATGAGAAATTGAAATCCACAGAATAATAATTATCATTTTAAATTGTCTATACAAAGGGCTTTGTTTTAAGATAGAACTCTATGATATCATTTGTGTAATATAATCGAATGAATGCTGAGTGACGAATGAACGATTGGCGAAATTTTATGTTATTTTAAAATGAGTTATGAATGAAATGAGAAATTATTTTTTAAAAAATGCAATGAAATCGATGAATTATGTGGCAATGAATTGTAGGTTATGTTGATGAAATTAATGGAATAATGATAATCGTAATATAATAGATCGATGAGGCAAACGATTTTCTCTATGATATATATTTAACGAATTTTGGCGAAATTTTATGTTATTTGAAAATGAATTATGAATGACATGAGAAATTATTAAAAATAATGCAATGATATCTATGAATTATGTGGCAATTAATTATAGGTTATGTTGATGAAATTAATGGAATAATGATAATCGTAATATAATAGATCGATGAAGCGAACGATTTTGCTATATGATATATTTAACGAATTTTGGCGAAATTTTATGTTATCTGAAAATAAATTATGAATGACATGAGAAATTATTAAAAAAAATGCAATGAAATTGATGAATTATGTGGAAATGAATTGTAGGTTATGTTCATGAAATTAATTGTCTAATGATTATCATATGGGTCGATGAACTGAACGATTTTGTTCTATAATACATATATTTAACGAATTAATGAGATCTCGTGTATGAAATTTGATGATAATATGTTTTAATGTTACTCAAACGATATCTCTGAGTTCTGTCTTTATTATATTTTCTCTTCAGGTTGAGAGGGTGGCGTCTGATTTCAAAAAAATTGTTTGATTGTTAAGAAAGCGACCCAACTGTCACCAAATCAGCGCAGTATCGCTTCAAATAGACAGCGATCGCCGTCTTCAGTTGTGAAACAAGAGATGATACATTTTCAATCTAACTAAAAAGTTGTAAAGATTTAAATATATGATAGTAATAAAACAAACTGAAATTTATTTATCTAATATGCATAAATAGACTCAAGGAATAGTAATTCTGCACATAAACCTTATAATGAATTGAATCGCGCTTAAAACTAAAAATCTTTACACATAGTTGTCTTATAAAAAATAGTAAGGCAAAAATATTAAACATGTTCAGACTTTTGTGCCGTGCCTGCGACTGGTCGACGTCAAAAATACAAAATCACTCATTTATTTCCTTATCGTAGTTGTAAAAAAATAATGATATTTATTTGATACACTATTATAAATTATTAATTAAACTGTCAATTATCAGCTAGTATCCGCATTCATGAAACACTAAACGCACAACAATTAAACACTGATCTTTCTGCACTGCCGCACATCTTTCAAGCATTCCATCAACTGTGGAAACACGAGTAATCTATTTATCGCAGTAACTATTCCTCGAATGTATATTTCATTAAATATGGCTGGAATTAATGACTTACTTTAATGTATTTGCAATCTACAATTGTAAATAACTGTGACACGTAACAAATCTGATGCAATCCAGATATATGACACCGTAGAAATGCAATAATAATTAGTAATTTATTGTCGACATTCGAAAAAGTAAACAATATTACAGAGGTATTTGGCATTTATTAGTTAAATACTTTTAATGTTTTTAGTAATGCAATCAGTAAATGATAATACGCACATCTTATTATCTAATAAATAAATAGTTAAATGCAGAAAACTGCAACCATTTAACGATAAGCAATCCGACTATGAAAATAAATATCTACTGTAAACAAATGCAATGCTTCCTTTTTCGAAATGTCTTCAAATAAGAAATGTCACCGTTGACAATCTGTCAAGTTAATATTATCTTAAATGAGGTATTCACGTTCCTTGATAATACTATAATAATATGTATTTTTAAGAGGAATAATTTTCTGCTAAAATTAAAATTAAATCGTGTTCCAAAAATGACTTAGAGACTCCACAAAATGTCGACAAACGATTCGTTAAATTCAACTAGGTTATCTATAAATTCACACATAATGTCTTTCTGGTATTTTTTTAAATAGTATCCACTCCGTCTCGGTATCAGTTAACATCTAGACGATTCTTCTTAATGCTGTACAAATGGCCAGGACCGTGGCAGTAGCTATCGTCAAACTGAATGGCTGTTTATTTTGGCTTGCTCCATTTTTGCTAATTTCGGACTCCCTTTCATCAATACCAGCTGCAATTTCACATAGAAACATTTATTAGTATTGCATATGGACAAAATATAACTCAATTAATTATAAAGGCTTTCGGTGCTGGGTTACATGCAAAACTTTCAAACCATCTATTTCTACAAGATTTGATTTGTCTTGGAAGTTGCTGTCAATTGTCTGAACAAATAATTATTAAAGAATATTGTGTTTTGCAGTTTAAACAGCTTTGTAAAAAAAATATTGTTCAAATAATGAATGCGTTTGTCAGAATTGATTTTACCATTTTATATAAATACCTGTGTTTATTTTAAAACAAAAACAGTTCATTTAAAAATGTATTTACATTTAATAAACAATATTTTTTCCTGCAAGACGAATAATATCTCAACGTTTAATTATCTTTTTTAATATTTTAACTTCACCGCGTGACAAGTTCTCAAAGACCAAGACATACCATATCCATATGCCTACGTATGCCACTTCAATGAGTATCAATGAAAGGAAATCATAAATTCATAAAAGAATATTGTTTTGTTTTTTATTCAGTAATGGTTTTGAAATGATATAAATCACCATTACTCATTGAAATAACATATTATTAAAACACTAACTTATTTATGTTCACTAACCAAAGTCTAACCGAGTTTTTCAAATACTCACTACCAATTTGAAAGAATGAATTAAAATTCTCGACGAATTTAGCTATTTCCAGTGACTGTTAATTCACAAATCGATTGTAAAGCTGTTTTTTTTAAACTTATACATGAATTTACGATTATTAAGAGCCTGCGAATGCTTCAAAAACTTATTGCACTTGAGGTGTCCCAAGTTATTCAGTGTTCTAACGAAGTTATCAAAGACAGCTTTTGAAACAATTAAATAAAAATCTATTTAAACATCAGTTTTTTAACTGATGTCATAGATTAAAACAGACTAGGGCAGGGGTGGGAGCCTTTTCTTCTCTAAAGGCCGCATTGATTTTTCCGATTCGACGTAAGGCCGCAGTAAACATTTACTAGGGAATCTCTTTGGTCGAAAACAGGAATTTACGGTCAGAATATGTCAGGAATTTACGAATTTACATAAATTTACAGAATTACAGAATTGGCCAGAAGGCCGCAGGTTCCCCACGCCTGGACTAGGGATTGGTATTTATGGTGTTTTTTCAATACTGAAGTTGAATAAGACTGATTTTAAAAGTGCGAAAATAAAATTTGAACGTGAAGAAACCATCACATATTTTCAGCCTTTCAATTATGTAATAATTATTTTTAAAAATCAACCGCTTGTATTTGTTGCTATTATTTACAAGCCTGCCTCGTTCCAAAATTGGTGAAATTTTGTAATTTATTTATTTTTAGAAAGTGGCTTGATATCAGTTTTGTAATTTATTTATTTTTAGAAAGTTGGCAAAATATCATTCCAAAGTAATGTAAAATTTACTACTAAATTGTTTTACAAAAATACATTCATTTTTCAACCATTTCGGAACGAGCCGGGTTTGCAAATAATAGCGTTGATTATGAATACACTTTTTAATGACAGTATTTCATATGAAATATAAAAGCACCAATTTTGATTTACTGGCCTGGCATTGTGATCTCAGTTGGCTGTTTTTTTTTTCTTAATTCAAACTTTTTTTACAATACCGATATTTAATACCGGTAATCTTCCGGTATTCTAATCCTTAGTAAAGACATTGCTTTTAAAACTTGGCTAGTGTGTCAACGGTTAATGAACACAATATAAACATTTAAGTAAGCCCCGTCTCACTCTATCTACAATACATCATAAATAATAGACAACCAGTGCTCAAGAGCACACCACTACAATAATTAAATATATAAAATAGCTAGTATAGTTGAAAGAAACACTTTTATCTATGCTTCCACTACTTTTTTACTTTAGATTATGACAAATAATAACTTTAGTCAAAAGCAATGAGAACAAAACTAAACACATTCATTAAATTCAATTGTTAACACAATAAAAAAAAGGAATAAGGTTAAGTGAGAATAAAATTTTGATATAAGAAAAATAAATAGGACAGAAAAAAGAAAACAATACACTGTTTAGATTCTTTGTTTCATGATTTTCAGATTTTTCTTCTGGCTCTGTTTTGGCCAAATCTTTCAACATTTACTTATTCCAAAAATAAATCGGCCGGAGTAAACAAAACTTAATTTAAGTAATATTTTTGGTCCATATAGATTTTCAATTAACATCATTATCAATTGGCCTTCGTTTCTTTGCTCACTTCAGGTGATACGATCAGCGTTTTTCATCTGTTACAACAGTGCGTTGAATAAATATCAATGTATTTTAGTTCTACAATCATTATTTTATATACGAGTCTCTCATTTCCAAAAACCGCCTTGTTTATTTTTGTTTTTTTGGAGATACTATAAAAAGAATGTGTAAGCAACCATTATATTTAAACAATAACCATATTTTCTTAAATCAAATTGAATAATATATTACTTACTTCAACTTGATTCTCTAAAATATGTTTATTTTTTAAATGTAGAAAGTTCCTTATACATTTTTCTGTAAGTGTTTCCACAATAATGAAAAAATGGATGTGGTGGATTTTGTGGTGGACTCATATATGAGGCTATTATTTGCAAACACGGCATCGTTCCGAAATGGTTAAAAAATGAAACTAACATTTCATTTTGTAAAACAATATACATTTTAAAAGTATTTTTAGTTTTACAGTACTTTGGAGTGATATTTTGTAAATTATCAAGCCAGAGTTGAGACTGCTATTTAAAAATACTTAAAAAATGTATTTGTATATACTAAATTACATTCATGATTCATGTTTCAACAATTTTGGAACAAGCCGGGTTTGTGAATAATAGTTTGATATAGTTGATAGCTACTTTGGCTCACATCACCGTCAGAACTTGTTCCGAGAAGAACGTATCAACTATATATTATAAAATAATAATTGTAGAAATAAAATACACTGATATTTTCTCACCTTATTATAATGGAGTTCTATCAAGTGAATGCCAAATCGATCAGTTCTGAAATGTAGTCACTCTACTATATAATAGATTTATTGACTTGAACGAGATTTTATTATCTCCATTCTTCACTCGTTAAAGCAGTTTCATTTGTTTAAATTCAGACTAGCAGTTTGCTAATTTAATTAAGGATATATCTTTTTAAATATATAACGTTTTGAAGACAGTTCTTCTTCGTTATAGGATATATAAACTGATATTGACATTTAAACGACAGTAGTGTTATACAGAAGCATATAAAAGGCAAATATTTAAGATCAACAACACACAAACTTCTATCATCATGAAACGAAGAACATAAACACAAAATAAACAAATAAAACAAATAAATAGATGAAACATACGTAAGAGAGGATGTAGCAAGTGAGGGCATCTCCTTCGTTGGACAGTCGGTGTGGATTAGTTGGATTTGGTGGATAAGAAATAAAATTGTGAGCAGAGAGATTTTTTGGTGACCGATTCTTTGACCGAGCGAGTTTCTAAAGCCTAACTATCGAATTATGGTTGAATTCTGCAAAATTTCAATAAAAATAATTGTATGGGTGTAAAACAAGCAAAATAATATTGAATCTTAACCAAACTGATGACTTTAATCTGAGAAACCTGTAATAAAATTTAGATTTGATTTACAACTACGTAATCAATTCATCACTTTGGCCACATTCACCCAAATTCAAACCGTTAGTTTAGTTGAAATGTTCCAAAGAAATTCATTGTCAATCGCAATCAATCGATGATTTAAATTTACTATGATTGATTCACACCACTCATTGGACAGACTATCGCAACGTTTAAACTAAAAATTGATTTAAATCATATGTTACAAAATAAGATAGGTGTATCACCATTGTTGAATTTATTTCCATTGGGTTTTGCCACACATAATGAAAATTACTACTATCAAAGTTT
The DNA here is from genome assembly GCA_030503985.1 of Himalopsyche tibetana. NCBI lineage: Eukaryota > Metazoa > Arthropoda > Insecta > Trichoptera > Rhyacophilidae > Himalopsyche > Himalopsyche tibetana. Next base: position 7,288,207 of record JAPJYX010000034.1, on the reverse strand, counting down.
GTATCTAACGCCTTCCCTGCGTCTGGACTTTTCTACTGGTAGAAAAGAACAAACCGTGACTTTTATTTTGTAGTTCATATGTTCAAATCAATTTTTAGTAAACTCGTAAACGTTGCGATAGTCTGTCTAATGATGCTTCTCAAAGAGGCGAAACACGTGTCACAAGTTGTAACACAAAAAGTGGAATGACAAAGTTATCAAATTTAATTTTATATTATAAATGAACTTAACACAAAGTTACCGCCGAATCTATCAACAATACAGGTTTATGGTGTTCATTTTTTTGATTATACTAGAGTATGAGAGCTCGTCAAGTAAATATTGCATAACATCATCAAAGTATTATATATTTTATAATTAGTTTTAACAATAAAGTCATCAGTATATGGAACAATGCAAAATTATGTCGATAATCATGCATAAATTAATCTTTGTAAATTTAATATAAATATATTTGATAAATAATAAAAAAATTAAAATTAATATTGTCTAATATGTTAATTAAACAAAAGTTGAGCCATACTTTTACTAAATTGTCAACATGCAGTGTTCACAAAAAAAATAGCCCCGATATTCCTATTAACCCTTGAAAACTGTATGACGTGCACAGCAAAAAAATACTCTGTTTTGAAATCCATACTATCACGTTATAAATAGCAAACAATCACCGATTTCATTCAAATAATTTGAGTTCCATCAAGATTGTATTGAAAGTTTTTGTTTTAAATCGTATTTCAGTTAATCTAAGAAAAAAATATGAATCCTTATCGTTGGTATACTGGCAGAATTTTTTATAGGCTATGAATGCAGATAAATAGTTTTAAAATGCTGTATCTTATGAAAAAAACAAGTTCAACCAAACTCTGTGTATTTTTACACAGCTCAAACATAATTATACATCAAGTCAATTCCGTTCAAAGATATTTTTGGAAAAAAAAAACTACATTAATAACATAAATATGTGGATCGAAATCGTTAACTGTTTAATTTCATAAATTGGTCGAAACGATAAATAATAAGCTGGTATAGTGAATAAAAACAAATAATTTTATGATTACCTCTAAGCATGGTGACTTAACGTCTTTTGCCAGTATACCAACGATTACCAAGTGTCATTTAAAATGGTGAAAAAAAAGATAACAACACAACGGTCGGAACTTTTAACTTTACCATATAACGCCGATAAAGTATCAGTCTGTGAATAATGATTATAAATAAAAAAAACTTATCAATAGATATGTTTTTCGGAACAAAAATTCAGTTTTTTTCATGGCTGTGAAGTCGTGAAGAAATAAGACGACTTCCACAACAGCTTAAAACACGACTTTAATTTTTTTTGTAGGCTTAGTAACATGCAGTGGCACCACGTTTGACCCTAGCAATTTGAATGCACATTTTTTTAAAAGGATTCGAAGCTATTAGTTCTTTTCGAGCACGACTCTAGTTAAAATAGTCGTGTACGTCATATTCTGCTATTCACAATCATTTTAAAGGTGCTCACTGTCAATACTTGGTGGTAAGACATTATAATCAGAATATAAAATACACATTTGTACTAATTCTGACTTTTATTTAATAAGGTAAGGGCCAGTTTCATTTATGACGCGCCCGTTATTATCAATTGATAATGCTCGTCATGGGGGATACCGGTCATGATCTTATTAAATAAAAGTGGGAATTAGTACAAATTTGTATTTAATTTTTTGAATATCCAAAGTCTATTTCAAAGGTGAATGACAACACCATACATTTGTATTTAACAATGGAAACAAAAACAAACCAAATATGAAAAAAGAACTATTAATGGATGTGTGTAATGAAAATATAAATAATAGTGTAAATCAGATTTTAAGCTGGTAACTGTAAAAGAATTATGTTTTATAATATTCAAGAAATTTATCAATAGCGAATGGGAGTGTACTTAATGTCTTTTTGTAATATACAGAACGAGGAATTAGAAAGAAAAGATAGAAGAGATAAAAGAGATACTACAAAATTATTGACTGACTACCTTTATATTATATACATACATTCGTAATATATACATATTATTCAAACGTGTAAAGAGATCCATTGTTTTTTGAAACCTTTTTGTCCAACTTACCGATCGATGGTTCCGTTAAAATTACTTTCGTTTGATTACCTACGTCAAACTTAATTTTGGACATTCACGGTTTCAAAATAAACATTACGCTGTGATTGTTAGTAAGAAGCGTAGGGTCGGGGAAACGCGTGCCTTAATAATTACACAGTAACCGAGGAGCATGCAGAAGCGTGATGCGAAATGAACATTCATAAAAAAAAATTCAACATACAATGAGATAACATAAGACGGCACAATGATTGGCCAAAACCGCCTAATGATTTCATCGTTTCGATGAAAACCAATTTTTCTGTGTCGGTCTGAAGCCTAAAAAAAATGAAAACATTTATAATGGTGGGACCTGCAAATAATGACTTTGACAACTTTTGCAATGGTATTTAGAAAACACCGTCAACTCTAAAATCAGTTAGATTATGTAATTTGAGGAGCTTGGGATCAAAAATGATCTGAGTCACTTAAGTCTTAAGTTTCGGGTAAATATGCTTTACAACATGCTATATATGTAGATTATTAAAATTGACTTGCTGTGAGCTTTGTCACACAAAATATATGAAAGTTTCAAATGACCAAAGTAATTTTGACGTAACGTTATTGGGAAGATTCGAAACTGTTTTTTTTTAGACACAACTATTTTTACATGATGTAAAATTCAAAATACCACCGCAAACGTTGTCGATTAAATAAAAAAGAAGCACATATAATATCTTCACTGTTAGAAATTCATTTGTTATTTTCTAATTAATGTCACAAAAAAAAAAATTAATCAACAGAGCACAGATGATAACAAAACAAAACAGTGTGCGGTAACTGAAAACATTCGTGCGTTTTTAAAACTAGTACAAAAATTATCAACGGACATATGTGAATATATCGAGCAAACGTGCTTAGAAGAGTAACAACAATAACACAGTGGAAAATATTGATTAAATTAAGCTATTTCGCTACTAATTTTGTGACTAGTGAGTGAATAGTATATAATATATGTGATTTTTTACTATAATAATGGTGTATGAAAAATACTACAAATGAAAATGAAAAATATTACAACAAAACAAAAAACATTTTTATTTTATAAATAATAAAATATTCCAGGAAGATTATAATCTATAATCATTCTCCGTTTAAGAATTATTGACTCGTGTTGGTTTTTGAATTGTTGTAGTATTATACTCACGGTCAAAATTTTACTCAAGTATTGTATCCTGACTTTGTATTCAATTTATGTAATATAAGATGTAATTTTAACATGACATCTTTAAATATACGTACAATACTTGAATAAAAATAACCGTCAACTTAAAATTGAATATTTAGCGTCAGAATCAAACCAGCGTATCCAAATTTTTCATTATAACTTTTTATACTATCCATCTGTGAATTAAAAATGAAAGTAAAAGCTTATAAGAATCTAGCACAGATGGTGACTATTCAAAATAAAAACTTTTTATTTTACATAATAAATTAGATTTTTGCTCCGCGCTGGCTTGATTTTAACAACCTGATATCTATTTATTTTGCGTGATTTTGACTACATGGCAACTATTTATTTGAAATTAATAAGGACACAAAATTTAACTTTATAGAATCATTATATACTTCAAATATACAGTTTTAAGCCAGGATTAAATGGGCCCTTTAGAGATGAAGTGAGACTAGTAAAATGGTAAACCTTTTTTATTGGACTTTTTTAAGTACAATCACGTCTTTATTTGGTGTTTTAGTGGATTGCATATTTGTATTTTTCGGAGATAACACTATTGCAACGTGTATTAACTGAAGTTACTTCACTTTTACGATACTTTAATGTGTATAATATTTTTTTTTTATTCTAAAATACCACTTGGCTCACTATACCTCGAATGAGCCTTAATATACATATGTACAGTATAACTAGGTAAATAATATCCTGTGTATGTTTTTGCAAGTAACCTTTTTTCTGTATTTAATATTTATTCAAAATGAGTACTGTAATATTGTAAATGAAATATTAAATCTTTTTTAATTATTATTGAAATAAAGTGACGGTCAATCTTTGCAAGAGCATACACGTCATTGCCAGAGATTCTTGAAATAGCGTCACATTTAATACAACATGAACAACGTATTAAAACTTGCATTTCCACATGGCTATTGGGAAACTTTCTACATTTACATTTTTTGAAATTGAATCAAAATGAAGTTATTTTAAGAATCTCTCTTCAGAGGTAGTTTGAGATGCGCATCCTTTTTAGCCATTGTAAAACCTTTTACGTTGCATTCATTGAGTCCTTTTCAAAACGACGACAATCTAAGTAAACCCTTATTTTTTCTGATCCCAAATATTAATTGTCGCCTTGAAACATAACAGTATTCAAGAATAAATTATAAAAAAGACATATCTACAAAATCCAATATTTGAGATGACCATTAACACACTTATTATTAACACTCAAGTATCGTAACGACGAAAATAGAATCGTGGAGCAGTGGAATACAAAGTAACTTCAGACAAATTTGTGTGATATTTGCATCGCATTGCTTGAGGTATCATTGTAGATTACGATAAATATCAACTAAATATTATTGAAATAAGAAGAACTTTGAAATACGTTAATAATTTACACATTTTTCACTTCAATGATATGTTACGAATGCAAGATCAAACCAACCTTTCATTCTGAGGATTCGAACCCCAGGTTGTCTCATAGAAACACAGAATACTTCTACGACAAAGGCAGAGCTGATTTTATTCAAAATTAAAATTTGTTTATTGGAAATCTTCGCAAGAATGGTTACAGTAATATTAAAAATATATTGTTAAAAGCTTATCTCTCAACTGTGATTTCATAGATATACTCCATATTTATAAAAAAAATCCCTCAATAATTACGAGGAATAATTATATTACATATTTATTTATTTGTATAATGAACTAAAGCAGTTAAAATTTACAGCTGTTGATGATTTGGTTCACTCATGAAAGATTTTTATGCATGGTATGGGTACTGTGGGGTATCAATTAATCTTATATTAGCATGGTATTTTTTTAATTTAACGCTATATGAGATGTGATTATCACTATATTAAATTGTTGAGAATAAATTGATTTAGTCTGTGAATAATGCAATCGAATCATTATTGAATACATATTAGAAGTGAGTTATGTTTAATGAATTGTTATTTTGGCAAGTTTTGCAGAACCTAACCTATCTTATTCTTTTCTAACCTAACCTAACAAAAAAACAATACTTCCGGAGAATATTTTCTATACCTGATCTTAATTGAATATATACGAATCCTTTTTTGAACGATAAAAAGCTAATTCATATTATATTAAAACGGTTTGGAACTTTACCATTTGATTCAAGGCAGTGAAGAATTATTTAGAATCTAGATAAAAAAAAACTAATACTAAACTTGTCAAATTTTGTTTTAATATTATGTTATCTGCCACTGGCTTCGTATTTATAAATTTTAATTGAGACCTTTTATATTACTCATATTCTGTTATCTTTAAAAATTCGGAAGCATCTGTGTGAAAATAATTAGTCATTGAGTATGTTTTTTTACATAGATAATAAGACTGTTTCTTAAACTATAAACTGTATGTATATTAGATAAATGTGAACTACATTATTATTATTAGATATTATCGTTATAGCAATCCCATGAGTCCTATGCATGCGTATCAATGAAGTAAGAAGGATAACTCTGAATCTGTTGTTTTGTATAATTTTTCATAAAACAAATACCATATATTCAACCAGCCCAGTGTAATAATATTATATACAATAATATTTAAATATACAGCAGTAGTCATATTACGTATTGTCGACAACAATGAAAAACGTAAATCTTTTAAGCAGAAAAGCAACACTGATATAAACGAGACATAGCTACACATATGAACAAGAACAATTATAATTTTTTGAGAATATAATTAAAGCTCTAATTGCTTCCTCGAATGTTGGTGCAGCATTTCAGTTTATTACGATATCACTAATAGAGTTTTTTTTATCTATGTCTGTTCCCAACACGGAGCTTATGCCCTCCTAATTGATGTATCTCAACAAAAACTCACCCAACTATATTAAAATTGGAAGAGCGGAAAATGCTGATCGTACTAAGATTTAAACCTGTGAGTTCCGTCATGGAAGCCAACGGCGTAGAACTCTGTACAGTGGTCATGGCTGCCATAACTGATATCACGAGTCTAGGTCCCATTACGGACAGTATGGGTGTATTTCATGCCCAAAAAAAATACTAATTGTACTATCTTTACATCCGCATTGTTGGATATAGCGCCCTACGACAGTTTATTTGTTAACTATTCATTCTACGCTACGAAACGTCAACGAATTTCAGCTGAATCACTTTAAGAAAGGTGTATAAAAGTGAAATGATTATAATAAAATATGCAATAGAAATTATTTGATATTTTTAATATCAATTTCTGTTTTGAAAAAGGACTGTTGAAACACTACTTATTCACACATACGTTGGGTTGTCTGCTATCAAAAATTGTTCGCACAAACATCCGTATGATTTTATAGCCCATGCTATAGATGTACCTAATACTTTATCAAAAGTGTAAAAGAGTGAACGCTAAAATGACTATGTTTTTAAAAATATCTGTGTAATTGATATCATGATCAAAGAATGGGTATTAATAGTTTGTTTGATTATATTAGTTGTTGATTCTTTCTACAGAGCGAGTTTCTCATTGTCGGCAACAATACATTCATAATCCGAGGGCGTGGCAGTATAATTGTGATAATATTTGTGAATCCCAACCGCAGGCCAACCAATGTTGAATCAGAATGTCAAAAAAATGGCGTGTGAAAATGTTCAAGCATCCCAAACCACCTCACCTGCGGCAAAGGAAATGTTGGAGATGTCGTCGTCGTCATCGTTGATCGGCTGTCGGTCGTCCGATTGCTTTGCCTTACCTCCCACTGTGCCAGCCGGAGCGTTCTTGCATCCGAACCACCAGTATCCAGTGGATCTCGGGAATGCTGGATCAGCGATATCAACCTGGAATCGACAGTCATAAAAATCACACATTATTGTAATTTTCCAATGTATTTCGGTATCCTTGATTCCAATTAGAGATTTGAGAAGATAATTAATGAAAATATTACATAATTAACATTCAGGTCCAAAGGAAACTATTGATAATGAATGCTTCTCCTTTTTTAATCATACCTGTGAGTGAGGCTTCGTAAAATCATTTAGTAACCGGAAATACACTTTTATAAAGCCTTATTGTGATTTTGCATTCACCTGTCGAATGTGGACAATAAATTGTAAGCTGACAGTATAATACATTGGAGTTAGTTAATCATATAAACTTACGCTGAATGTTCTATCATTGAATCGATAATACATTCCATCCTTGAAGAAGTAAGTGTATCCGTTGGTGTATTGAAGAGCGGCATCGATACCGTTGGGCACGCCTTCCCAGTTGGACAGCGGCTTGGGGTAGGTGCTCTTGACTGGGGGCCTCTGGGACGGGTCGAATCTCCAGAACTTGGATCCTTTGTAGAAATAGATCTTGCCGTTGCCTGACCAGACCAGCGCCGCATCCAAGTTGTCGGGAATTCCTGTGAAACCTGATTAAAACAACGAACAGTATAAATAAAAAGCCTGTAGTCGGTACATGAATATTTCCAAAACTTACCATTTGTTTATTAACCCCTCAAGAACAGAAATGATGTTTTTTTGTAATATAAATCTTGATAATAATATTATTAGTATAAGTTTAACGGTTTGAGTTCTTAACTGTTTACATTAGTTAGAAACAACTATCGACTCTGTGACAAACAACCATAAATTTATTTCTCTCAATCATTTAAACCGTCTGCAAATATAATAATTACCATCACTGATATCCTTGGGGTATTCTCCGTCCATCCTCTTTCCATTGTACCTCCAGTATTTGGATCCCTTGAAGAAGTACGATTTCCCATTCTTGAAAGTGAATGCAGCGTCAATGTTTCCTGACAGACCGATCCATGTCTTTGAGATGAGCTTAGGATAACCGGAAGCGATGCCATCTTCAGTGAGTTGGTAGTAATATTCTCCTAAAAAGCAAAGTTATTTTCAATAACGGATAACAAAAAATAAACAATTTTTAATGGGAAACTTAATTAACATTATAACTTATATCACTTTACATCCCCACTGATTTAATATCAGCTTGTGCTTTAATAATTTGTGTAGTTTACCTTTGAATGCATATGTGGCACCTTCAGCACTGTTGAACATAGTGTCGACCTTGGAATCGGAGCAAAGACGTACATCGGACATTCCTGGAGTCACAGGTGTAGGTACACTACCAATAGATGGTACATCAGGTTGAGATTTTCTTCCGTAGAGAGCCTGTGATTAGAAAAATAAATAGAGACAAAGTTTTGTATTCAACACATAGATAAACTGTATCAAAATTTAGATGTTACAATGCGACAATTTTTTAAAAACAGTTAAATATCCGAGTAAGATATATCTCTTAGGGTGTTCACTGTCAATAATTGGTGGAATCGAATTATATTAAGAAAAACACAATATTCCTTTGTACTTATTTTCACATTTATTTATCAAGATCAGGACCAGATTCGCTCATGGCGAGCATTGTCAACTGATAATATAAGAAACGATGATCTTTTGATTACATGTTACATGTCTAAAACATTTTAATTTGTGTTATTTTAGATTAACTTATTTATAATTTCTACTGTAATTTGTAAATTCTTTTCAACGCTAATTGTTTATTGTACCTTTTTATTTAAATTTGTTTTTGTATAAATAGCACTGTTAAATTCTATTTCTTATCAGTTGACAATACTCGCCATGAGCGAAACCGATCCTGATGTTGATAAATAAAAGTGGAAATACCTACAATATATTATATATTGAAACTATTCAAACCCTTCCCTTAACATATATTTTACATTTGAGATTTTTGACAGTATTTGTCGGCTTAATGGTGAAATAGGTTAAGTCACTTATTAAATTAAACTTGTTTTGTATTCAGCTGATGCATTGGTCTTTTGGACCATTTTACGTCTAGTAAATAAAGTACCTGGATTCCATCAATGTCATCACGGTCGAGTTGGAATGACGGGTTGAATCCTCTGTAGAAAGGTGCCATCAGAGCCGACTTGATGTCGCTGTGACTGAGGCCAAGAGAATGACCGAATTCGTGAGCGGCTACTTGGAAAAGGTTCGTTCCTCGGTAAGAGTTAATGCTCCACAGTTCAGAATCGTCGAAGTGGGCATCACCACCATATACCTGCGGAAAAGATAGAAATTAGACACGCAAATTATGTATTAATTTAGATATAAGACAGATTGTAAAAGTCTTTATATTTTTCATGCAGAATAACTACAATTTTATTTACATACAACTAAAATAATCAGAACTATTTAAGAGAAACACATTACGTATTCTGAAATCGTTGGACTCTGACTTCTTTAGTTATTGTGTACGTGTTTACTATTTGATAATTTTCCTACCAAAACATTGCAGAGACTTTGAAGCGGGGCTTCAGTTTCCTAATGTATTTATTACAAAGAGAATACAGGCTATCTTTAAAATCTGTTTACGTTAGTTATTGCAAGCGCCCGTCTCATCTCCATAATTTAATCCCTCCCTGGAACTATTAATTTCTTTCTCTAATACTTCGCCGAGATGAAGGGCTGGACAAAATAGCTCAGCGGGCCGGTGATTGCCCACATATGACCTATATATACAATAATGTCATGAAATTTCTTCCATGGTGGTTGATGATGAGAATCAATTTTTATGTATATTACTTTGCAGCTATTAATACGTAGTGATAATTCTCGGATCACACAAAAATACACAGTTGGCCACCATTTGTCTAGGTTTGCAACGAATATCTATACAAATCTACACAAATAAGATTGTTAATCAAATAAGCGTTTTCAAATTCAATAGTTACTGATATATTCAAATATAATGAAAACAATACGATCAAAAGGTGAGAATCAATTCAAAATTTACAGAGCTGTGCCCATTACGGTGTCTATTGCAAGATTTCAAAGTACAAATAATTGCTTTTATTGAATAATAGCAGTGTCTGTGTTAATATAACTAAAATATGACTATTGATTCCTTATACATTACTGGTGTTTTATTTACTAACGTAAATAGCGGACAAAAAAGGACAATTAAATATTGCTGAGAAATCAAATTTACCGATAGGTTAGTAGACGTGAAATCCTGAATAGAAAATAAGTTATGGAAAATATTAATTAGGTATATTGTTCAGCGATTAATAATCATTTGTTTTTTTCAATATTTTAATGGGAAAAGTTTTATAAATCCCCTTTCTGCCAGTTGCAAATGATACAATAGCGATACAATGAGTTTGCTAAACTTAAATTCCAATTGCTGTGTACCAAAATGTGACGTTTGTCCTTTTCTACTGAAGACAGGGGAGAGTAAGATACAAACTTTGATAGCATTAATTGTAAATTAATTACTTACATTAGGGTACGGTAAATACCAATGGATATAAGTTCAACAATGGTGATCCGCCTATCTTATTTAAAATGTTATTTACTTATGTTTCCTTCCTATTAATGACTTTATTGGTTACCAAAATCTCCAAGCTATTATTTCTTAACCCTTTATTAAATTATCAAAATTGTGATCATTTTCTATCAAAAGATCCGCTAACTCATTATTGCTTTTTAAACATTTTTAGTCTTGCATTAAAGTTTTACCTGTTTGCCTAACTTAAGTTTCTCAAAGAAGCAAAACACGTGTTACATTTTGTGACACAGCAAGTGGAAGAACAAAGTTATCAAATCTAATTTTATATTAAAAATGAACTCCCATAAAGCTACCGCTGAATCCATTGTAAGTTAAAATTTCACGTTTGACAATTCAATCTCAAAGTGGCAGCACGTCTGCAAGTATGCAGAAGACCCCCAAAACTACGGTTACAGCGCTTTTTTAAAGCGTAACATTTAGATAGATTAAATTTGTTTTTACCATAACAGGAAATAAAAGTGATTATGTATTGTTACAAATATCAATGATTAAGATGAGTGAACACTAGCCAATGTCACAGTAATTTTTTGTCGGGTATTATAACTCACAATAGAATCGAATCGTATTTTTTAAAATATATTAAACTAAAGTGTAGAATCCACTGACGTAGAATGTTATATATGATACATAATTAACTATTGATTATTATTACTGTCATACGTAATAAAAGGGAAGCCATTACTTACTGCAATGCAACGTTTTTTACTTTATCTAAATCTAATGAACAGCCTCTTTTACAACACATTTTAGCGCTTGAAAAATCATTATTGATAACTGAATCAAAAGATTTCAGCCTCCGTGTCATAAAGACATGGTATTATTTCATATGTATATCATTTTTTTATCCAATCAAATCCATACAACCTGCATCATAAATGCCATGTATTTAATTACAGTCTTGCTAAATTATTTTTTTAAAAATACAATTAAAAAATGTTTGTCATTACGAGATATTAAGAATATTTACGAGGTCAACTCGATGAGAATTAAGATACTCAACAAACATCCACCCAAAACGGAACTGTATTTTTGTGAATATAACTGGAATAAAGTTGAATCTAGATGTACCGTCAACAATTGGATAATGCGTTAATACTTGTAATTGAATATTGTCGTTTTTTTAATAATAACATTCTGGTCCCGAGACTGCAATGTATGTAATATTTCTTACAACATATGTTATATGACCCCTTGATAGGTGAAGTGAGGCAAGAAGTAATATGATAAAACTTTTTTATTGGACTATTAATTACAATCACCTCTTTTCTTGGTGTTTTGGTGGATTACATATTTTTTATTGTAGGGAGAAAACACTGTTACGATGTGTATGGACTGAGCTTACTTCACTTGTACAATAATCTAAGATGTGTAGAATATTACGAATAGAACGCATCTAAATATTTTTTTTTCTGAAATACCACTTGGCTCATTTTACCTTTTATGGGCACAAAGGATCAGTTTTTGTGTTTATCTTTTTTGTCAGGCAAAACATATCAATTCATTAGAATAAATATTTTTGTTTGCTTATGTTAAAAATAAATTTCTAACACAATTTTGTGGGAATGAAAGCAATTTTTGAAATATACGACTTTAGAATTCTCTTTCACTTTTTTTTTCCATTTTTAGTTATTGTTTTAATAGACATTGTTTTGCACTGCACTGTACCAAATAACCTGAATGATTTATATACGACTTTAAAGGACTGTATTGAGAATTACCACAATATTGTAACGATCATTATATTAGAGGTCAAACTTAACAATCGAAATTGTCCGAAGGTTCATTTTTTGGATAGCACATGGCTTTATTAATTTTTTTTATTATTTCAGGGAAGTGGTAACATTATCACATGACCAAATTTGTATTTTTTATGTCTTTGCCAATTATAAATAGGATAAGTTTGACCAAGTTTGTCTACGGTCATAAAGTTTGTCTTTTATTTTTGACAGCTCGCTCAAAATGGCCGGCAAACAAAATTGTTTTCTTCAGCTGTATACAATTATAATGAATTAAACAATTAAAAAAAAAACTCTTACGCATTTCATAATGAAAATGCTGAGGTCAAGAAAAACTCACAATTGTTTCCAACCCTCCCTGTATATTTAACCCCTTATTGAATTTGTCAATATTTTTCATTGGTTGATTTAATTTCTGTCATAAAACAAGGGCTGTGGAGTTGAAATTGTACAGTCAGATTGTTTTTACCGATTTGGTTGACGTTTAAATATATTTTGAACAAAATTACATACATAACTTAAGTTTACTTAGAGATTGAGATGATTTAATGCATATTGCATCGTTCATTCGTGTAAGTCTATTTTTTGGTATTCTACTGTGGATAAAAAATGTAAATACTTTCCACATCTCTCTGTGGACTAACGAAACTGTCGCGGACAACCACTTTGACGATCGCTGTACGAGAATTCAGAGTCGAAGCCATGTTTTTTTTAAATTCAAGTTGAATTCGTTTTATTTTTAACAACCCCACAGTCCTGCTTACAAATGGCGATTTTTTTTAAAACGAATTTTCTAGGACAGATTATCAGATGAATACTTCGAACCTCATGTAATATCATACTGCAAGACCTCGGCAGACAAAATACCTATGATAATATATTATATTTCAACAATATTACATTATACTCCCCCACCCATTATAATGTTGCAGATCTGTGTTACTATTTTAACATAACTTACTGGGAAATAAGCGTGAGCCAAGGTTCCTCCTTGTCCATCGAATGGGTCTCCATCACCATGCTCTCCTTTTTCGAATCTATGGGGAAAACAATTGACATTGTATTAAGCTATTAAAACAAATCTTTAAGAAATCAACGATATAACAGATGTCCATGTTTATTAAGAACATTTAGAGTAGTTTTTACCTGATTTCAATGTGAACCTGTCCTGTCTTCCTGGGGTTGAAGGTGAGATCTGTGTAACCGCTCCAGACATTGAAAGCTTTGAACACTTCAGCGTCGACGTCAGCTGTGTTGAGGAGTTTGGGATACTTTGAGATTTTGTAGGTCAAATCCTTGACTCGCCACCTGGATCCTGTAGGCAAGTTAATAAAGAACTTAATATGTTTTCATATCGACTGTGGAAAGGAAAAAGGACGTAACCCACACATATCAAATTTTACAGGAGGCGCTAACAACGTGTTTTGATGATTTTGTGACATATGCAAATTATGAATTATACACAACCCTGAAGTGCACGGAGACTTCTAAACTGGTGTTTAATCTACATAATCTAATATTAATCAAAGAAATTGTCTAGGAAAAACCTTTATTTCAGTCTTTTTTCTTGGTTTAAGTTTTTTACAAAGTCATTTTTTCAAACTTAAAAGCTAAATTTAGATACTTATTCGGCAATTTCAGCTTGCATCCTTTTGATAGAACGTGTATCATATTTGATACATTGTGATTATCGAAAAAAACCTGTTTTGAAGAAACTGTGGGTTAAGTCCTTTTTCCTTTCCACAGTCGATATTATTAAGCACGTCAAATTCTATGGAGATAGGACAGTGAGAAGGGAATGGATTTTCAAATCTTGTGTTACTCCTCCTAAAACAAACTTGCTTACGGATGATGCTATCATCCATGGAAATGGCTTTTCGAATGCGATACAAAATTGCATGCATTTCAAAAGATTTAAGAGAGACCGGTTTTCCAAAAAAATCTACAGCCCTGGTTAAAACAGTTAAAGTGATAATAAAATTATCCTGGTCTCCAGACGCATAAAAATAAAACATTCAGATGATAAGATAGTCAAACAATGCTTCGTTCGTAAAACATGAAAAATCGTGTAGAAAAGGACTCATTCAAACAGAACGTTTGTTGATTCCATGACTCACTGTTCGATTATTCACTTTTGAATATTTTTAGTACCCGCCGAGGGTGTTCAAGTTGCAAACAAAATATATCCTTAATTACATTTTCAGCCGTAGATACACTATTATAAATTGGCCGACGGCGAAAAGTTGTGTCTATTACTTAGTTGTATGTATATTGTGACAGCAATAAAAAAAATTGAATGTATAAAAACCATCACATATTTTTATAAAATTATTCGCGATGAATTAAAATTTAAAATATTTAAAGAGTTGTATCGATATTGACAAGTTCTTGAATTTATTACCCTTTGATGATGTATTTCGATTTAAACTGTCTCTATTTTCTGCTGTATTCCAACTTTTTTTTGTAACACCGGTATGTTTCATATTGCAATCTCGATTTGTACAATATATCCTAAGTCGTCCATATTTAAAATGAAAAAATTTATCTTGCCAAGATGCTGATGAAAACAACTGACAGTAATAAATACAACAATCGATAACTATTTAACTTCACTGGTCGTGTGTAAAGTGTTTCGATTCAGTCTGAGAATGACCATCAAAGAAACGAAACACGTCACTCTCATCATCTACGTACAGCGGCATTAAGAAGCTATTGATTTGTATTTATTATCAAAAAAATGTTTCTACGAAGTGGCCGCCGAACGAATCGAAAGTAGTTATTAGTTAATTGTGCATTTATTATGTAGTATTACATCGGTTGAATTTGAACCATCCCACTGAGCCTCTTGCATTGTTTGTATGCACTTGAAATCAACAATATTATCTTTTTGCGTTTTTAAGGTGCTACTATTTGCATTCGGCGCTGCAAGAGTCAATCACACTGCCGCCGGTGGAATGCAGGTGAAGAGAGGGCGGATTTGTGAATGGGCATTTATGCATTGGTAATTCGATGCAATTCATCTGCTTCAATAGCAGGGGCTTATCAATCAAATATTGCGCACCAACGATTGATTTATGGTGATATAATGGTGGAATAATTAAAGCATACAATGTCGTATACGATCAGCAAAGTGGTTAAAGCTCGTAGGCGTTTCGTCCAGGGAATCGAATGCCAGTGGTGACGGTGACGCTGTTATGTTTATAATCATCCCCTCCGGTCAGCGGTGGGCTGCCAATATCTCAACAGGGCGCTCTGTAAATATTATCCATTTATTTGTATCCTGCCAATTTGGAGCATATGGCTTCCTAATGAAGGTATCTCAACAAAAGTTTTTTTCTACGAGAACTGTGTGTCGCTCAACCTCTCTCTTCAAAGAGAGTAGTAGGAATAGAATGATAAGGCTAAGACAGGACTGGTGATTTACTCGAACCCACGATGTCCGCCACAGAAGCCCACAACGCTGAATGAAAAAATGAAGGGGCTACTAAGTCTTGTTTCATAATAAAATTTAACCATCTACATAAATTGCATTTAGGTGCTGATTTGATCTAAGATTAATGATTTTCCTATCTTAACAAGGGGCTCGCGTGAGCCCCCCCGAGCCCCCTCTAGCTCACCCCTGCCTCCGGCAAAATAAATCAGGACTTCTGGTTGTTTTCTAGTATCATCCTTCTATTTTTACCACCGCGGCTGAATGATTATTTACAGCCTCTATTGACGTCCTCTTTTAGATATCCATATAGGAAGTGGCCATGATTCAATGGGCGTAAACGATATACTTTATAATGAGGTAAATTTTGGAAAATATATAGATAGTCACCTATCTTAAATGGGCTAAACATTGACCTAGTGCAGTTCTGTTCATTGAATTCACTTTCGATGCGTTCAAAGTCGCGTGAGAACTGAGTGATAAACAAAAGATTTTAACAATTTTACGATTCCGCAAAATTCAAATTTTTTATCTCCTGCAATAATAAAACAATAATGGATTCCATTTCAGTGAGATTATTATCAACTTTACGACTTGTGTTGTCTGTATTTATCGTGCAGACGTCGTTGCTACCTTTACAATGTCCCCTGCCAATGGTGATTTACGTCAACTGGTTGTTATTCAATCGTTTAACCGCCGTGTTTCAGAAGGAGTAAGAATATACTATATACATATCAACTGTGGAAAGCAGTGGCGGTTCTAGGTACTGGGCTAGGTGGGCTAAGCCCGGCCTGCATTTTTTACTCAAAACTTTAGATGGCTGAATAAAACTGATCAGCAATTCGGCCGCTGAACAAAATAAATACATTTATAAGCGTAACTAACCTTTCCAAAATGAATACAATATCTTTGTTTTGATTTTCCTCTGTCAATATAAGACAATGCTATGTCTACCTACAATAATATTCTCGATTGTGTTTTGTATTACAATTTTAAACTGAGCCAGCATAAAAAAAACAATAACCCTATAAATACTTCATAGAGAACAGGCAACGTGACGTCAGTCTGGCAACACCTACGTATTAACGAGTCAGGGGCTGGAAAGATCTAGCCCGTGCTTTTTCTCTTACACTGGGGCGCAATCAAGCACGATTAGATTTTTTTGTATTTGTATGTACGGAAACGTCATCAAACTCACACGAGTGTCGTCAAATTATCAAACTTCTGTCATTCGTTGGGGGCTAAATTGAATTTGCCCAAGACCACCCATACATTCAAACACAAATACCAATATCGTTGTATTGTATGAAAGTGACAGATATTGACTTTCAGTGACAGCTCTGTATTGCTTTTTGTACTTGTTATTTCACTTTGAAAGAGACGAATTTAAGGTTATTATTTTATTATTTCTTACTTACATTAGCATTGATTTTATTATATAGTAATTTATGCTTTGCAGTAGTGTCGTAATATTTGTTTATTTGCTTGTAGATTAATGTATAAGGTGAAGTGGAAAAATACACAATTTCGTAAATAGTATACAATGCTAACTTTCCTCTAGCCCACCCAAGATTTTAGTTCAGGAACCGCCACTGGTGGAAAGGAAAAAAGACAACCCATAGTTTTTCAAAACAGGTTTTTTTGATAATCACAATGTATCAAACTTGATACACGTTCTATCAAAAGAATGCAAGCTGCAAATGCTGAATTAGTATCTAAATTTAGCTTTTAAGTTTGAAAAAGATGATCTTGTCAAAAGTTAAAACCAAGAAATAATACTAAAATAATGTTTTTTCCTAGACAACTTTAATTAATATTAGATTATGTCAATTTAACACCAGTTTAGAAGTCTCCGCGCACTTCAAGGTTGTGTATAATTCACAATTTACATATGGCCCAAAATCATAAAAACACGTTTTTTGCGACTCCTGTAAAATTTGATATGCGTGGGTTACGTCTCTTTTCCTTTCCACAGTCCAATTATATTACTGCTTGATTAAATATTGGACTAGTTGGAGAAAAAGTCGATAATTCATTTAATCAGCGACACTTGTAGATTAGACAAAAAAGATTCAATTATCAATACTAAATTTTGAATAACCTCTTACCCAACCCAAAATATGACGTAATGAAACAAATGAACAACTTGTCGACGTGAATTATAATTATCAAGACCAATGTTTAATAGCCATTTTGACATTATCTAAAAATTATTAATGTGTCACTAAAACTATTCAAAGAATTTACACGAGGATAAAAAAAAAAAAACAATGGAAGATGGTAATAATATCATGATGAGGTTTTGAATCGATGACTAATTCCTTTGATTTATACTGTGATCTTTTCCTTCAATTAACGACAAAAATCCAACCCTAATCGATCGAATTCATTTCAATACAATTCACATATTGAAATAGCGAGACAATGTTTTGAAAGCGTGGTAAGGTTGATGTATTATAATATTTAAAAAAATGAGCTCGCAGGTCAAATAAATATTGTAAATTATTTAGATTCGCGACCGAAAATAAAGGTCGACAAAACGAATTGTTGAATTCAAAACAAACAATATTTAATTTCGCATGTTGCGTGGAAATTCATTTTCAATATACAATAATACTCCACTTTAGGTCTGACACAAAAGGCTGAGTGATAAAGTTGTCGACTCTGATTTTACTATCCACGATTTAATAATATAATAAATTAGGTCACGTTTTAAGAAAGGATTGAAGAAGATAAGACTGTTTTTTTGTGTGGCCCTTAAGTCTCGAAATAGCACAGTTTTAACCTACAAATATACCTATGAACCCGTAATCTACAGAAAATAGTAAGCGACAATTTACAAATTTTACTTGCAGAAGAGGGTTGTTTTTTTAACTTTCTCTCGTAATAAGCCTGTAAAATTTATGAACGACTCCTGTATTTTTCCGGTCAGAATTTATATTAAATGGTCATAATATTGTTATGGATATATTATTACTAAAACATTTAATTTAAATTCAATTTTGTTTCAACTTTATTCCATATATATAATTTACACTTTATAAATAAATCACTTAATCTTATTAATCGAAATGATATCGGTGTGAGTATCGAGGAGTTTCTACTTGGCTGTCGACTTTTCGATTTGAACTCTCAGTTTGAACTGGCGATAAAGGAGAAGGATATCGGTTTAGTTGAAAGGTTTATTGTTATAAGTTGTCATAGATAACTTAACATATCAACCCTATGCTACAATGTTGTGTATACATAACAATATATCGGCCAGTCTAAATAGTCATAATTTAAATGAAATTAAAAAAAACCTAACTTAACCTAACCAAAATGGTTGTAAAATATTCTCACCGTATAATATTTCCGTATAGTTTATTCTGACCAAAAATTGATTTGAATTCTGACCATTTAATTTGTTCTCCTTATGAATTGTCGCTTACGTTGTGCTGTCGATTATGGGTCGATAAACTGCAACAGACACTCTTGGCATTCGCTAACTGTTGACTGATGCAATCTAAATTTATATTGGAAAGTATGGAAACAAAAATAGTTGAACGTTCCAATATTGGAACATCAAGTTAATCCGCGTTATAAAATAAAAATATTTTTTTTCTTTATAATGACTATAAAAATGCTACCTGAATAATAATCATTTCTTATTTCTGAAAAGATTATTCCTAAAAAATGCACCCAAGGAGTTTCTCGTAATGGAACATAATCATTTATTTTTTGTCCACTTTATCTTTTTTAACGTTTTTTTTGCGCGGTGATTCTGTGAACGTTTCCCTGTGCAAAAAAGTCGTGTAAAATGTGATAATTGCAGATGACGTCCAAGAGATCGTAAACATATATTTTACTTTACATTTTTCAATTATACGCGCATAAAACAGTCAATCCAACTGGAGTTTTTCACTCAATCCGGGAGAAAAAGAAAACCGTACGGATTTAACGTAAAACATTTTCATCGATGTCTTGTCACACTGCGTTTTACGATAGGAGTTTTGTTACAGTAAAAACAGGATGGATTCTGGAATTTTATTCCCTAGTAAATTACACCCGAAATTGTGTGACATCATTGTGATATACGAATCCAAAATAGACAGTTTTTTAATTAAACCTCTTATCTGGTCATAAGCCTAGTGAATGATTCATCGCTGCTTCAACGGAGGCATTTCTAAAACACCGAATCGTTGAGTAAACACAGGCTGCCACGATTATCACACCCATTAAACAGGTTTTTTTTTTTATCGTGAATCATCATTGTCAAGTCATCGAAAGAGTCGATTGAATTCGATAGGCAGTCAACAAATGCGTTTATAGATTACTTTGTAAACTGAACGATATGACGTTATTATTTAGAACATATAATATAAGTAACATTTTTCAATTAAAGTGACTTTTTCGATGAATTCTGAGGTTATTCTGTGGATATTTATTCTCTTAACTGGATGGCTGCCACAGACGAGATATCTAGTCAAATTCTTCGTGCTCAACACGCCAGAGACGAGTTGTTTCGTCAATAATTAATAATTGCAAATTATAGTCGGCGTGCTAGGTACAGACGTACTTTTTTCTGCGACAGCCAAAAGGTTGATGTAAAATAACACAACTTTGTTGTTTATTTCTGTTTTTTTAATACTTGATGATACCTTTACATTTTTTTAATAAAACGAAGAAATTAATGTATCATTTAAGGCAATATAAATTGGGGTATTAACAAAAATATGTAGCAAGACTTAGTAGATAAAGATTAACAAGTCATACCTTGAAGAGCGTAACGCTTCGATCTAGAATCCAGTCCAAAGCCGACCTTGTCTTTGACCCCACACCGCGGCAATGACATCAGCTGAGTGGTTTCAGCATCTAATTCTCCTATAAAAATTTAAAAAAAACCATTTAATAATATACACACAATCCGATGCAACTTTGACCGAAGAAAATGTTTCGAATTAAGACGAGCGATAGAAAGATATAATGTATTATTTACCTGTGGCATTCAACCCGGCGAAGCTCTGGAATTCAGATATGGCTTTGGTCCAGGAAGATTCGTCCATGATGGTCCCGCTGGACGGGTTTCTCACCGAGGGGTTGAGGTATCCGAATTGTGATAAGTATACCTGGAAAAAAAAACAAAAATAATACGTCAGAACACGTCACGCCACCAAATATAACGATTATATTTCTAATGGAACATTTCAACAGAACAAGTTTAACGTTAAGAATTCCTGTTGCCCTGTACATATACATCACATAAATTCATGCCTTGTGACAAAAATATCAAAAATCTAATTATGAAAGGCAATCAAACACGACGAGCTCCCAATAGTATTTATTGTACACACCGTTTTTTTAACCATTTCTGCTCCTGATGTGAAGCATCTGCCCTCCAAATGGAAATATTTCGACAGGAATTTATACAAGAACTGCTTGATACTCAGTTGCTCAGCCTCTATTTTTCAAAGAGGGTAAGTAAAGGTAGAAAGAAAAAGACAAGACAAGTAATTAGTTAACTCACTCTCGCTACATCCCGTTACTATAAGATTGGATAAGAGGTATGAATAAAATGGGTAATGATAAACTAATCGGTCTAATTTAGAAATGAAAGAGAAGAGGGGATTTCTTACACATCACAACAGTGCATGCCTTCGAACAGAAATCGATTGAAAAAAATACTGGGAATCGATATCGGGATATCCGTTACCAACGAAGTCAACCATGTTGACCACTGCACTACGGACCCAACGGAATTTTATGTTAGTAATATATAACAAATTAATACAGTTTCAAATATAAGTGATGGGACGTGTATGATGGATTGAGTTCGTTAGTTATTCGTTCAGCACATGAGTCATGAATCATAAGCTCTGCGTATCTTTGGCTTTAAAAATACAGATAGCTTTCTTAACCCTTGCCCGCGTTGTGAATCAATGAAGTTGTACGATAAAAGTGATTCATATTTTGTTTATGTGCTTATGAATCAGTTCCGGAAATACTTTTCTCGTTATGCACAGCATATGGCAACGATTCATCTTGAGATTATTGTTGTTAAACAAAACGAAAAAAAACATGTCTGGGTGAATCAGATTCATTAGAAACTATTTTTACTTGAACATAGTGAATAATTAATAACTTCATTAGTTTTAAATTATTGTATTTTTACTGAATATGAATCAAATTTGCTGATTACCATATTGGTATTTATAAATGTCATCTGATTTTTTTTCTCCTTTTATTACACCAAGCTGTTTTATTTCGTCACAAAATCAACTTACGTCTTTCATTTAAGGTTTACAGTGTAAATACGCTGGACTGGTTTCGCTTATTGCAGTAATTATCAAGTGATAATACCCATGTCCTCTCCCAATGTAGAGCATATGGTCTCCCGATGCAGGTATCCCAACAGAAGGTTTTTTTCTACTAGAACTGTCTTGTTACTCAGTCACTCGTTTTCTCTACAATCTCTCTTTTACAGAGAGAGTAGTGGAGATAGAAAGATAAGGCTAGGGCAGAACTAGTGTTTAACTAATCACAATATATTATTAAGTAGAAAACATTATTTTTGAGTTACGTGTAAATTGTTGTGTACATTTCAAGTGTTGATAGGAAGTAATTACTAATAATACTGCTTATCTTTTTCGGTGAAATAAGTGCAAATAAAATTCGAATGCACAAACAATTTAATTCAAATATTTCTCATATGGGGGAAACAAATCTAATGCAAATAACTGAACTGATAAAAAAAATCAATATATACAATGTAAGCCTATGGTTTTTTTTTTCTATTTGTTCGCCGAGAAATTGAGTGTCATCAACAACAAATAATGAGGAAAACTGGGATATAAATTTTATCAAATTTAGCGTTGTGGTTTTCCGGAAAGAAATTGTCGCTACTAAACATGTATGATTAATAATTATTTGGCGGCTAAGCTCAAGTAATGGAAATTAATTTACCACCAAGGATAAACATTAAAAGAAGCGGTAAAAAATGTTGATTTCAATATTTAACGAAATTAAATGCATACATAAAGCTTATTACTATTATTAATTAGTGGCATATTTTTCTGACATGATACTGAGAAAATACTAAAATTTGAAGACATATGCTTTTTAATCAAAAGTGTATGATCACCTGGTACTTAATTCAATTTGATAGAACGTGTATTTAGTTATAAATACACAATCCAAAAAATCTACGTGTTGATAACTGTTGCCTAAATTAGGCAGTATTGTAGTGGGGCGCGGTCGCGTGGGGTCGGCGCTCTCAAACTTTTTCTAGACTAAATTTGAATCGTTCAAACTATATACATTCTCACAGATTTTGTCACTTACGACCCGGGTTTCGCCTTTCGGCATATTCAGGCGTTCAAGTGCACGGATGAACTTGAACTGACACTTAGTAAATTAATGTTTCGTGTTTATATAAGAAATAAATGTATCGTTGAGTTTAAAGCCATTGCTGGCGAAAAGGATAAGCTCATGGGAATGCCCACAGATTTGAATAGTGAGTAGTTTCAAGAATTATATTTATTTGTTTGCCGGCAAAGGTTTTATGATTATATTTATATAGGGTATAAAAGTGGAGATCCCGGTAGGTTTAGTATTTCATTTAAAATTGGAAGACTATGTGAGAATCTGTGAGAATTTACATAGTTTGAACGATTCAAATTTAATATTGAAATTCCACCAAGCACCTTCGGTCGAAATCTTAATTTTTTCTAGACTATTTGTAAATTTTGCAGTAAATGTTTATCATCACGTGAATATAATGATTTTTGTAATAATGTATTGGGAGAACGTTTTGGTGGCAACTTGTTGGTGCTTATATTGGAACACTGAATTTAGAGAGCATTAATATAGTACAATTAACACTTCTAAGGGCCAGCAACATATCGGATAAGTATTTTTTTTACCACCGCAGGGGAATTGTTAATCAGCGGTCCCAGTCTTTTACCCACTACACCACTGAAATTAGGTCTAAATGTCGATATTGTATTTGGTCAGTCCCTCGACTTTCGTACGTGTATCATTAAATGTCAATATTGAATTTATCGAAACACCCTCTCAATCTCTTTATTATAAAAAAGTGAATATTACATGTATTTATGTGTCGGCTATTTTCTATTTCTCTCTTCGCATGTTTCTCGTGATTGATTAAAGTAAAAATTAAAAATATCGAAGGTACACTTTGACACGTTTAAAAATCCGTGAATTTAAATTATCATTAAGTTCTATAAATAAAAAATTAACATTAGTAAAAAATTGGGCGCTATTTCTAACGAATTCATCTGCCTAAATTTGAAAAGTCAATGCCTCTACTTTTCGGCTAGACAAGGCGTCTGTAATAACATTACCATCATTTTTTGTTCTATGTGAATTGATTTCAATACATTTGAATAATACTATTATAATAATGCAAGCCGGAAGTAGATATTTTTTGAAAAATTGCGGCATCTATGAATTGTTGTCGAAAGAAATCAAAAGATAATTATTATTTTACGCCAATCATAGACAAGATACTTTATTGTTTATCCCGCCAATTGGCTATTGACGTAACAGACTATTATTCCATCTGTCAAATAACGCCTGTTGTTGACTTTTGTTTAACTTTTCCGGTTCTAAGCTCAAGAAATGCGACCCCAATACCCACATTTTCTTAAATATCTATTTTAATATGGGTGATACAATGTTTATAATTAAGGTATTCCTATATCACAGTTTTTTGGACCTTTTTTAGTTTATATAAATACGCGATAACGCGATAAACGATCGTTCGTAAGATAGCTGGGCTAAGCTCGTCAGTTTCAATTTCATATGTGTGCTGGGATGACGTCTTTTTTACGCGCAACTTAAAATATGATAATTTATTAAAAACACCACGGATTTTTATAAAAAAAAGAGAGATATTTTAAAGCCCATAGACTATTTTTTTTTTGAAATTCATAAGAATAAAGCCAATAATGAGGAAACTACTGGGGTCCCTAAGCGACTCCCATCGGCAGAGAAGTATTTTTCTAGTCTCCGAGCCGCGAGAGTTAAGAAACACATCATTTGTTTTCTTAAGTGCAGTGGTAAGTTTCTGCTACAGTAATGATATACATATTTAAAATTAATTTCAAATAGTGCAGGTGATCGACTGCAATTGCGTCGATGTGGCCATTTGTGGTGGCGGATTATCCTATAAGCGAATGAGGCGCACGCTTGGAATTTTCTGTCGCTTTTATGTTATCCGAAAAACAAGGCCTACAAATTTCATTGCGCCTGTGGTCTCTCGTGTGCTTAATCCGCTACTGACCATTTGGGGTGTCAAATGCAAAGTTATGTGAATGACGGAAACTAAGAAGCGAAAACACAATAGTTATGTTTAACACACGATTATGTTTTACTTTCTATCATTGAATATTTTGTTTTGTACAAAATTTAAAAGCTTTACAATATATAAAATATAAACGTTTGACTTTTAAAAACCTAAATGAATATCGTACATAGCATACGGATCTGTTCATAAATGCACGCTAGATAATTAAAGCGAAAAACTGTTTTTTATCGTGTAAGATGTGTAAAAAATATTGTCTATTTCGCTTTGCATCCATATAAACAAGATAACATTAACCAAACAAAGTTCATTCAATAGTATGTTATATTCGAAAATTATTATTTACTGCAGTGCACCACAAAAAAATATCATTAACAATTATTGGTTTATTGATTCATATGGTACATTTTGTAAATGTATGAATAAAAAAAACTGGTGCCCTTCAGTTTTCAATATTTATTTATATTTTACACCAAATTTTGCTCCCCTTTTATAAAACACTATCCAACAAACAGGGCTTCGAAAGTGCTTGATCCGTCCATTGTTTTTTCTATGAATACAAATAACAACGTTTATATTTGCTTATCAAATATTTCATATTTTAGTGTGCTATAAATCTAAGAGATATATTTTTTAAATATTTTTGTGATTTAGATAATAAAACCGCATTTATTTCCGTTGACTCATAAGACAAAATTCACGTCATTTTACTCAAGGAATATGCAAGAAAACAGCGGCAATTTTAATATTAAAACATATCCAGAAAACAAAAAAAAAACATATGTTGTGAGTCCGCCATTATATTAACGTTAGAGCTAACTACTTAAAATGGCGCCGATGTTTTTCCCGCGCACGCATCTTGCATAGCAAATGTCGGCGTTGTCTTTTCTATGGCCTTGCCAAGGCCCCGTGGTCTTCAGCCGGCTGACTTTGACAATCCAATTGAAGTCCAGGGAAAACGACTGGCACATAGTCAACAATCGCAGGTAACATTATCAGTTTATTTCTGTGTAACATTGCATCTTTATTTCACTATCGTTTTCTCCACAATAGATACTTTAATTCAAAAGTGTAACAACTCATAAGTATTCGCTGTTTTGAGCAGTTCTACCAGTTCCAACATGTATTCAATTGTAATATCCACATATACTGATTTTCGAATGACAGTGGTAACTTAAAAAAAGATACCAAAACTCACTTCTTGTCAATTTATTGTTCTAATTCATATTTGTTTCCAATTTTATGTTAACGAAGATACCTATCTTAACAGAAGATATTTTTATACGAAAACTGCTTTTTACTTTATTGCTCAACCTTTATTTTTTTCGAAGAGAGTAAAAATAGAAAGATTTGTTGTGTTTATACTCAGAGCCGGCGCAAGATTATTTGGCGCCCTATGCATCGATTATTGGCGCGTCCCCTTTTTTGAAATAATGAAAAAAATAGCTCGGTATCATAGATATACGTTTTTATATATCCATGTCTGCTCCCAGTGTGAAGCATACGGTCTCTTAATAGAGGTATCTTAACAGAAGTTTTTCTACGTGAACTGTTTGTTACTCAGTCGCTCAATCTCTCTTTTTCGAATTATATAGAATACGATACATAATTACAACGTCAAAATAAAATAAACCATATTATCAGAGTATATAAAAATAATTTGAATACTCTATTTATGCGCCTCCTAATGGTTTGAGTCTAGATCTAAAGCATACAAGAGACCCTAGGTGCAAATTACATTTTGAGGAGTATGGACGTACATGTACGTCGGCGCCATTTTTCTGTAAATGAGTATTAAAGTACTTTAAACTCAACACAGGAGCGTCTGTCTGTAAGCATATAATATTCGAAAAGTGTTTTGTCACAAATTTTGAAAAATGGCGTTTTATATCAATTCTGATAGCCCATAATAAAACCTATGAATGGAAATCAAAATTAGTGTTCAAAAAGGTTTTTTTTCAAATTAAAATGAAATCATAAAGTTGACACATTCATACAAAGCGTCACATTTGCAAAACTTAAATCATTATTTTCCAAGCTTTGTATTTGTGTGACAAAACACTTTTTTAATGTTTCCTCCTCATATATATGCTCTAAGTATGAATTAAATATATTCATTGGGAAAAATTGTCGTGTCAAGAAAAGGCAGTAAATTAAATTAAGGTTTGTATTAATCTATTCACTCCTCTAAAGGTTAAATTTGAAGGCACAGTTTTTCTAATAACATAAGAATGCCGAAAAATTTCAAGTTAAACAGTAAATATATATTAAAACCTGATCAAAGAGTATATTGGTTTTATAGTTTAACCTATGTTTGAGGCCCCTCAGAATCGGAGGTCCCAAGCGCGCGCCTCGTGCGCTTATAGGATAATCCGCCACTGCCGTAGGCGGTTGCCTATTTCGCTTATTTCGATGTTTACACTTATTTAAAATACCACTGTGTACACAAACATTTATGAGTAAGTACTAATGTTATCGACACATGTAAATGTAAACACAATGCATACACCATAATAGGAAACGTAGGATTCACGAATTAGTATGTGAAGCGGTGCGTTGAGTAACTGATCAAGGTAACAGATATTAATTGTGCGCCGATTGTTTCGGCAAAAATCTCGCCGTTTATAGACGACTGACACCTGTGGCATCTAATGGTTGTTGACCGGAAAAATGCTCCTCTTGCAGCGGTATCACAATATGACGAAGCCCGTGGGGAGTCAGGGACGTCACATGAGCATGGGCGAGCAGGCAGTTGCCAAGTGGCGGCAAGATCCAGGGAGCGGCAAATGATCACAGATTTATTTTTAAATGACTTCGAACACACAAATTTTGGTTGACAATAATCAATATGAAACTTCAATGTATTCAATTGCGTGAAAAATACAATTTAAATCGTTAAAATATTATGTACCAGTGCGTATAAGGTTTTTGAGTGGGTATGTAGATGAGTAGAGAATTCGAATTTCTATATATGTAATATAATATGTATTACTAGAATAATAGGAAATAATGTAATGCCTAAACAATACCTAGGGGCGGCACATAGCCTAATAACGTCACTGTGGGGAGTATGAATTGCAATACCGGACGAATATATTAATATCGGGGGTTTTTCCCCATGTAACGCAGTGAAACGGCATTCCGGCACCCTTTTTTGCGGCATTTTTATTGTTTATTTTGATTTGAAGACTTTCGGTTTTTTTAAAATCACTGGCTGTTTGTCCCTATCTTAGAATCCTTTTACATGTAGTGTACCCAATGGCGGACTACCTTACGAGTGAATTAGGCGCGCACTTGGGGCCTCCGAATCTTAAGGGCTTCAAAAATGCTTTATATTATATAACCCGTACACTTTTTGTTCATATTTTTATATATTTTTATTATTTTACATGGAATTTACTGACTATCAACATATTTTAAAGGATTGGAAAGTGTCAAAGATGCTACGACGAGTTATAAAAAAATCGAATAATTATTTTAAACAATAAAAATGCCAAGAAAAAAGGAGCCGGAACACCGTTCAACCGTGTTGGATGGTAAAAAAAAAGCACTAGATAGGAGAATAGAGCTAAGACAGAAATAGTAAAAACTTCAGGATCGCAAAGTTGGCGGGGATTTTTTTTACCATCCCTGAGAATATAAATCGATTGAAAAATCAATTATAAAACTGTCCATACCAGGATTAGAACCCGACAGCTCCGGCACCGAAGCTAACGACCCGACAGTGATTCTCCAATAGGAATCCATATTTTCAACATTGGAAACGGACATGGTAGAAAAGTACACATGTGTAGCAATCAGTTTGCTGTAATTATTATATGATATGGTAATATAGGAAACTAGTTTATCGTTTCATCCAAACACAACATTAAATATATGCAATTTACTAATGAAATGTTGTTTAATGTTAAAAGATTAAAATTTATTACAGCTTTGCTTAGAATAATACCTCTAAAATGATTTAATTAGTTTGAATATTTATTAATATTGAACGATATACATAATAATGATTTCGTGAAGCGCGTAGATAGATGGTTAACACGGGTAAAAGACATAAATAAGACGTATCGATTCTGTTGTTTCTTCATTTCTATGTGTATATTACAATTCTAATTCTAATTGCGTTACGTACGTATTTAATGTACGTGATTTGATTGCATGGATACCACAACCGAGCAGGACGAACGCCCAGAGGAAGAGCTGCCAGACTTTCGAGTAAGAAAAGCTAAGATGTCAAGGAAACAGGATAAAAGGTGTAATCTCAGCAAAAGCATTTCTAATAGAACTGCTTTTTACTTAATAGCTCAACGTTTCTTTTTCGAATAGAATAATGATAGAAGGATAGTTCTAGGTTAGAATTAGTGCTCTAAGAAATCACTCTCGCTACGTCCCGTGATTTTAAGGTTAGGTAGAGTGGTAAAGGGTATTTTTTAAACACCACGAACACCCATGCCTTCGAACAGAAATTTGTTACATCGATTGAAAAATGCTGCCACTACTAGGGCATCCAATCCCAACTTTCTGATCCCGAAATGCCGGGATTGAGATGGCCGCGATCCCGGGATTTCGGAATTGAGAAATTTTGAGGAAATTCTCGAAATTTACACGAAATTGGCAAATTGGAGATTTCAAATTCCTCGGCGAGCTAAAAAAAAAAAAACGAGTTTCCGTGAGATTCCGGGAAAAAGTATAGCAAATTGAGGATTTCAAATTCCTCGGTGAGAAAATCTCAATCAATTCAAAATAAATCAATCCCGAAATCCTGGGATTGGAAAAAGGCTCCGGGATTGGATACCCTACCCACTACGTCATCGAACCAACAACATGTGTATCTTGAGTACGTAAACGTACCAGAGAGCCATAAATGTGGAATATATGTTAGTGATTTTTAGGGTAAAACTGTGATAAGTTAACGATTGTTTTTAAAAAGTTACCTCGCATCGCTTTTGAAGTTTTTGTTATGTATGGTAAATAAATACTTCGAACATTAGGCATAATTGATAATTTAATATCGTTTATTCATTGGAAGAAGCAGACAGTGGCGGATTAAGCACTTTGGAGGCCGCAGGCGTAATAGATTTTGGAGGCTCTGTTTTCCGAATGACATAAAAGTGCTGCAAAACTCTTCGTAGAGCAATAATAAATATTAAAAACTGAAATTAAACTATAAGGTTTTATATAATTTATGCTATTTTTGAGGCCTCTAAGATTTGGAGGCCCTGAGCGCGCGCCTCTTGCGCTTATGGGGTAATCCGCCACTGGAAGCAGAGAATATATCAATCGTGTCATTAAACAGTCATATCTCAAATCACCGCTTGTGTGGAGGTACAACAAAGATTCGATGACTAAAAGATCGCAAAGAGCACTTGTGTAAACTACTAACCGAAAGAAATTTGACATTATTATGTACACAGCAATTTTAAAAACCGATCCATATTATGTCAAACTGGCGCCCTGTAGTGTATTTTACTCTGTTATTAGTAATATCTATGCTTTCTGGTGTAATAATCATAATCTATGTCAATGTTAATGGCAAGTTGTAAGTCCATAGTTTGGTCAGGACATAGACACAAACAAAGGTTAAACGACGATAACACGTGTGGAATAGTTGTAAAAATACGGCATAAAAACGAAAAACGATATCTGTATAATGTTGGATACAACAATAGAACATGAAAAACATTTAAAGATACTCTGCATTTTATAATATGTAATTGTTTAATCCTTAACATTCTTTGGCGCGTTTTCTCTACGCTCAAATAACTTATGTCTAAATGCTTGTTCATTGGTAGTAAACAATTAGTACAAGCCGCCAAGAAGTGTTGTATAACTGTTGTCACGAAATTTAATATTATGTATATTTTCACAATGAATGCATTCCGAGAAACGTCATAATCGAAGCAATTTTCCCGCGTGACAGCTGAGTCGCAGTTTTCAGTGTAGCCAGCCTGCAGGACAATAAATCATTATCATATTTTTTTGTAATAATGAGGTATTAAAAAGCGTTGCGCATTTGGTATAAAACACAATCCGCCTCATGGGAGAGACACGTGCCCGAGTACTTTGGTCGTAATCGATCGACGGTAATTATCGCTTATTATTGACCACCATTATCATATTCCGCGCGGGAGTTTATTCGAGTGGAATATTTTTTTTAACAATATGGCCACACCTTTTCAGGGTGACCGTTAATCGAGAAGAAAGTCCTAAAATATTGTAATAATATGTTTCATTCTTGCTGTATTTCTAGTAATATTTCAACTACTATAATATAAACATACTACCAAAAGTGATTCCCTAAATTTAGATGTTGTTTTAATGTTGAAATATCACAAATACCAAAGCCTTTGTATTTGAATTGACCAGTGGACCAATTCTTCAATTCGGTGGCACTATTTAAGATTACTATTTTTTCTAGATCTTCTACTAGAACATACAAATCATTTTTTTACTATCCCACCACCACCCGCTATATTTATGCAGCCGCTGTTTCACGGAAGCCTTTCATAACGCAATACGATCAAGAAAAGAAACGAATTACTCTTCATATTCTTAGTCGATACAGAGCTGCACGGGACTTATTTTTGAATGGCTTTGACTTGTATCTATGTATTTAATAATAAGTAAGCCTTTATTCCATTTCGTATACAAAAGACAAGACAATAGAATTAGCCATAAGAAGTTGTTAAAAATGGAGATCGATTCTCAGAATGTTATAATTTTGCTAAATGTACAAAAAAAAGTTTAAAAATAAATTATCCTTTGCAGATTAATAATCGCCTATCTGCTCCTCATTTATGGTTGAATGTTATCATAGACAATACTAAAGCTGTCATATTATAAACGTCAAACTTTGTTCGCAGAATAAAAGTTGACAGTGAGAAAATTATTACACGTTGTTTTTCTTTGAATATCAATTATAGTATAGAAAACGTTTATATTTATGAAGATAATGTTTATTTTTAATAATTTGTATTTGTTATACAATTTAAAATTTAAAAATGTTACTTTATTTATGTTGTTTGGTAATGTAACTTTATTTATGATGTGTCAAATTTGAAATTAGAATATTGTGACCGAACATGTTTTGTTTTTGGGTAATTCCATATTCAGAACATACATTGCTTCTGTTTTATAATATTTATTGTTATTACTCAACAAGGCTCTGCGAAGATGTCAACGTCTCTTAAATAAATATTGCGACAGTTCGTTGACCATCGGTGAGGCATTCGAAATATAAATTATATTACAATAAATCATAAATAACATGTATAAAAGCGTGGCAAACAATGGGCGCACGTGAGACGAGGTGCGAGAAAAAATGCCGCCGAAAATTGAAAAAATCCCTTCGTTTTCATTGTCAGCAGATTGACATTCCGAACAATGCCTGGCTTAGCATACAAACGGAAAATAAATAACCAAAGGACAAGCGAAAAAAACAAGTGACAGCTGACGAAAAAGAATCAATCAAACGAAGATATCAAGATGGTTGACAATGTTGGGCAGAGAGAATCGCGGTGTGGGCGACGCGACAAGATCAACATTTTTTCGCCTCCCAAGAAAGCTTTTGGATTCCTTGAAATGTATTAAAACCAACAATGGCGTGATGGCATTGCTAATTTTGTCGTATGCCCATTTTGAAGGCTACATAATACACGCTTAATATTTCATTATCCTTGTTACACATTGTTGAATTAATAGAACTCATTTCAAATTCCGAATTCGCAGAAAAACTTGTATCGACAAGGGAAACTACAGTAGGGTTGATA
This sequence comes from Himalopsyche tibetana, assembly GCA_030503985.1. Lineage (NCBI taxonomy): Eukaryota > Metazoa > Arthropoda > Insecta > Trichoptera > Rhyacophilidae > Himalopsyche > Himalopsyche tibetana. The sequence continues at coordinate 7,255,304 of JAPJYX010000034.1, read as the reverse complement.
TTTAGTTAAAAAAGAACTACCGCATCTAAATCCCAAGTAATTCTAACTCCCAAGTAAATTCCAATTTAATCATTGTTATTTAATTACGTTAGAACACGATTCCCTTAGCTATGTTGTTCAAAACGTTAGTTAAAAAGAGTTTTTATTTGCTGCTGCAGTTGCAAAAAATCGATGTTATCTAGCTTACGAAATAGACAAAATTTTCCCATAAAGTCTTGAAATTTATGAAGAAAAGGTTGTATAATTGTTGTTTTCAATGAAATTTAATTTTTTTAAACATTTAAAAAAGGCTATATATACAATTTAGCATTTTACTTCGAATCTAGTTACGCATTATTTTACAGTGTTTATTTAAATGCTTCTAGTGTTTTCAAAGTGTATAGTATAATAAAATTTTAACGCACCATATTATTGGTGAATAAACGAAACAGCTTCTCATCTAGGGGAATTCCCCCAAACTATCAATGGGTACGCGGGCGCCTATTGTGTAGAACGAAATCGCGCGCACCATAGACAGTTTATTATCGGTAAGCATGGCCTACTTATCGCTCAATTTGACTGCAGGTTTGATCGTGCCATTCAATAAAACATTTTTTTATTCTCATTTTGGCATGCTTGGATGGCGTTTTTACTGTGGAGAGGTTTACAAAGAGAAAATAGTAATATTATACCACTCGCAGAAACATAACAAAAATCCTTATTTTGGTATGACAGTCTTTTAGAAAAATAAATTTACATTGGATTCTTCTCAATTGATAATAAATACAATTGTGGCCTTGAATAACTGTTCAATGTTTATCAGCTTATTAGGTTCATCGCGTTTTTTTTCAAATTAGTGGCCTCTGCACGTTGTTCAGTGGTAACTGTTATACTAGGTGGTCAAAATATAAAATAAATATTAACATTTATATCATTGCTATGTTGAGTATATGTTAATTAAATTACAAAGTATATTTATAAGCAATGCTTTTTCTGACGTAACGCGGTGGAACGTGTTCCGGCACCTTTTTTTCTTGTCATTTTTAATGTTTCAAATTTTCGAAACTCATCGTTTTCAAACATCACCTTTGACACTTTCCAATCCTTTCAAATACGTTGATCGGCTGCCACTCGGAGGAAGACGAGACTTCCATGGCGGATCACACAGATTATTAAAAATAAGATATCACTAGATATTTTAACAAGGTCTCGTTAAGTATCCCAACTTCCCCTTTTTGTGAACTTTTCAAATATTTAGATCTGATAAAGTTGACTAACTTACAGTCTATTGCACAATAACGTGTTCAGAATAGAGGTTGATTTATTTTTTTTGACGTATTTCTATGTTGATTTTTTTTTAATTGCAAAAAACCGTGTTTCACAAACGTTTTTATTTTTAAAAAATCAAGACAAATTGAGCCTTTTTGGTAATATTTTATACCACATGGCTATTTGCTACAATATTAGAAAAGCGATCCTATCAAAGTATGCTTAAAAGTCAAAAGGGGAAATAAGCTCTTTTGAAAAATCGATTCTCATTTGTAAGATACTAAATTTTTGACTGAAATATTAATAAGAACGTTGCAAAACGCATAAGACCACCACGATCGGCAGTAAAACAAAGTCTAAAAAATAATCTGAAGTAGTGATGGGCGAAATAAAATCGATCGCATTAATTATTCCGCCCATCCCGAATCAGGAGAACATTTTGAATCGCATGTTCTTTCGTTTTCGTTTGTATAATATGTTAAAAATGCGCCGTTTGTCATTTTGTGAAGAATGTGCTTAACCGAAACTCTAAGAAAGGAGAGGATTTACATAAAAATGTAACAGCAATGAATATTTACATGGCCTTTCAAAGGGACATCATTGTTAAAATAAGATACATTATTTAAAATGAACGTCTTTCGTGTAAGGTTTGGCCCGCTTGTGGGCGGGTTACATTTTACATAAATTATTATTATTATGCAGTAGAAGATATCGATATGCTAAATTTTAAAATAAGAATTTCAAGTTCAAGATTCCAGTGGCGTATTAATTTGTTTGTGCAATAACATCGGCCCGTGGTTTATTAATATCTGGTTTTATGATCATATCGATAATATTGCACTCTGTCCAATAATTTAATCGTAGAACAGTTAGTTAAAATTATATTACTACAATCAAAGGAATAACATAGTACTTTTGTCACAAATAATAAGACATTTTACGTTTTTTGAAAAGACTGACGAAAAGAATGTAAATATGAATATAAAAGGATTAAAAATGACTAAAATGGTTGGGAAAACGTAAATTCGGTTTTGTTGGATTGATTTGTTTCACCACTTCTACTTTAATCAAAGAGAAACACATCGCCATTATTATTAATATAATGTGTATTTTGCAATTTTTAAAATATGAGGTTAGATTTGGTTTAGTTAGTTGTGTCGCCAGCTGGAGGGTGGAATCTTTACTTTAAGCCCTAATTGAAGGAACCACATGTTATAAACGGTTCCCGGTAAATTGCTCGAATAACAAGATAATCAATTTGTTTCCGTTTGTTCTGTCTTAGCCCTAGTCTTCTATGTTTTCTGGAAATATATAGAAACAGTTTGAGTAACTAATTAACAAGCAGTTCTCGTAGAAACACTTCTGTTGAGATAAACTCCATTAAAAGATCATATGTTCCGCATTTGGAGCGAACACGGTTAAAATAAATAAATACTTACGAAAATTATTTTTATATTTCACTCTCTAAACAAGTGTCGCGCGTGATAAAAATGAAATTCGTAGAAAAAGTCGTGAAAAATCGTTTAAATAACCAAGCAATTCGAATAATTTGTAACTCGAGCAATTTACCGGCTCCCGTTATGAACCTAAGATTGATTTACTTATTTGGTCATAACTAAATGATGTATAGTGTATATATTCTGATAATATTACATCGTTGCATATGGTCGCATCTTGATACACCACTGGCAGAGATGATTAAGTGAGACAGCATTAGTGATTTATTCATATCAGTTTTCAGATTCACTTTGAAGATTTATATCGGTGCATTTAGGCAAGCGCACAAAACATTGAAAAAACATTGCAACCAAATAATAACAATGCTTTTGATATAGGTTCTGTATTATACTTTACTAAAAAGCGAATCGTTCGTGACTCAACAACACAAAACACTTATTAAACGCAGCTTAAATTTAATATGTTTATAAAGGATTCAATGTTATCTAAGGAAAGGGATATAAGGTATATTGTCAAAGTGACAAATGACTTTTTGGGATGCCGTTGAGGTAGCTATATTTATATTATTGTTATGGATACGCTAAATCAATCACTGTGAAATGTTGATTGCCCCTGACATAACATAATTAAAGTTTTTCCTATTCAATTGCACTTTATATTGTACATTTATATAGTAGAGACCTCTTGATACTCACATCGTTACTATTTGATTATAAGATTTATTAAAGTGTAAAAAATATGTTATTCGAATAAAAGTTGAACAAACATTTAAATAGTGTTTCAGTAAAAATTAATCCGTAACATTTTAATGATTAATTTTATGCTCGTCACGCGATTTCAATCATTGATGTAGCCATTCATATTGACATGCTTACTTAAGTGTGGATAATGATTTAATTGTAACCTTTTAATCCCTTTACCAATACTTACTACAAAAGGAAGAAGAGGAACGATTCATTTTCTGATAAACTTATTGTATTCCTATATTTATTAGTATGCTTTTGGTTCTTACTTACAACTTATACAGATTAATTAGCTGAAACCAAGTTGGCTGTGAGGTGTGGAGATTCAACAATCAGAAACAATTTAAATACATTAATTTTTAGTGTTATCTTGCTTAAACTATAAGATATATATGATTTCAATGATAGATTAAATACTCAAAAGATTTGTCGTAGAAAAATTTACTATTTACATTTCGAACACACTATAAAAAATGGCAAAAGGTATTTTTAAAAAATGTGAAACGGACAGAAATTATATTGTAGATGGATGCAGTATTCCAAAATGTGTAGATGGTAAAATTTAATCGAATATGTTTTATAACGGTCGCCGTTTTTTTTATTGTGGCAATATTATCTAAGATGACATGCGCCGTGTGAAAAAAAGATTATGAAAGTACATACCTAATACCAACGTGACAAAATTATTTTTGAATCCTTCATGGAATTCGCTTGGGAAAAAGTATCCAAGATAATGCAGAGGCAGATGAATCAGATGACGATAAAGGTATGTCGCTGGACAAAACAAGCGGTATTATCATAATGCATTATCGACTTGCATTGTTTTGCATATTTTATTATTGGTTATCATGGGCAAAGACGCATAACTCGGCGGAATAAACGGCAATGTTATTCACCGCACAACGTCATAATAAATAAATATATTATTGTCTGTTGGTCGGAGGGCTCTTTTAGGGAAAAAAAATGTTCTCTTTCCTGGTAACATAATATTATCTGTCAAATATTTATTGGCGCGCGCGCTGTCCGATGAATTTCAATTATTTTATTATAAAAACTGGAATTCTACAGACATTTTTTGGCATCGTGCCAAATATTTAACCTCACGTAATTCAATTTAACTAAATTTTATTATCCCGTCAAAAGAATTTGCTTATATTATGTTTTAGTACAATGAAAGTCCGTCGGCCTTGCTATGCATGCATACTGGCTTGGTTTTATCTAACTAATGTATAGTTTTATGGAGCCATATGGTGATTTAAGTGAAGTCATAAAAGCTCTTTTACTATCTTATTTTACTTTCTATACACTTAAGTGAATTAAAAAAAATCCAGGAAGTTATTCCTGGAAATAGCTTCAAACAAGAATAATGTTGTAGAGCTATTGAAAACAATCTATGAGAAGGGTTAAAACAGTGACGGGTGAAGGTGGAACGTTGGATACCATAGAGAATTTAAATAAAAAAATAATTACCTACCTAAATTAACTTTCTCATGTCAGAATCAAAATACTATTTATAAATTAATTAGTAAGTAGACCTTAAGTATACTATTACAAAGATGGCATTTAAATCAATTTCGCTACAAATAAACATTGCGTGACGGATAAATTATGTTTAATTATTCTAGAAAAAACCGACAAAAAATAGTCGCCGTTATTACTCAATCTCGTATCAATAAAATCATTATTTTGCTTAGTCTTTGTTTACAGTGAAGGATGGCTTAAAACAATAACGTCAGGGATATCAGATTTGCGATGGAAAATGACGACGGAGGAGTCTAACATTAAAAACAAAAAAAACTGTTTAAAACTAAACAGCCATTTTAAAATGCCAACTCGTCAGTCATTGAATAACGAGCTGTCAAATCAATTGACCTCTATACCTGTGTGTACAATAGCAGGTCATTTATTGGAGATAATTAATATTTCAATCTAACATGTGTATATATACTTACCTTTCATACGATGAGAATGATTAAACTTGTAAAAAAATGATTAATTTCGTCTGATTCACGAGTGCAGTGGACTTACCTGTAATAAAAAGAAAAGAATATTATTAGTACATCAGTAGTAAAATTAATCATTATTAATTTACTTAGCAATCTATTTACCCATGTACAATTAAACAATATAAAATAATTGTTTATTGTCGTTGATTTCATCCCTATATCATAGACAATTATTATGTTCCACAGTTAAATTTGAATAAATGACATTTGCTTTGTGACATTGCAATGTTGTGCACAATAATTTATGGTCATTAATGAATGAAGTCATAAATAATGCGGTTCGATAAATAAAATTATCGTTTTTTTTTTCAATTGCGATAACATTGCCTTTCGAATTGTTATGAATTGCAATAATAAATCGAACAAAAAACGAATTTACATTGTGATGCATAGAACGAAATATGTGGCTGGCTTTTTACACATTTATGGCGTAACATTTGCAGCAGTTGAAAAAATGTCATTCATACTTAATTATCATATTATTTCATACACAAGAAACGAATTTTGACAGGTATGGTTTTGCTGCCATCTTGGGTAATATTAGAAATTCATATTTAGAACTTGACTGTTTTGAAATGGAACGTTGAAAAGTTGCCAGCCGAAATAAAAAATATGACCTCTTAAAATTATTTAAATAGAGCGGTAACATTGACAATGTTCTAGAGAGGGGGTAAAGTGTAACTTTCATTTCAATAATTTTATAAAATATTTATTATAATTTATTTAATCGTCATCAGAATTATAACGAGAACATGGAGTATCTTTAAATATTAATTTTGGTTCACATATCAATAATTATTTATGAAAAAAGCGAAAATAATATCAATTCTATTAGTTGGCCAAGGTTCATTCTAAACTATAAATTGCACCATAAAATAAGAAATCGCATCACAATAGTAAAAACGGAATCCAATATATTTTATAATATGAAGGACTTGGTCGGATCCATGCTGCATTGGTAAACGTCATTGGTTTCTGTGACGAATCTCACAGATTGTGAGAAGCCGTTGAAATTACTATGTCTATGATAAATCTCCATTAGCTCCAAATCAGAGACGGCTTAAAAAATTATGATCATTCATTCAAATAAACTATATATATATATTATAATATATATTTAAAAAAATCAAAATTAGCGATTATGTATGTTTTTGTGTCTGCAAAAATAAGGGGAAAAAAACAAGGATATATATAGGTTTATGGCCATAATACAATATATTATGAATCACGGTTTCCAAAAATAGAATAAGTCTGTTCGTAAAAATATCGATTTTTACAGAAATAAATTTCCCTGTGATGGCGTGTATTTTACTGTGATTTGACTTCCAAATGTGTGCTTTTCACAGTATGTTAGTAACAATCAATATAGGTACTTCATACATAAACTACTTTGAATATTGTATATGTTTTATTATTTTGGAAGGTATTTGATATAACATACATATTAAGAAAAGGATAGAACAAAATGAACAAGGATATCAGGACAACAAAAGTCTTAAAGTTGTTAAAATAGTATTATATCAGCTGTAAGCCCGTGTCCCTCAGCAGATTATCAAAAATCAACAATTTACTGGCGTGATTTGATTTTGTGAGGAATTCAGAGATAAGGGAGCGTACAAGACAGCGTCCCGTCACGTCAGTGGTTATGGAGAGACGTTGGAACTGGCTGGGTCACGTGCTGCGGATGCCTCCGGAAAGCCTCGATCCTGCCTGCCTCTTCTTTCGACCGGTGGGATTCCGGCGTCCTGGACGTCCGTCGGGTACTATCCATAGGATGTACTCGGCGGAACTGAGGGATGCTGGCATGTCATGGGAGGAAGCAAAGCTATTGGCGGGAGACAGGGAAACATGGAGGTGCCGCGTGGCGGCCATATGCTCCACATAGGGAGCGAACATGGCCAAAGAAGAAGAAGAAGCACGTGTCCCCCAACAGATTATCAAAAATCAACAATTTACTGGCGTGAATAGTCAGGTGTATACTTAACTATCGTATAAACCAGGTGTAATAAACTCAATTAATTCTCCAAATGGATTTTTTTTCAGAAATATATGTATGATGTAAATGGATAAATAAACAAATAATATTGCTTATTCAAAATGTCGGGGGGGAAAAAATTCACTTGTACCAAATTATTCTCAATGTGTGAAACAAATGTCACCATTGTTTCGTTTGTGATATGTAGTTATATATATATTTCTTCTAATTTATTGGCGTATATATAAATAAGTAGACGTCATTTTATCTACGCGGCAAATTGGCTTGGCAATGTATAAAATTTAATAGAAATACATCAACAAAAGCCATCAAATACAAACGTACTAACAAACAGGGGTGTGTAGCATATAAAAAAAAGACTCGTTCAACGAATCTTTTGAATCTACGTGTCAAAAAGAATGGAACCGACAGAATAGACGTCAGTGTGTCGATTAAAAATGTTGTGGCATTCATTTATGTAACCGTAATAAGAAATGCTAAGGTATTTTGTTCAGGTAATATTCATTTACAGCAAGCTGACCGCAGTGTCAGCGCCTATCCTGCGGAAGTGGAAGTCATGGTTAATTTCAGACACTTTTCGGATACGATAAAACCAAAACAGAATCATAATTAAAACCTAATTTGATAAAACTCCAGACGAATCGTATTGTATTTGCTGCATAGCGTTTCATTTCAGTAATGATTTTGTCTAGTCTATTTTTGCCCCAAATGTGAATCTTTTGCTATCTTATATACTTTGGCAATCCTTTTCTATCGTTTGTGAACTAATGTATCTCTTCACGGTAGTTGATTAACGATACTTGATTTGTATCCAGTCGATCAATTTGTGTACTAAATTATGATATGATGATATTAATAGTGTACAAGTCTTTCTCGACAATTCTTTTTAATAATCGTATATAGTTGGGAACTTTTTAAAATCCATTTCCGATTTCAATGCAGAGGTATCTGAGCCGAAAATACTAGTTACTAAGTGGTTCAACCACTCTTTTTAGCAGGAATAGAAAATATAAGTCGCTAACCGCTCCCGTTACACCGCGCTATTTTAGGATTGGAAGGGATGAAGGGAATTTTAAGACATCACAAACATCCGTGCTTTTGAACAGACATCAATTAATATATTTAAAAATGCTATCCGTGACATCGGTCACGGATGCCAATGACGTTAACCATTGCACCACAGACACAACTTTTTATCGAAGAGCGCAGGGATAGAAATGATTAGACTAGGCCAAGACTAGTGGTTTGCACTACGAATAATGGCAAGTTTCAGGTGATGTGTAATGTATTCATTGAAAACATATCAAAGGATTGAATATGCTGCTCAGTTAAACACTTATTGCACTGTAACGTTGTTGATTAAATGAACGAATAATAAAATATAATATGTTTTATTTTGCATCGTTAGTTAAAAGTTTACTTTTATTACAACTGCGCAATCTTTAACTAGTTGGCGTTACTTCAAGTGATTGAATATCTATGAAAAACGGTTTATCTGCCAGTCAAAGTAAAAGTGAAAACAATTATATTTAACATAGACAAATAAAGATGTACTTGCGTTTAGTCTACGCTAGTGACCACACAAGCGATTTGAAACTGCGGTCAAGTTGACAGTTCACCGAATCACCGCATGCGTCATTATTTTTACACACTGAGTCATTATAATAATGTGTTCTTGTGATTCCACCTTCACGACACATAGTTTGCATATGTTTCGTAGTCAAACAAACAAACAATCAATTTAATAATACCCATTGAGCCTGGGCTACGTACGATCAATTTACATTGACAGTTATGCCGATTCTTTGAAAACGATTCTCTAATCAATTACTTATGAATCTTTTTTGATCTATGATTCCAAGATAAATGTATCCCGATTAAAAAATAAGGAAAACGTGGAAACATTATAAGCCATTAAAAACAAGACATGAGTTGTTTTTTTTTTAATCAGTTAATTAATGGTGAGTTCTATGGCGTAGCGGTTAGCGTTGTAGGCTTCCGTGCCAGATCTCAAGGGTTCAAGTCACAGTGCGAAGCATTTTTTCGATCGATTCATCGTTTTTGCTCGAAGGCATGAGTGTTTGTGATGTCCCTTCAACGATTTTCAATCATTTAACAAACGGGCGTAGCGAGAGCGAAAAGCTAACCACTAGTCATGTCGTAGCATAATCCCTCTATCCGTACTTCTCTCTTTTAAAAAGAGAGTAGTAGGGATTAGTTTATTGTTTTATTGTTTGACTCCGAAAAGTATGCAAAATCACCCACCCTTAACAGTGACGCCACATCAAAATTAAAAGATCCGATCGGCCTGAGATGATTTTACATTAAAAATGCTAAAACACGAAACATTCATGATTGATCGCTGAGGACATATGTCAAATAGAATTTGAATCACGTAGATAGGTCTGCGATCAACAAGAAAGATGTGATGTGATTAATAGGCGCTTCGTTTGCACGCTGGGCATAGTGCGTCAAGGCAACTTCCGCGTTTCGCAGTTTGAATTTTTAACTAATTCCCCCAGCACCGGAAACCGTATTCGGAAACACACAACGATCAGTGACCGATTTCATGTCAATTTTATTGTCTATGATTTTATCATGGATATTATAAAAATATTGCCGTGCGGCAGCTGTTTTCAACCAGAAACCCGTTGTTATTGAAATCATTAAACTAATCTTACACATACAATCTTACACAACTAAATACATCATTAACAAATGATAATTAACATAAAGGAAATTTCTTGTGGTAACTACGACAAAGTGTGTCAATTAAAAAAAAATCTTAACATAAATACTGTCTTGTTTTTGATCGACTGTCATTTTCAAATGGGATAGAAAAGCCAAATTTTAGTCGCAAGTATTTTAGTTCAATTATAAATTAAACTTTCATGTTCGTTATCAATGCTTGGTGAAAGGCACATTATTTATTTAAATCAATACCAGTTTCGTTATTCGTGAGAATTATCAAACGAATGTGTTCATTCATTAAGATATCATTCATCAGTTGAAAAATATATATTTTATACAGAATCAAGTATAAATACAGAAAAAAACATTGCTACTGCTTTCAATAACTTTGACCGCATGGCAATGTCTACAGCTTTCAGCGGTAAAATTATATGTGTGGTCAAATGCCACCATCTTGGCTTGAATATAGTTAATACAAAGCGTACATCAAAACATCAAGTAATCAAGATTTATAACTAGAAAAAGGTGAAAAGTAAGGACTGGCGATCATTCATATATGCTTCAATTCGTACTTTAGTTCGTCAATAATTGCCGAATCTTTCTTCAGACAGCACTGTTTACTCAGAAAAGACGAGTCAAGATTTGAAAGTGTTTTTTTGCATTTCCGCCGGAGCATCATTCTGTCTTACTTTAAATATCCAATGTGTCATATATTGAGTATTGACTCACTTAAAAACTATTCTTTAACCATAGAAATCTACATTGAAAACAATATTGAACAAGTGAGCGTCTACGCGCATTTAAGTTTTTTTATCGATTCATTTCATTTGTACGTGCGTTTCGCAAGATTCACCTCTCGAAAAACGCAAACACACGTCGAAAACGTAAGCGAGTACGTGATACAGGTGGTGAAGGTGTCCTGTCGGCTGATGAAATATAAACGGTTAATATTCACTCGCTCGCTTGAATCACTCGTCGGATCGCTCGGCCAAATACTGAACGTCGCGTTCAGACTGTTCTATGTTCGGCAAAGTTCACTCTCTCGGTGGCATACTAGGTTTGTCATAATGAGACATTACTTAATAAACTGATCAGAGTGTAATAATATAAGAATTACTATTTGTCGTTCATTCAAGTTTCTTGTTTATTGTAGACACTTCATAATGCATCTGATTTTAATATGTGTTGCAATAGTCGGTAAAATATTTTACGTTGTTGTATTCAATTAATTTTCTGAATATAACCAGCGGTGGGCTGCCAATACGTTAACAAGGGGGCTCGCTTAATCTCAAAGCAATTATCGGTGTTCTGGGGTAGGGGTGAATTTGTTTATCACTCCTATCCAATTACATGCGGCATTTAAATACGCCATCGATTGTTACTTTTAATACACTTATAATATGTAACGATATAAAATTTACCGTAAACTTATCAATGTAAATGGCTAAAAGTGTACTACTGTGTATAATGAAGCCGTCGTAGATAGTAAATAAGTCAGAAATTGCAGTTGTATACTGATTGAATATGGGAAAATTGTTTTATCTTAAGCTAACAAGGGGTTAGCGCGAGCCCTTCCGAGCCCCCTCCAGCCCACCCTCGAATGTAACTAAATTAATATCCTTTATGAGGTGGAAACATGAATCAGAAAATATCATATCTTATCGGTTACATTTTTCATTCAACAAAGATTATCTGATAATAAACATTCCTTTATGATTAATTTGACAAACACATTATTGCTTTTTTTTGTATTACGAAAGACAGGCGATCCATGGAATTATAATTACCTCCGATTACATCCGCAATGCTTTACATTTCCCGCCATTTAGTCCGACATTGACATTGCTGCTTTATTGTCTATGTTAGTTTGTATTTTTTTAATCTGATTTTGGCAGTCATTTTTGATTGCATCGTTGCCATTAAGTCACACATTACACTGCAACGTTGTACAAAATGACAATTACGACGATATAGATCTTTTTGGGCTCAAAACGTAATACAATCAACGTAACACGTAAAGATCACATGTTCCAACACTACCAAGATTAATATTCGATTTGAGGAGTTGAATATAGGCCCTCAACTGTACAGTGTAACCTAGATATAACGAACTAATGTGTCAAATACGAAAACTTTATATACATATAAATGAAGGTTTTCCTAATGCGTTTCTCTTGATTAGAAAAATACTATAATGAGTAAAATTACGACGATGTCTTTGATTTTATTTTTCATTTAAAACGAGTAATGAATGCACCCATTCAACTCAAATAAACAAATTGAACTGCTGTGCAGCTGTGTGAATCAGCGGCCAGCGTTGCAAACGTCGGTGTTACGTTCAGTCTACGAGCATGACATTATGACGTGATAATCACGCACATAATATTTCTTATAAATAAATGGCGACACTTTATACACGAAGTCTCTGGAAACAAACACAGCAGTTTCCATTTTTTGTCTTAAATAAGTCGGATATGTCATCGTGTAGAGCTGGAAATTTTGCAAGTATATTTTTGAAGGATTTTCATCGAGTTTGTAACAAAAACGGCAGTTTACATTGTCCTGTATAGTAAAAACGGCTGTTATTAAGCAGTTATAAAATTATTTAACATAACTTTTTTCAGAATTTTTATCTTAAAAAAAAAGTCTTAATTGATTTGTCTACATTTTAGGATTACAAAAACTGCCGCTTTTGTTACCCAAATACAATATTTTTAAAACAATTTTAACATTTGAGCAGATATACTTTCTGTCATATCTCTACGTTTATGATTTTTATGATCTACAGCGGAAATAAACAGTGTTTAGACGCGCCCCTATTGATCACAAAAAGCCCATCAATACAGGCACTGTAGATGACCCAGAATTGATGCCACTAACGTCAAATGTAATAAAATCGACTGAATTGAATTGTAATCAACATGTCCAACCTTTGAGTTGACTTGATAAGATTTGTTTTTAAATCGATTGAAAAATACGATAAGAAACATTGTGTAGAAAACTATGCCGGTAGTTTGTGATTACAAAGAAAAGACAAGTGTTTTTTTTACTACGCCCAGTTGCTAGAATTTATGATAATGTGGTGAACGAATGTCTGGAAAGTGAGTAATATTTTAAAGTATCAAAAATTACGTCATATCCGGTGAAATAAACGATAAAACATGAAAACAAAAAGAAAATAAATTATTCGCAGAATTTAAGATGATATTATTATTGTTTCTTTATAGAATGTCCACTCCCAATAGTGATAAAACTAACGCAAAATGAAACATTAGAATAAACTGTGTTTTTTAAACAATACGGTTTAATCCTACTCTATTGTTTTCCTGCTCGAGCAAAAGCTCATCCATAAGAACAATGTTAAATAATACCGCGTTCATTTGTTCCCCAATCTATAGTTTTCTTCGATTTTTCAGTTAAATGTTACGATCATATCACAAATATTATTTCGATCGATCGTTTTTCCAACCCATTTATAAAAAAAAATTAACTTTTCCGGTTCTAAGCTCAAGAAATGCGACCCCAATACCCACATTTTCTTCAATATCTATTTTAATATAGGTAATACAATGTTTATAATTAAGGTATTCTTATATCATAATTTTTTGGACCTTTTGTAGTTTATATAAATACGCGACAAAGCGATAATGCGATAAGCGCCCGCTATAACGATCGTTCGTAAGATAGCTGGGCTAAATTCGTCAGTTGTAATTTCATATGTGTGCTGGGATGACGTCTTTTTTACGCGCAACTTAAAATATGATTATTTATTAAAAAACCACGGATTTTTATATATAAAAAAAAATGTATGAGAAATGATGCAGAGAGATATTTTAAAGCCCTTAGACTTTTTATTTTTTTGAAATTCATAAGAATAAGGCCAATAATGAGGAAACCACTGGGGTCACAAAAGACCCCCATCGGCAGAGAAGTATTTTTTTAGTCTCCGAGCCGCGAGAGTTAATTATGTGTATTCAAACCACACTAGTTCACAGTGTTGCCACTGAATGCTAGGCTGACTAAAAATGATCTGATTGTATAAATTTATATAACTTAAAAATGAATGATTGAAGAATATCTTTGGAGTAGCAATCGTCTCTTTTTACCCGACTCCACAGCCCTGCATTATGCGAATAAAGTATTATTCATTGGCTGTTTTATTGTGATAGTCAACCAAGAACTCCTTTATCCGGAAATCAACTGATGGCACCTCAATGCAACGGTGTTGCAAATCTCTCTGCAAAACAATTGATTGTAATAAATAATTGATATTATGTGCGTCCGTGCTTGTTTTCCAATCAATTGATAAGTAATTAATTCATAATTATCATTCTCGTCATTTTCTCATCTTAGGCCTTGCCAAGTACATCGTTGTGAAAATATCAAATCGACTTGAATCACGATTTAAAAAAGAGTCATAATACTAAGTCAATTATACAGTTATACATAATTATGTCTACAAACACAGAAGTTAATTTTACATAAATATACAACTTTGTGAAAACGCGTCACATTTTTATTTCTCTGAAATCTATGACGGTGCCGATTAGTGAACTCATGTATAGTTAATATTTATTTTCATTGCTGAACTGCATTTCGTCGGTAAATTTCTTCAACATCTTATCTCAAAAAGAACAAGTTTTTAGGAGATACATAAATGTACTTTATTCTACCACTATCGCTTTCAATCGCTATAAAACAACACTGGAATGGTTTTTTCCTCAATATATTTGAAGAAGTTAATAAGGAAAGAAGCAAAGACGTTTCGGTACATGCCATCTTCTACTTCGCGTTAATTATAGCACATGACCATATTGTTTGACAAAAGTTTTTGTATTGCGTTAAATGAAGCATGAAATATTTTACGGTTCAAAAGTGTTGCTATTCAAAAAGCATAGTTTTTAAATAATTTCAAATCTCAGATTTTTTATAATGTTGAGTGAATGTGGAGCAAATGGTATATTAATGAAAGTATCTCAACATTTTTTGTTCTGCGAGAACTGTGTGCTACTCAGGTGCTCAAACTCTCTTTTTATTAAAGAGAAAAGAGATAAGACTAGTGATTAGTTAATCGGTTTTCAAGATATGATGAGTATGAAGAAATCCAAGACATTCGCACAGAGAAATCCATAAATCGATTGAAAAATCAATCAACGACAACTGTCCGAACTGGGATTCAAGCTCGCAAGCTCCGTGTTCTAATTCAACGACGTTGACACTCGACCACGCAGTTGGCTATACGAGCTTTACCCTATAATAATCTCACAACAGTTTTTTCATTTGTTACACTTCGGAATTGAGTTATCAATTCATTCAAAGATGTACGTAATATGCGTATTATAATATTTAACCCACAGTAGCTGATGGTCACAGTAAAATAAATCGTAATCAGGTTAGAAACATCGCGGACTTATCAGATCACTTCATCGCTATAACGAGTAATTCTTAGTATTTAAGATTAACGTAAAAATGACTAACTATCACATATTGATCATAAGTAACGTTGCATTGAAACCAAAGATTGTTCAATCACAAGCCACCCACCCTTTTCTTGGAATATTCATAAAAGATATCTGACGAAGAAATGACTCACACCGTGATAAAGAATTTCATTCATGCTAAATGTAATAAAAATCCAGTATTAATTGATTAAATATTACTATAACATATTACTTGATATCCGTAAATATATACTCATAATATAATAAATAAACATTGTTAATTTATACGTCACGTTTTACTGCTGCTTATTTAATATTATTTTTACCAGTGGTTTTCAAAGTGTGCTACGTGGAGATTTGTAAAAAATGTTTTGTATTCACTGTAATAAAAAAATCGATTGAAATAGCGAATTGGTATTTTGATATTTCAAATTAAATATCGTCATTTAAAATATATATGTGTTAACATAATCGTAAACGGATGATTGTAAATAATAACTTTCGGTTTCTTAACATCAATTCTGGAACTGCTGTCAAAATTGAAACAACGCTAATAGATTTTAAATATTAAGTTTTAATAAATCGCAAACATTTCTTTTAAACATATACTTCTAGAGTTCTAGAATCTAGACCAGGTGTGGGAAACCTTCTCCTCTCTAAATGCCGCATTCATTTATCTGATTCGACATAAGGCCGCAGTAAACATTGACCGGGAATTAGGGGAATCTTTGGCCGAAATTTACGAATTTACTTCTCAGATTCTCAGGAATTTACGAATTTACAAAAAAATAAATAATTACAGAATTGGCCAGAAGGCCGCATCAGAGAAGCCAAAAGGCCGCAGGTTCCCCACTCCTGATCTAGACATTCAAAACTCGGTGTTGGTGTTCAACAAGACAGTATAAATAATCGGAATGAATTACGCTTGTATTTAGAATGCTGTAGGCTTCTTTTCAGTGAAAATATCGTCAACAAATGCAGCAACATCAAATGGTAATATTTTTTTAAACCATTTCTGCTTCATATGTGAAGTATATGGACTCCTGATTAAGCTTATCTTAACAGACATTATTGTACGAGAACAGCTTTCAATTTATTCGTCAACCTCTCTTTAACTGAGAAAATGATCAAATAAATCTAGCACATGATTAGTGGTTAGCTAATCACTATCATAACGTCGTGTTTTTAGGAAATTCAAATAACACAGACATCGAAATATAGAAAATATAGTTTATTTAACTGTGGATACTAGGATTTATGGCTCTTCTACAGGTAGTTATAATACTGTTTTAAACATAATAATGAATAATAAAAGTATTTTTATATACATTCTTTTGACTTCCCATTCGTCATTTTTCGTATTAAAAATTTACAGAGCTTGTCGCTTTTACAGCACAGGGTGATCAGCTTGATATTTTGATTACACAATTATCGCTCAAGCAACGAGGTGGATCAAAATGTCACTTAGTTCGGTATTAGATCAAAGCCGCATAATACGACCTTGACCGAATGTGCATGAATGTATAAATAATTGCAGTGCAACTTTACAAGGGGAGTTCAATTTTAACCAACAATCTTTAATTATTTGTCGAAGTGCGTGATCGAGCGGTAAAGGTTGTTACTAGTGGACTTCTATCCGAAGGCATGGTAAATAATAGTATAATTTATCCTAATTTACTTTGAAAAATCCCATATTGCTTATTGTTTTTCGTAACAATAAAGCCATAGTTGATAAATTTGATGTAATGTAATTAATAATAAATATCAATTTAATTTTATCCTAACTAATGTTTTAAGAAATAAACCCAGATTGTTAATCGTTCTTTGAAACACTAGAATCACATTTGATAAGTGTAATATTGTAATTATAATTAAGGTGTTAGAGTGAATAACTTGATGCATTGTGTATCTCTTCAGAGCCAGTATATATAGCTGAGCAAAACATAAGTTTAAACATAGTTCTGACGATGGCGCAAGCCGAAGTAGCTATCAACGCATAAATTATTAAAACTGTAGAACTAAAATACTTTGATATTTTAAATCTGTTATAATGGAGTTCTACCAAGTAAATGCCAAATCAATTAATAAGGTACGGACGTCTTATAGTAAGTGATAAGATACTTTGTTAAAAAAAGAGGAGTTGAGCAACAATCTGTTATTGTAGAAACTCAATTAGTAGCTCGTACGATCCACGTTGAAAGCGATAATATGGTATGATAATAGAGATTAAATCATCTTTATTTCTTTATTCTACTTGTTGTGTCATAAGATATATTTAAGAAAAATATATAGACTGATTAGATATCAAGCAGCAATGTTATCAATTTAAAATCATTCACCGACAATTAACCATCGTACCTATGGACGATATTTTTTTATTTTCAACAGCGTCCCCCCACCTCTCCATACACCACCTAGTGGTAAGTCGTTTTATTTATCTTTTTTAATTACGTTAATGGCTCTCAATTTATTGTATGTTTATCCAAAAATAACGAGGCTTAGCGAGAATGATTAACTATCCTTTATATCCATACTCTCTTCGAGAAAAAAATAGGTTGAAAAAACAGCTGTTGAGATACTTATATTAGAACGCCGAATGCACTTCTTTGGAAGCGGGCATGGATTAAAAAAATATTATTTAGTAATATTCTTCCCGGATTCACCCATAACCAAAACAGATGTTATTATTTTTTTATGCGTATAGTAAAAATTATCAAAATCACTTTTTTCACTCGCTGTCTCCGAAGAGAGTGATAAAGAAACTGAGTGTCTGTTCACGATGTCCTGATTGATATTTATACTCTAATATTGTGTAGGAAAATCAGTGGGTCAATTGTGAACACGCCGAGCATAATGAGTGAACGGTATATTATTGTCTTTTTTAAGTTCATGTGAGAACATACCGTGTTCAATGATCATTCTCCGTGTCGACCTTGCACCATCATCGATACAAATGCACGTATGGTGACAATATCATTGAATTTTATCTGACATAATCATCATGTATAATTATTAATAACGTACACACATACGAGATACAGAATTACAAAGCAAAATAACAGTTATAATTGACATTGTTCGAAATATACATGCATTGAAATAGATATATTATTTTTTTTACAGAACAGAGCACAATATTGTATTGATTTATACTTACTAAATATTTTTCAACACTTACTTTATTGCAAGTTTTGGAGAAGTTAATAATATACATAGTTTATATGTTTTTTCGAATAAATCAAAACAATATTTGTTATTAAAGCTAACGTCAATGTTGAAATGACAAATACTTAAGTTAAATTGTTGAAAACATTTTTTATTGTATTAGTTTATTATTCAAGTAACTACTATGTGAGATATACAGCGGCAGGCTGGCAATATGTTAACAAAGGATTCGGTGAATCTCAGCCATGATGTCTTCATACCATGGATGATGCGTATGACGTGTCTCGCTGGTTTTTTTGCGGCCCGTTGTTTGTCTTTGTCGCTCCTTCATTTTTTTAATTTTCCTGTTTTGTATAATAATTTATAAGAAATTGCAGTTAGGTGCTAATTTGATCTTAAGCGAATGACTTTCTTAACATAACAAATGGCTTGGGCGAGCCTTCTGAGCCCCCTTCCAGCCCACCCCTGGAGATATATATAATATGAATATCAGTTTTTTTTCAATTAAACAAATATAAGGCTTTAAAGTTGAAAGATCATACGAAAAAAACTCGATGAGATTTTTATTGTAGATCACTCGAGATCAACTCGAGAGGAATTGACATCACAAACACCAACGTCTTATGTCTCAAATGTTCAATTGAAAAAAATCTAAATTTTACTTTGTTCTTACTGAGAATCGAGCCCAGACCCGGGTGATTGGTAAAGCGAGCTTTAACCGACTAAACCACAGCGTGCGACAAGTGAATTTTGATTTGCTTACAATCACATTTGTTTGTATTATAAGAAAATAAACATTGAGATTTCACCACCGAGGCAAGCTTGCATCACATTATTTGTGCAAAGTTGACAACTGAATGTATTCAGTTAAGTGAGACTACAATCGTGAAAAAAAATACTTAAACTTTGTTGAATCGATAACAGATAGGGGACGTAAGATGTCGATTTATTTCGGTAATTTATTTTTAATATCGCTCATATAAATTCCACATCCGATTTTATTCTGCTCTACTTTTAGCAAGGCTTTACGGAAACTTTCGCGTAGAACCTTTGGCTGACGGATCCACAACTAACACACAACAAACTGTCATTTTTTTTATCGTGAACAATGTTTATTTGTTCAGGAACATGGCGGAGTAGTCAACGATATCGGATTTTTCAATCGATTTGATTATATGACAATGTCTAAAATTCCCTATTCTCGATAGTCTTCTATCTTTACTCCTTTCGAAAAAGAAAGTATACAATTTAGTAAAAAGCACTCAATTGAGAGTTCATGTGCTACGAAATTAGTTTGTAGTATATCGACTGTGGAAAGGAAAAAGAACATAGCCCACACATATCAAATTTTACAGGAGGCGCAAAAAACGTGTTTTGATGATTTTGTGACATATGCAAATTATGAATTATACACAACCTTAAAGTGCACGGAGACTTCTAAACTGTTGTTTAATTGACATAATCTAATATTGATTAAAGAAATTGTCTAGGAAAAACTTTTATTTCAGTATTTTTTCTTGATTTTATTTTTTTACAAGCTCATCTTTTTTCAAACTTTAAAGCTAAATTTAGATACTGATTCGGCATTTGCAGCTTGCATCCTTTTTTAAAAGAATGTGTATCAAGTTGGATACATTGTGATTATCGAAAAAAACCTGCTTAAAAAAACTGTGGTTTACATCCTTTTTCTTTTCCACAGGCGATATGTAATGTAAACTAGAGATTAACTATAATCTATAATGATACTTATTCAGCATTTGCAGCTTGCATCCTTTTTTAAAAGAATGTGTATCAAGTTGAATACATTGTGATTATCGAAAAAAACCTGTTTTGAAAAAACTGTGAGTAACTTCCTTTTTCCTTTCCACAGTCGATATGTTTTATAGAAAAATTACTGAAATTCATTGTGTGAAAATATATACGTGAAAAAAGCAAAGCATATTGCAATACAAAATGGCGTTTTGTTTAAAATTGATACGTTTTCCTTGTATCAAAAAAAACGTTATTGAGAGTTTATAATAATGTGATTTTTCGTCATTAAATGTATTATATATCAGCATATCTTAAGTAAGCATTTACTTTGGCTTAATTTCAAATCAGTCAAAACATTTGCCGATAGCGTGAAGTAAAAATTTCAATCGAAAAATTCACGTAGAACTAAACGATTTGATATTTTAACCTTATAATTGCCAAACTGTTTCCGATGGATGGGCCCAAATTAAATACAGCATTATTATAAGAGTACTATTTTTACGCCCATGTTAACACTCGAGCTTGGCAAAAGTTATTAACACGCGATGGGTAGGTTCTATACGGCCACTATATATTCTAAAACACTCGAAGAAAACGGCGTAGTTATCGATTTTCGCTGTTGCTTGCTTAAGCGCTCGCTTTTCTTAGAGTTTTTTCGGCGTCAATTTTCGACAAAAGAATAAAGAACACAAATCGGCGATGTGAAAAAGCTTACACTACATGTATGTAAGAAAATTAAATCATTTCATTTGAGCCAGGTCAGCATTACACTTCGTATTTACAAAAGAAGTATTTTACTGCGTTGTTGAATGTTATGTTTTTATAATAAATTATGAAAACCATTGAAAAAGTCATTTTAAACAATATTACATTGTAGTAAAAAAATATATTAATTTGTTATTCTACTGGTTGTGTAACAGGTTATATGTTATAAAATCTAACGAAAAAATGATATAATATAATTCAACTATTTTATTAACTATTTTAAATTTTCTATTTAAGATTTACGGCAGAATTTTCAGTTTTATAAAAAATATTTTTTGATAACAAAAAAAAAAATCATACTGTGATTTATATGTCGTACACTCAACAGCCTTAAATTTGTTTTCGAATCATCTGTGGCACACATTCAAATAGTGACGCGTTCTAAAATCAAAAAAAATGAAATAGGAATTTGACGTTTGGTATGTCATCCTTTAAGATGATGCTTTAGTTACATCATTGTAAAATCCTTCGTTTGGATGCGTTATTCGCAAAATATCTTGACGACGTCACTCACTTACTCATTGAAATTAATTCTTCGGCAAAATAAATAATAATTATTAAATTTTAAGCAAGTTTCGACCAAAATAAAGCGTTAAGGTTATCTTTCTGCCGACCGCAAAGCAAGGCTATCTAACGAATGATATAATAAACTATTTGTTATACTATACAATAATAAATTCCATAAAAACATTATAATATTTACGACAATACAATACATATACGCATATAACAAATTGGTGTAAGTAAAGGTTTTAGCAATATATATATATTGTCTTCATGATTCAAGCCCGTGTGCTTTGTAATCAAAGCTAATGACGTTTCCACTCGACTCCATAGTCAACACAACACAAAAGAGTCTTGTTCTTAGTGCAAACTACATTGTTACAAACTAAAACTGTCTAATCCAAAGTGCAAATATTTATACCTTTTAATTAAATTCATTCGCCTTATTGATTGGTGACCTAATGAAAAGATTTTACACCAATCAAGTAACCCAATTAAATCTTAAAGCATTCGTTTGTGAAAACGTTGCATACGGTCACACTGCTCCATTTTATCACGCATTGATAATAAATATTAATGCTTAAATTCAAACAACACTATTTACAAAATTGTAACTTTCAGGAGAGCCAAAAAACGGTTTCTATTATTTTGTAACTGTACAAAGCAGAAATTAATTAAAGGACTAATATTCATATATTATAATTTATTGTGTACTGTATTTTTATATTGTTTATGGTGATGTAACAATTTTTAGATATTATCTTCAAAACATTAAAAAAGACGTTAAACTTCACTGATGATTTAAGAAGAAACTAGAAAAGATTGTTTGACTATCATGTAGCCGAGAATAAAAATTAAAATAATCAACAACAAAAACACGATTTTTTAAAAATATACAGAGATAACGTTGTTTGACTTTAAGACCTCGAATATTTACGGAAGAAACAGCAAATGTGTTAGTTTAAAGTTATTTTCTTATCTAAACAAGTCTTTGGTGATCAGATAGGTTGGCCTCTGATCTAGGATAGCTATTTATCCTTAATCGATGTCAGCAGAATACTTCTTAAAGATTCTGTTATTTTTCTTATTTGACAGCAAGTAAGACTAAATTTTATATTATACGGAATGGAATAAATACGTGTTTATTCGTGTTATTTTTAATTCTACTATTTAAATATAATACATACTACAAACATTCTGCACCATCTCGACTGTTATCAAGTGTTTTATTGTTTCTTAAATTTGCTTGCGTAATTAAATGCCATAGAGACCAGTAAATAAAAAGACATATAGCGGTTTTCTGTTAATGTTTACACAAAGCAAAAACCGATAATAAAAATATTATAAAATATGTACAACTCAGCTCTGGACAAACTACAGCCCGCATGCCATAAATGATGGCTAGCGAGTTGAACAGTAGATTTTTAAGAAGTTTACAGATTTGTCCTTTAATTCTGTATGAATTCTACTACATTCTAGTATGTTTATTTTATTATTTTCTTGGTTGAAAATTTCGCAAATCTTTCAAGGTTTTGCTTGGAAAATCTATGCAATATAATAAATATTTGATATAATGCTTTTTAATGGAGACTTTTTACGATCAAGCATTACAGATGAACATTTACAATGAGTCAGTCATAAAAACTATACTATTTATAGTATAATTTCTCTGAGGAAAGCCGAGCGAACGGTTTATAAAAACATATAACGTCTATTGAAAAATAGTGTTTTGGCAAAGATGATAAATTTGCCCATGTTGGCAGTATAACCTATATCTGTAGCATGTATCATTGTGTAGTCGATTTTCTACACATCATGCTGGGATAAGTGACTGTTTTCATATGAATGTATAATACACATTTATACTGGAAAACATGGCGGGCTTGCGTGCCTCACGCCATTTTGAATGGGGAGGCCGAATAAGATGGCCGCCTCAGATAAGGGTTGCCAACACAACAGACGCGAATGACACAACTGAGGAGTCAGTACTTTTATCAAGTTAGAGTTGATGGTATGGTTATGAGCGAGAAAATTGAAAGACAGTTAATATTGAGATAAAAACGTTCGGGAAAAAGCTGCACTTGAAGTACAAGCTTAAAAATATCCCATAAATTAAGGGCATATTATTTCAACAACGTTTTTCAATTTTCATTGTGATATCAATCAATAACAACATGTATTTATTTATTGGCTAATGCCAAATACTTAAAAGTTCAAAGATCATACGAGATAAATTTGAAGATTTTTTTTTGCAAGTCACTCGAGATCAATTCAAGAAGAATTGACATCACAAAACACCCACGTCTTAGATCTTTATTTGAAAAAAAAATCCTAATGTGACATTGACCTGACCGGAGAACTGAATCCAGTCACGGCCGATAGAGCCAATCTCTGATCATCCAGAACGCAGCAGGTATCCACTAATATCCGATTATGAATATTGATTAAAAATACAACCATTGAAAATGAATACTGTGATGGTTTCAAAACGGTATCTTCCCGAAATAATTATTGTATAAAATTGTAAAGAATTAAACTCTTACTTGTTAACTGAAGATCTCACTGGTGACCCAACATAAGGTTACAGTTATAAAATAAGTTTATTGATTACTTGTAGTTTTAGTTGATGATGACTTACCTGCAATGAAAAAAGAAAAACATTGTTAATAAAACATTCAGATATTTTTTTAATTTGAAGAAATTAATCATTGTTTGATAATAAAATAATCTGATTACGATATGAGATACTGCGAAGTTTACAACTCACAGTTCTTATAGATTGTACAGTATTGTAGTAGCTTTTGTATGACACTGTTGCGTCTCCAGACTTCATGCATGGAACTTCATAATCTTTATACAATCTGACATAGATTAGGCGTTCAGAACTCTATACATTTTTGTCTATCATTTCCGTTTCCAAGGTGAAGTATATGGACTCGTAATAAAGCATCTTAATATAAGCTTTTTACGAGAAATCTTTGTTATTCTGGCGTTAAATATCTCTAAGAATAATGGGGGTGTTGAAAGGGATTCGAGCCCGTGGGCACAGCAATACTAGAGTATCAGTCGATTAATTTTATGTGGCAGTGGTGGCGAACACGTGCGCGTGCCAAAAATACAAAATATTTTTTAACAACTTCTCAAAGTGCCAAGCAAAAAATTGACTAAATTTTTAACATAGTCATCAATTTATTTATTTTGAATAATTGCAGATTATTTATTTTTAAAAAATATGTCCTACCCACTAGGTTTGCAAACTCTGATATAGCACGCGTTTTTTTAGATGGTCGCTATAACCGAGTGGTATATCAATACTTTCACTACAAAAAATTAACTTGATATCATCTTGTTATTATCACCAAACCAGACAGCCTTTTCTAGTTTGATGCTTCTGGATCTTTGAAGTGTCTATGAAATACACCTGACACTTCTTTTAAAAGGTTTCCGTTTCCTTCTCCGATCAAAATTAATAATTGATCGAAAATACCCAAGCCATCGTGCAAAAACAATAATTTGACATGTGTATGACAACATAATCGAGCTCGCGATAGTATAATGTTATTTTATACCATTGATAATGATTTCATGATTTCAAAAACGATGGGCCAAATTAAAATAGTAATATTATTCCCAGGGCCTTCGCAATTCAACCTCGAATGTGTGAGGTTAGCCAGTTCATCGATCGTATAATGAATTTATAATGAAGCCCTTAAAAAGGCAAACAAAACACATGTTATATGATTTGATCGTATCTAGTCTAAAAATAGTATTATCATAAAAGCTTCCAAAGTCGTGATATTTTATATTATCGAAAAATATTTACAACTGTCAATCTCGTAGGCAAGTGGTCGAACCTCTTTTACCCGAATCACATGCCCGGTCAACGGTGCGAACTATTTCATGGTGTGATTTGACAATCAACAGTATTAATTTTCATCTACAGAAATAAATTTGAATCAATGTCCGTAATGTTTTTATTTATTTAAAACAACCTATTTTAATGCCATCTGTCGACATCCACTCAACACTTACGCATCTCATTGCAAACTGAAAAATATATATCGACTTTGGAAAGGAAAAAGGACGTAACCCACACATATCGAATTTTACAGGAGGCACAAAAACATATTTTGATGATTTTCGGCTAAGTGCAAATTATGAAATAAACACAACCTTGAAGTGCACAAAGACTTCTAAACTGGTGTTTAATTGACATAATCTAATATTAATTTAATAAAATGTACAGGAAAAACCTTTCTTTCAGTCTTTTTTCTTGTTTTCAATTTTCACAACCCCATCTTTTTTAAACTTAAAAGCTAAATTTAGATACTATTTCAGCTTTTGCAGCTTACGTCATTTTGATAGAACGTGTATCAAGTTGGATACATTGTGATTATCGAAAAAAAGCTGTTTTGAAAAAACTTTTGGTTACGTCCTTTTTCCTTTCCACAGTCGATATAGTGACTTAATATATTTATTTATAAATCTCGAATTCATAATACTATTTTTTTACATATTCTATATTTTGACATAAAGATTTGTCCCGGTTTCGTATAATTGTTCATAATTTCTTTTATTATTTCCTTTAATAACTTTTTTTTACACTAGCTCGTGATAGGTGAAAACGATCCTGATTTTTAATTTAAAAAAATGTTGTTTTAATTAAGTGCGTTTTCGCTTAGAATTGATAGTGAACACAGCAAAAATGATTATTTACTAGTGATGTTTAAAAAAAATGAAAAACGAAAGCAGGCTTTCAGGAATAAGAAACGAATTATAATATATAAGCTTAGCGTGTCAGAAAATTTGGTAGCTGTATCTATTATTAGATGTTTCGGTGGCCAGTACAAATTATAATCCTTTATTTATTATGCAGCCTGTTTATTTACAACGCGAATTTTAAATTCGCCTAGATTCTCAAAGAAAAACAAAAAAAACAACAAAAAATCTCAGAACCCGAAGTCGTTGGCCTGCATTTTAGAGAAAATATTGACACCCAGAGGGCTTCGAAAAGGTCGAATTATTCTAATGCAGCAAAAAACAAATGAATGCATTTTCTGACGCGCCGCCAAAGAGAGGGCCTGCATTATGTTCGCTTCACTCTTTTAGCCTTTTCAAATAATTAATGGAACACAAAAAATCAATTATGTTTACTTAATTGATGTCAGTTTTTTGCGTGTGTGTTCGAAAAAACGTGACAAAAATGGCGTATTCGCCAGCGGTCAGAAATAATGGTTTTGTTTACGAAATAGATCAACTTCTCTATTGTGAAATATCCATACGAGGAAAATGAAATATTTTTTGCAAATATAAGCTAGAATCGTTTATGTCGATAAACTTTATACCTGGAATCGTTTTGATTGAAATTAAAAGAATTTATTATTTCATTTGTATCTTCTGTCCAGACTACATGGAAGATAATCCACCATTGAATGCGGCGTAATAGATTTATTGCAGTATGTTCACCCGATATTTAAATAATTACACACGAGCTTTTTTGGTTTTTTTAAACGAAAAAGGATTAATTTCGTTATTAGGTGACAATAAATTCTCCCTTCAAAAAACAACGCTGTTAGTGACACCGATGGCGTCAACATTAATTAATGTCCAAGTATAAACAGCTTTTTATTATTGATTCGCTGTCGCTCTTGCAATACGTTGAAAATAAACGTCGGATAATTTTGAGCTCAAAACAAGAATAAATATCAATATATTGTTTTAATATTCTATTCATAAAAAATGTTAAAGAATGAATGTATGTCAATTTAACCTCAAGATTCCATATTTAAAAGCTATGTTAATAAGATAGAACATTTATGTGGGAATTATTTTTTAATATAGCTAGTTGAACGTCAGTTAAGTATGGAATTTTTAAAGATTTATATTTAATTGGTCAGTATAAACATTGAAAGGTCAGCATTTCTCTTAATTTTTTTTAAAAGTCGTAATTATAAAAACATGATTAGGTTAGGTCAGTTTTATCTGTCAACATAAAACTGGCCTTGAGGCTCAGATACTTATATAACAATAATATTATTACTAAATTCATATCTGATTCTAATATAGATCATATATCTTCATACTAAATGTTTCTTAAGAGAATTTTTTTTACATGTACTGCTCGTTACTCAACCGCTCAACCTATTTTTTTTAGGGGATTTAAGAGATTAGGAATAGAAAGGAATAGTTAGGACTAATTTTTAGCTTATCTCTCTGACTACGCCGCCTGATTTAAGAATTGAAGGGGGGAATGGATTTGTAGACTTTACAAACATCATTAATCGATAAATCTATTAGAATTATTTTTTTTGTAACGGGACATGAACCAGTGGGATCCGTTGCGAAAGCCAGCGACTTATCAATGGATCACGGAGACGACAAATTATATTTATTTACTGTTAAACTTATAGAGCTCTTCGATGCAAAAATGTACTCCACCTCTGGCTTAACACATTTGATATTTAATTGAAAAAAACATCAATTTGATCGATAAATCAAAGCTATCAATCGTAGATTAATCTTAGTCTTGACTTTGATCATTCATCGGATAATTGATGGCACGAATAACCTATAAATCATTTGCGGTGCCCCGCCGTAATTATGTAAATAAGTAATAAACATCCTTTTAATTGGGGGGGGGGACATTGATACGTGATACGTCGTATTTAATTTCATTGAATAAATAGCGGTTTAATTTTTTTTTTATCTTAAAAACACTGGGTCATCAAAATTATAATTTATTACTCACTAAAAGTACTGAAATACGTTTTTGTACAAAATGCATCGCGAAAAAAAACTGGTTTTCAAAGTGACTTTAACAATTTTATATGTCAGAGGTGCGGGTGTAAAATCGTTCAAATTTCTTTGAAAACCGAAATTTAAATAATATTCAATCTGATATGTTCATGATAGCGTATTTATAATTACACATTGATGATCACAGAAGACGAGATTCCTGTCCTACCCATTCGCGCAATCGAAGATTCAAATCTCGGAATTTAAACTTTATATACATTATTATTCATCCAAATACATGACTATCTTCGAGTCATCATTTTTCTATACCCAATCAGACACAAGGTAGAGAGAGTGACTAGCTTCCTATTACTCCTTAAAGAGTCCATGTGCTCCAAATTGGGAGCGAACAAAATAAAATAACACACAAACACACCCATTTTTTTTCATCGCGACTGACTTAGTTCTCATGAAATACAGAATGTTAAAATTCTCTATAAGGAATCAATCAACTCTTTTTGAAATTAAGCTCATATAATCAAAGTTAATATCAATATTATAATCGAGGTATGAATGGGGAGGACAACAATGTTTTCATTTCTAAATGGTAATTGGAGCATAAAGTATCATATCAATAAGTTCATTATCAATACGTATGTTACATACTTTGGTCGTACGGCATCGTAAATTTTGCATCATATTCTGACGTTTCAAAATATGTAGTTCTGAATTCAAAAAATAATAACACTATGTAAAAACCAAAATGTGCGCTCAATGCACCTTTTGAAAACGCAACAGCAGTAATGATTAAAATTAAATCCGTCGCGGGAACAGTGTTATTATTTTCCGTATGCATGTCGCATATTATTAAAACAAAATTGCAGGAAAATTTGACGGATAAAATACCGATATCTTCATCAATAATGTATGTTATTTGATATGCACGAAAAAACGTCTGGGGCATTAGCATAATTTTCACCAATTCAAAATAATTTATGCTCGCAAATAACACATTTCTTATCATCGGTGTTGCCAATTTAGAAATCTCTCGGTACAATCGTTGCAGGTCCGATATTTAAATTCGGCTTGCCGCCATCCAAAATAAACTAAAACATCGACAAACCTCTAGGCGATTTCGAAGAGAATTTTAAGATAGTATTTTTTAGAGGCCGTCTATTCGACAGTCTTGTATTGATTTGTAATAAATAACGAACGTTGCAAAGGAAAAATAATATTTTATATGTATATCTTGTAATCAAAAATCTGATAAATTTTATTGGAACGCATGTTGGACTATTCTCAAATTTAGAACGTCCTGGACACTAATTAAGTAGGCTTCTTATTCTCATAATTATTGAATTTAGTTTTTACGGTTGGTATAAAAAAAATGCAACTGCTGTTATAATCAATCTTTTTTTAATTATTCGAGTAATTAAAATAGTTTGTTAGTAAAAGGTTAATTTGAAATAAACTTTCAAAAATATCTCGTATTCGTATAGCAAATGGCCATAAAAACATAAAAGACTTAAACAAAATTCAACATGGATGAAAGTGAACATAGCTGCAATTATTACAATTAAGTTATACCAACCGTAAAAACCAAATACAAAATCATGTCAAACCAGTATTAGATATCCATTTTATAGGTTCTTATAAATTCGTGATAACGGTATAAATCCTTTCATACTTAACGAATATAAGAATAATCAATGTAGAATAATATAATAGAATAATGTGCTTGGTGGGGAAACGTTTCAACGCCTATTTTATGTAATCCTATCAAATATAAAATCAATAAAGTTCAGTTAACAAGAAGACAATAAAATTGATTTTAGTAAAAGGGCAACACTCAATAATTTTTACAGGTCCTCACTTCTGACCGTGCAATTCACATATAAGTAGGTAAATAATTAATTGTATCAATGATTTCATATTAATTACTACAAGTTTTTTTCCTGTAGTCGGAGGTTACTTTGATGTGGTAATTTGTAATGAATAAAAAATAAAATTCAACACTGCTCGTGAAACCAATATATTAGTGTAAATTATTTAAATTTCCAAGAAATTAACGGTAACCAAAAAATACCAAGTAGATGCTAAGTTAACAATTTTCCACGCCTGGCTAGCTCATAGTAAATATAAATATTTACACTTTGACGAAATCATCGTCTGGGTTTTGACATTGATAATGATTTATGTAATAGATCAAACTGACGATCACGAATATCTATCGCCCCGTTCATTATTCAGATATCTCCAAATAACCTGTTTTGATATCGAAGTGATCACAATAATTTTAATATTATCGAGTTGTGCACTAGTTTTTTTTTCAAATATCAACAGGTGTTTAATAGTAGTCCCGTAATCTCGGGATCCCATCCAATTTTCTGATCCCGAAATGGGAATGAGAAATCTTGAGTAAGTCCCGAAAATTGATAGGATTTTGGGAAAAAACGACTTCCGGAGATGAGCTTTGCAAAAAGAAATAGCAAATCGAGAATTTCATATTCCTCAGTGAGCTAAAAAAAAAACGAAGTTTGGAGATAGTCCGGGGGAAAAAAAAGTATAGGGAATTGAGAATTTCAAATTTCTCGGTGAGTTAATCCCAATCCCGGGATTGGAAAAAGGCTCTGGGATTGGATACCCTACTACTGACAACAGTGTGGCACCGAAGTATCAGTTCTTGTAATATGACAAGTCTATTAATAAATTATAAATCCGTTGCTTTTTTGTGGTAAATGCAAATTGGCCGGTTGAACAATCCTGCTCTATGACGGGAGCGGTCGCGGATCAAGAAAAAAAGTCCCTAGATATTATTCATCTCCAGGTTGTTAATCTTTTGTTTACCTGCATAAGACCTTAGGGTCAATAACTCTGACTTAATAGAAATATGTTAATTTGTAAATGACTAAAGGAGATCATTTTTTTTAAAAGGAATTAATGATTAATATATTTGGGTCTGCATAGGTGAATAATCTGGTCGATATTATACATTAACTTTACAATAATATGTACTTGTGTTGTTTTTCACACATTTGACAGTAGTCGTGGACCATTTTGATGTGCACACGTCATTTTTTGTGGTCCTTACCTACATCTGAGGTCAAACGGTTTGATGCGCGTTTTGATTTATGTTTGGGATATCTGAATTTTGCTGTAACAGTATTATTATAGACCTTTGACAGAAGTCAGTCTTTAGGTTTAGATTGATGGCCTCATAAGCGCTTAGTCTATCTGAATAAAAGGTTACAATAACCCGATTTTTATCGTGTTTGTTTTAAACCAAAATTAAGTTTTGAGTGTACAACAAATATTTAAATAAAACTGTTCGCTTTGAATTAAAATATTTTAAATCAGCTACAGTTAAAATGTTAATACATTTTTTTACAGTTTATGAAATATTTGAATAGTATATTGATTTAATCGCTTGATATTTTGATTTCAATATGTAGTATTATTTTACTATATTTAGTTAATTAGAAATGCATTCAATTCGGCATAATAATATAAATTTCATATGTTTAATATTCGTTTGCAGATTTAAACAGAAATCCATTGTAAGCATAACATAATTTTGATCATTTTATTGAGAATTGAAACGATGTATAAACATTTTTAAAAACGTTAAGGTTCAGATATTTGAAATAAACAATATGTCAATTGGAATTTTGAAGTTTATTGAAGAGTTTAATCCCACGAATTACTCTTTAAAACACATATGAATTTAATTATAATATGTATGTTGATTGCTTCAAATGTTTCTTATCACTTATTCGCGTGATTGTATCTGTTTATACAGAAAGAAATTATAATTAGGTGAACCGAAAACAATATTGAAAACGTGACGCGATAGGTTTCGGGGTCGACCCCAAAGAAGGTTTCTGCATCACGATTTAACGACGTCTCAGATCGAGGGATCGACCGCGATTTTTTTAATGGTCCTGGCATATATTACACTCAAATGTAGTACAACCCCTTTTGATCGGTGTTGAGTGCGCAAAAAACAACGATTGGTCAGCGACCTGCTATTTTTATACGAATTGAATCGCTAACAGCAATAATATAGTTTATTTGTATACATTTAAAAACATTCTATAAGGATTTCACGGCCCGGGTTAGTAGTAGCTTTTTCATGCTCTTGTATTCATATTGCCAACATGACAAACAGTACAAAGTATAGCAATTAACGTTACTATTAAAGTTTGGTAAAATCAAAAGGATCTTTCTCCCAAGATGTTGACAAATTCACATTTGTTTCTTATTTTTTATTCTTTTGAACATGTCCGCATTATATTTGGAGATTACGAACACCAAATTAAGTGTATATCAACATAAGTTGTTACTCAATTGCTCAATCTCTCTCTTTTTATAAGTGATTAATGAAATAGTGATACAACTAGGATAGTACTAATGGTTAACTAATCGCTCTTCCAGCGCTCTGTTTTTAAAAAGCACATAAGGAGGGAATTATATATATTACAGGCAGCCAAAGCCATGACTAATAAATTTATTGAAATCAATTTAATCAATGAAACTACTGTTTCTTGAATTTGATCTCGTGGGCATGAAGTTGACCACTCGAAAGCAATTGAAATATTGCAAATAGCAATACAATCACTAGGCAACTAAATCTAAATTGGTATTTCAATGTTTCCTATAAAATACCGCCATTTAAATATATATACATTATCATAAATAACTTACGGTTTCTTAGAATAATATTTCACCATAAAAAAAGGTTATCAATTCTGGAACTAGTCAATCAATATTCAAACAGCTCTTAGAGCAGATTTGAAACTATTCAATTCATCGTAAACAGTTTTATTCAAATATATGATACATTTAAAAAATGGTTTTGGTTAATTTTCAACACCGAAATAGTAATTTTACAAATGACGTCTTCTGTGTATTACTTATCAGTTTCTTGATAATGGATTTAAATATTAAATATCAGTTACACCTTTGAGTTGAGTTTAAGTAACTATCTATCTATTTACAATAATCATTTCTGAATTATATTCC
The DNA here is from genome assembly GCA_030503985.1 of Himalopsyche tibetana. NCBI lineage: Eukaryota > Metazoa > Arthropoda > Insecta > Trichoptera > Rhyacophilidae > Himalopsyche > Himalopsyche tibetana. Next base: position 7,221,778 of record JAPJYX010000034.1, on the reverse strand, counting down.
TAACTATTTCTTGTCATTCAGTTTATTTATCATACCGTTATTTTTCTCGAGAAAAATACGAATTCAAATAACACGTGTGAATTTTCGATCGACAAATATTTTTCAAGGAATAAATTACATAATTTAAGATTTCGACTGAAGGTGCTTGGTGGAATTTCAATATTAAATTTGAATCGTTCAAACTATGTACATTCTCACAAATTTTGTCACTAACGACCCGGGTTTCGCCTTTCGGCATCTTCAGGCATTCAAGTGCACGGATGAACTTGAACTGACAGTTCATCCGTGCACTTGAATGCCTGAAGATGCCGAAAGGCGAAACCCGGGTCGTTAGTGACAAAATTTGTGAGAATGTACATAGTTTGAACGAATAAATTACAGTTGAATTATTATCTCAGAATTTCTTAAACATCAGTGTGATGTAAATATGTTTGGAATTTCCTGTTATTTACTACTTCAGAAAGAATGATTTGATTGGAAGTGTTTTTTTATGTTGAGATCCACTATATTTTACAAGCATGTCGTGAATTCTTCGAATGTTTTGTAATGTTATTTCAATATAATACAAACTTTTGACATGATCAACATTCTAAAGATGGCAGCGAAGCTATCACAAACAGTAATGAAATGGCTGGTCCAAATATTTCCTGTCATTTGCCATATTGCATAACTTAACACTAATTCACACGAACGTCAGTTCAAGTTCATCCATATATTAAGTAACTATAATGTAATTAGTGTTGCAAGTCAAAATTTATGTTATTGTATAAACACGATAAATTTATTTACTGAACGTCAGTTTAAGTTTCATCCGTACACTTGAACGCCTGAAGATACCGATGGCGAAACCTGGGTCGTTCAAATTAAATTATATCGACTGTAGAAAGGAAAAAGGACTTGACCCACAGTTTCTTCAAAACAGGTTTTTTTCGATAATCACAATGTATCAAACTTGATACACGTTCTATCAAAAGGATGCAAGCTGCGAATGCCGAATTAGTATCTAAAGTTAGCTTTTAAGATTGAAAAAATTACCTAGTGAAAAATTAAAATCAAGAAACAAAGATTGAAATAAAGGTTTTTCCTAGACAATTTCTTTAATTAATATTAGATTATGTCAATTAAACACCAGTTTAAAAGTCTCCGTGCACTTCAGGATTGTGTATAATTCATAATTTGCATGTCACAAAATCATCAAAACACGTTTTTAGCGCCTCTAATTTAAAATTTGATATGTGTGGGTTACGTCCTTTTTCCTTTCCACAGTCGATATGATGTTTAAATACTTCCATAATCCAATTCTAAAAAAGTGACACAGAAAAACGAGCGACTGACAGTCCCTGTCTAACCTTTTTTCCAAAACAAAAATCGATTAATTTTTGGGCATTTATAACTCGACAACAAGACCGATGAATTAATTATCCATGCTTATTTATTTTGAATAAGCAAACATTTAAACGCGTTACTAACTAATTATTTAATTTACAAAACAAATAAATGAATAATAGTCTGACTAAATAACAGAATGAATTTAACAATTACGCATTCATAGTTTCTGACAATATGGCGGGCCCTTTACTGACAACATCAAAGTAAAATTAACGAAATGTAATCTAAAATAAACAATAAGTAACGATAGTTTACATCGTGTTGGTGTATACGTTGTAAATTAATGGATTCTAATGATAATTGAGTGATTTTAGTTAACTGTTTCATTGACAACACAGCAATCACGTTGCTTTTCGTAATTTTAGTGTGGAAATACCAGCCGCGGATACGTTTGCAAGCAACAATCGCACGTCATTGACAGTTCTCCATTATTGACAGTCAACAGTCGGTCGGAAATTGAAGGTTTTCCGAACACAATTCTATGTGTGTTCACATTTCCGCTGTCACGTACAGCTGTGATGATACCGGCGATGTTTGGGCAAAAGAGGTTCGACTAAAACCAGAAATTAAATACGATTTTAATTGAATATAGCAATAAAAATGACCGCCAATTGATTCTTTGGCATTTTTGCACATTATCTCTCGGGTAAATAATAATTTCACACACCTATTTAAACGGATTTTTCCTCAATTATAAAGTTTTTATCCGTCGACCTTATGTTACGAAATTTATTGAATAAGTATGTTAAACTAGTATTAATGATTTAAGTTATTATATTATGCAAACATTCTATTCCAAATAAAAAACCATTTTTACCCCAATAAAATTCGCTAAGTTTCACATATATGTACATATGTTTTCATAAAAATAATGAATAAGGTTGGAAATCCCTGGCTTAGATAAACGTTTTGGGTAAAGTCGGGGTTGGTTTAGTTGAAAAATGTGCAACTCCGACATCATTTGTTTTATTTAAATGCATTCTAGTAGACTTCAAAAAATATACAATTTTACTTTTTTTTACATCGGATTTTTTTATGTTAGAAAAATTTCGTTGATGTTTCGATTTTTAAACGAGAAATAATTCATTGCGTATGTCGTTGACAAATATTTTTTCTCGTTTTAAAGCTTATACACTGCCCGATCGCGCATGATAGAGCTTGTGCGTAACGATGATAATTGCTTGTATATAATATCAACATAGCAAATACCAAAAATATTACGTTAGCTGTGACGGTGTTGAGAATTAGTGATCGAGTTCTATTAGCGTTCATACACTAATAAATCTGAGAATGGCAACACTATTATTTATATCAAAATGTCGTGACATCAAATTCTATACATAAATAATGCAAATATTTATCCTGGTAATATTGGGATTTCGGAACAGACGGCGTTGCAATCTCTACTTTACTACACACCTTTATGTACACGCTAAAAATGTCAAACGTAATATTAATCATGATTTGTATACGATGCCCTTAAATATGTTTGAACAACGATACGATCAAATCATGAACAAATCAAGCCGTTGAACTTTATAATGGATCACATACCTGTCATATTTACTTTTCGATAAAAATAAGGCTAAAATTGAATCATATTTTTTTCCGATACCCGCCCATCAATAATAGTTGTGGATATAAAAACAATACTTTGTGACCGCCCTGTCATTATTGTAAATGACTGTGTTCATGAACTATTATCCTAATGCCTAACCACAACCTGTGTTTACTTAGCTGTATTGATTTGTTTATTTTTTTACAATATATATAATATAATATCAACAATAGAATCGATTTTAAATTATATGTTTATTTTTTATGTCCTGCTGTAGCCCAAGCTAGGGATTGTAAAACAGATATTACCGAAACTGAAATTCCGGTATTAATTTTTTTCGTTTCCGGTTTTTTTGGTATTGAAACGTATAGAAACCACCACATTTGTTTTTTAAAACCCTCCAGAGACGAGAGCTTTTTTTCGATAAAAAAATATTTGTTAAGCCATATTGAAGTCACGGATAACTTTTATTCCTAACAAAAAATTAAAAAAAAAAAAACGCAAAGTCGTTGTATAGAAACCCCGCATGACTATATGGCCATGCTCATCCTTTTGATACCGTGTAATATTGTGTACGGACAGTTGTAAGGACAAAAGTGACCGTATGGGCTCGCAAACATTCGGGGTTGAAATATAGCTAAACGTGAAATTTTTAAAAATATTTACAATTTGACCTCTTTAGACCAACATAATTTCAATACAAATGTATTAGCAAAATAACTGTAAATAATTTGTTTGTAAAAAATAACTAACAGTTTCAAAAAATCCATTAAAAAAACGGAAATTCAAAAAATCGCATGTGCTTTTGGTGGCCGTTTCTGTCCCCGCGGTTAATGACTAACTGAAGTCTGTACCCTTCTTAACCAAATATGAGTAAAAGAAACGATATTCAGGTAGAAAAGGGATGAATAGTGGGATCAATAGACAACGGTGTTTACTGTTACCATATGGTCACGCTCGTCCTTGGAGGGTTAATGTCGAGTTGTATCAATAGTTCCAGAATTGCCGAGTCTTTCGACCATCACATATTTTTAAACAAATGTTGATTCGCGTCAGTAATGACAAATTCCAGAACTGATGAGTCATTCATTGATGTAGCATTATTTAAAGAAACCTTAAGTTAATTATGAAAATCACTTGTCGATGATTATGACATTGTTTTTCAATACGGTATTTTTTTCGATTTCGATTACGATCGTAATTGTACCGGTCTTGAAATCACTAATCAGAAACCTATCTGGTTGCAGCATCCACAGTTCTGGTTATTTATCAGTTTTTGTCTACATAAGCGTTTTGGATATATGACGTTTACACTCGCATTTAATCCTAAAAATGTGGCACAGACAAATTGACAAACTATCCACAAGTCCTTTCTTACCCATTCGTTTTTCTTAACTCTCCGAAAAAGAGAGGTTTTTCCTTGGTATTTCAAATAAACAGCAACCGCGAAACAATTCTCTGTACACTGACTATTTCTGTTTAAAGTTATTATTTTCTGTCATCAAAAATAATTTGTGACTCATCGAGGCTTCGTTTGGACGTATTGCAACCAACCATCAGACTCTAGATGTCTCTCGAGCCGTAGTTTGCCGACCACTTTACTAAAGGATTCATATTGTATTGAAAGGTGACACGGAAAGCTTGCGTCTATTATTACAGTAACAGATTATTATAATTAGAATACAATCGCAATTTCAAATAATTAAAAATGAATTCAACGATAAATATTATTAACGCATCTTTCCAACCTATCGGAGCCTCTTAAAGTCTACCAAAGTCTTCAAAATTCAATACTTTTTATTCTCGGATGGGTATTTAAATATTCCTCTCACGCTTTACCAAAGTCATTGATCTTAGAATTGCAATTCAAAAAGGCATAACTTGCAGTTATTTTTTTTATCGACTGAAGGGTTTTGTTTTAAGTCAAAGACCTCTGAATTGTATACGCGTACGTCGTTTGGTATACATATAACACTGCTTTATACAAACACAATATTATGATAATGTTTTTGACAAATAAGTTACGAATTATGACGCGTCCATTCCTCGCTCGCAACGTGCTAACTCGAAGCGTTTTATATTATAACAGCGTTATCAGATGACCAACATACCGCCTTGTTTGCACTTAACACTATTATTACACAATCGACCGACAAAGTTGTTATGTTTATTTTTCGATGGATAGTGTAATGGCGAAAATTCTTTTATATTATAACTCGGGAAACTTTTTCGGGGGTTTTTTGTGATGCCGGGATTGAACGTTCATCATAAAATTGTGTAAAAATTCCGGATTAAGAAATGTTTGCTCGGGGATTTTAAAATCATGGGAATTTACGGATTTCCTGAATTGAAAAAATGTGACACTTTATTTTTGAGCTCTTCAAGAATTTAAAAAGCTAGGAATTTACGGAATTGTCAAAATTAAAAAGAAATTAAGCTTCAAAACTTTTCTTACAAACATTTTGTATGTAATTCCTATTTTTAAAAACTTTACGAGAATTTTGCACTTCTTGTCCTCAATTTCGAGATACGCACTATCACAATCCCGAGATTTCGGTACCACAAAATTGGACGGGATTCCTGAATTGAAGGCTCTTATTATAGTATATTGAATATTAATTTTTTAATAAAAATAATAAAAGATTTTTAGTACTTTTTACACATATTTTTTTTAGATCAGGACCGGTTTCGCTCATCGCGAGCATTATCAACTGATCAGTTGATAATCCTGATCTAAAAAATAAAAAAAAAATGTGGAAAAAGTACTAAAAATCATTTATTATTTTTATACCAACCTTTCCACCAAGTATTGACAGTCTTTGTTATTCCAGTCTTCGCGTATTTTTTACGTTTTTACGTTTCTAAGATTCGTCTCTAAAATGCGAAAAACGTGTTACATTAAATATTTAGCAACAAAATTAGCAGGAAAACAAATTGAACAACTTTAATTTCAGCAATACTTGTAAATAGGAATAATCTGTGTACATCGAATTCGTGCGTGAAAAATATGACTATGCTAAGATATTGCTATATTATTGTACAACAGAATAATTCTTAAAATGTCATGGTTCCAGGAGTCCAGGGTAAAAGCATGGGTCTTATAATCGAGCAAATACAGTTCGTAAATTATAATATATAATGGTAAATTTAACTGAAATAAATATCGCTTAGAATTATATGTATTTTGGTTTATTAATATTTTTTTTATAGAACAAGACCGTTTAGTAGAAATTATTGTAATTCGCAAACACAAAGGTATACATATGTCATATTCGCTATCAAATTTATCGCTCTGTAATTTAGACAAGTGTATCCCAACCAGTGGTGCGCGGACCGGCACCGAAATACTAAAATTTTAGAAGTGGTATATTATATCATGAAATACATATTTTATTGTCAAAAAAAAGTTTGTTGGATATCAATTCTTCGTCTGGAATAATACAGCTGGTGCATTTATTGTAACAGTTTGCCAAAAACATCATTTTTATCAATTTAGCTTTAAACCTGCTATTATATCTGTTTTTATTTTTTTACTTTATTTGTGTCATATTGGCAATAAATCTATCTATAATTTGATATTATAATTATCAATATAGCATAAAATATCAATAATTAAGTCTTTATTCCAACTATCAATTTGTTTTGACTATCCATTGAAAAACCAATAAGTAAAAATACTATAGTATTTAAGTAAATTTTTGTTTTGATTCCTACGTTAGCGGTCTGTGAAATATGTCTCTTACTTTGAAAGGTCCGCGGATGTTAACAGATTGGGAAACACTGGTAAAGACTCTCAGTGATAAATGGCACTATCTTATCATACATACGTGCCTTTATCAGTGGTACACATATCAGCCGGTGCTCTGTTATCAGTAAAAATACAATTACATATGCCAAACTTATAGTGACTTTTTTCGATGTATCTATTCTACTATTCCCTGTGATGCATCAACGATTTCAAACAAAATAAGATATGTTATTTTAACCATTCAATTGTTTGGAAGGCGACTTGGAACGGCTACGCTGTCGACTTCTTGAACACCGCTGGCATAGAAGACAAGGGCTAGGACAGTATTAAGGATAAACTAATCGATCTCGCTGTGCCCTATCTTTCTTAAGATCAAGTGAGATGAATTTGAGACCGAAAATCAAAAGATCACGATCCTCACATGCGACTCTAACGACAGATTCCAAGAATCGGTCCTCTGAGAATTGATAACTAGACAGTAATTACTTCGAGAGGCGTGTTCAAGTTTGCAATGGTGGTGTTATACAATCATGTTAGCGACCAAGGTTTTTGTTATTAATGTGTATAATTGAACATAGGATAGTCAAGGACTTGAAGATACAGTTGGAAATAAATAATTATTACTTTAACCTAACTAAAGACGATTTCACGGTGTATAAATCAATATCTTACTGTGTGTATACTTTTTATAAAAATCAACATCAGCTTCCAATGTGAATCACATTGCGAAACAATCGTTCATGTATCGAGGTTTTATATTTGATTGTAACTCATTTGGTCATCCTCTTTTTTTCCGAAAAAAGAAGGAATAGGAAAGATATAGTTAGGGACATGATAAGTGTTTAAATAGTTTGCTTTTTTGTCTATGTCTGCTCTCAATGTACAGCATATGGCCTCCTAATGGAGGTATCTTAACAGAAGTTTTTCCTAGACAACTGTTTGTTACCCAGTCGCTCAATCGTTTATTTTGCAAAGAGAGGAATAGGGATATAAGAATAAGGCTAGAACAGGACAAGTGGTTATCTAATCGCTCTCGCTGCGCCCAGTTATTAAAAAATCGGAACGGTGGGAGGGAATTATAAGACATAACAAACTAAAAAATGCTGTCCGTACTGGGACTCGAACTTGTAAGATCCAGTACGGAATCCAATAAAACTAACCGCTGAGCGATAGGACCCGAGTTTGCTGGTTACACCCCGATATATTTTTTAAAATTGCAAGGTTAGTAGACAATTTTTATACAACACAAACATATCGACTGTGGATAGGAAAAAAGACGTAGCCAACAGTTTTTTTAAAAACAGGTATTTTTCGATAATCACAATATATCCAATTTGATACACGTTCTATCAAAAGGATGCAAGCTGCAAATGCTGAATTAGTATCTAAATTTAGCTTTTAAGATTGAAAAAGATGACATTGTCAAAATTTAAAACCAAGAAAAAATACTAGAATACAGTTTTTTCTTAGACAACTACTTTAATTAATATTAGATTATGCCAATTTAACACCAGTTTAGAAGTCTCCATGCGCTTCAAGGTTGTGTATAATTCATAATTTGCATATGGCCCAAAATCATCAAAACACGTTTTTTGCGCCTCCTGTAAAATTTAATATGTGTGGGTTACGTCCTTTTTCCTTTCCACAGTCGATATGCTTTTAAACAAAAATAATGTTCGTACTGGGATGTGAACGCGTGAGATACGTCACGGAAACCAAAGACGTTGACCACCGCTCCACGGATCCGACGGAAAAGTTTCCTGTTATCTAAATTTAAATAGTAGTGATTTAAAATTCACGAATAAAGAGTAAAGTCACAACGATGGCCATTCATCGAGAGTGACCGACCGAAATGTTACGTCATGATTGTGCGTGCTCGCCGATGCGAAACCGGTGATGGGCTCGCGCCGTCCACTCATTGATTGATTGAGCGCTAGATTCAACAGATGAATAGTTTATCGTACTTCAAATTCTTGTTATATTACACTCGTCAACTTTGAATTTGTAGTACATCGAAGGCAATTGATAATGTGACTTAACATTGAGCCTCTAAGAGATGAAGTGAGTCAAGTGGTATATTGGAAAAAAATGAGTTCACTGCATTATAATATTCTACGTGATTCGAATTATCACTAAATATACACTGCAATAGTGTTATCTTCTTAAAATAAAAATATGCAATCCACCAAAACATTAAATAAAGACGCGATTGTACTTAAAAGTCCAATAGAAACGTTTGACCATTTTACTACTTGATTCACTTGACCTCTTAAAGGTCTAATTATTTATAATAATTATGATATTGTTGGTCAGGTATACCGGTATACGAGTGGTTAACGCTCGTGTGCGTTCGTCTTATTCGTCCAACGGCTTGAATTTTACGAGATCTAGTTAGTGAGAGAGATCATATAACAACTCTACATTTTCAAACATAATCTTTCTATCATTACCGTACCCGAATAAGATAATTTAAGTGACTTAATAACAACCAGTTCTTGTGAGAGCAATTTCTGCTTCATTTCAAGCGCACATTTTTTTTAATCCACGTCTTTCCAGTGTTTTTTCGAAGAGACTAAGAATATAAAGGTTAGGGTCAGGACATTACAAATGGCACAAAACCTTTATGCCTTCCAACAAAAATTGATTAAAAAATATATATTCGTCCTGGGATTTGATCCCGTGATCAACGACGTTGATCATTGCACCACGGACTAGACAATGTTAAAGTTGCGAAATATATATTATTATATATTCTCTGTTAATATCGGTGCAAGAAACGATGTCAATATAGATTAAAAATAAATGAATCATACATCAAACCTGTCATTCTTGAATATCAATTATTTTATATTAAAACTGCCATGCTTTATATAAGATTTCTTCCTCGAATTGTTTTTAACTTATCGACATTGTTTTTATATGCCAAATATAAATAAAAATATAATAAAAAAACATACTAAAATAATATAATACACTATCATATAACGTCGCGATACGTAATTTATTATATTAATTTGATTTCTACTCAATTGACTGTTTTTTTTTATAATATTTGATTTGCGTCACATTTTTTGCAAAGTATTTACTGTATAATGATATTGTATCATATTTATTTTGTCCCTCTCTGTGGTCTAATTGGTCAGATCATTCTCATAGCGATCGGACTGTTTTGGGCTCGAGTCCCAGTTGAGATAAGTGTTTTTCTTTATTAATTTTAGATTTTAATTCATGTTTTTGAGATGTTTTTTCTGTTCGGCTTGATTTTGAGTAATCGCTCACACGGTAGTGTATATCAAATTGCGTATTTTTATTTACTTATTTTAATTTAAAATTAAGTTTGATGATATGCCACTTTTTGTGATACAACTTGTGACATGTGTTTCGCTTCTTTGAGAAGTTTACTCAGACATACAGTCTGACAGATAGATAGTCTGTCTGATGATGTTTCTCAGAAAAGTAAAACACTTTTTTCTGTACCAATTTCACATTTTTAAATAAAGATTACGTCGTGATTTTTAAAAATCGTAATGCTTTTCCACCAAGAATTGACAGTGAATCACATCAAAAGTACTACATACATCAGTGATTCTTCATTGTATTTGTAAATTTATTATAAGTTACCATAAATGTACTTAATGCTTAAAAATTGACATATAATTAAAAATATAATCTAAAATAATGGCAAATTTAAGATCAATTTTATTATGACAGAGACTTTGCAGCGTTTCCCAATTGTAACAAACAGACGAGTAATATAGTTTTGAAACGTTTAACCAACTGCATCTAAGTCTATTGCAGGGTGTCATATTACAATTAATTAATTTTTGGTATTTTCATCATCTATTATGAAAAAAAAACGTTTTCCTAAACGTTTGAAACACAGAAATATTTTACACTAGCAATGAATTAAATTTCCAAATTATCACCGTTCCTAAGACATTTTTCTTGCAATTTTGTATGTAATTTAAATTAGGCTGCCTTACTTCATAACAAAACGAGATATTTTATTGGTTATGCATTGATAAATATATTTGTATTGACAAAAATTGTATTATATTTATTAAAAAATGCTAGCTATACAATTTGTAGGGTCCGTGTCACAATGGTAAAAGCCGTTAGCTTTCGTGACGATCCCCCGAATTCGAAGACATGAATTTAAATGCGTAATTTCTTGATTTCTTCCCTTCAACTCATCCTATCATAAAAAAAAAACGGGCCAACCACTAGCCTTGTCCCAGACAAAACCTTCTGCTCTTACTCTCTTTTAAAAAAGAAAGGCTGAATAAATAAGCAACAAGCAGTGCTGAATAAAAAAAAATCTATATGGAGGCCATGCTTAAAATTTGGAGGGTGACATGGATAAAAAAAAATGTATTTCACATTTAGCAGAGTGTTTAATAATCTTCTTATTTGATTGCGGTATTCACGAATTTAAATTTACGTACGGACAATTTCGTAAAATGATTTCTTTTCCAATCGGATCTTATAAACGGATTTTAGTGTCGAATAGCTTGGCAACCATTTCCTAGCTAAATCGTTCATTATTGACTATAACAAAAGAAAGCTTTTAAAGTGTGAAAAAAATACATTTTTACTGTTGGGAAACTTATGACTATATAATATGCTTCACATTGAGAGCGGACATGGTTGGACAAATATATATTTTCACAATACACATTCTGAATTTTTATATTTCTCGTGTTTATTACGAATTACTTGCACGTCGGTTCAAATTCAAGAAACACCTGACGTGTGCTGAGTAAAGGTCAGAAAGAATCACAGGTGAGTTTTCAGAAGGTCAGCGTCGACGCTGCAGACATTTTAATTGCCACAAAGCAGTGATGGAAAATCGTACGAACTACTGCGAATGACGAATCAGTGTAATTGATGACATCTGACCGAGTCAATTTAAAATCACACTGTATGTCAGATGCTCTCAACATAAAATCAATATTTTTAAAAAAATACGCTATTCTACTATAAATATTATGATTCAATGTTGGCATTCGGATTTTTCTCAACACGCCTCGTGCGGAAATAATAAAAATGTAACTCTTTATGTTTCAATATATTCATATCGAAATAAAATATTTTTTTTATACTATTTCGATTTTTCGATTTCTGTTCGAAGTCTTTCCGATCCTTTAATAGCTGAGCGTAGCGAGAGCGATTATTTATCCACTAGTCCTGTCCTAGCCTTATCTTTCTATCTCTACTACTCTCTTCGGAAAAGAGAGGTTGAGCAGCTGAGTAACAAAAAGTTCTCATAGAAAAACTTCTATTGAGATACCTCCATTTGGAGGTCATATGCTCCACATTGGGAGCGGACATGGATTTAAAATATATTATTTTATCTTAGCTAAAACGTAAAATTCTACTTTTATAATTGTGTGTTAAGTTGGGGAAAAAAAGTTACGTAAGGTCATTAACTCGATTTTACAATTTTTACACATTAAAATATATTCAGTATAATTGAATAAATTTTGATGACAATTTCAATAATTGTATAGATTATCACGCATTCAATGCGTTATCACTTATTATCAATATATATATAGGTTAGATTAAAAGAAATCAAATACAGATATCACTTAATATTGTTATTTATGAATTTCGAACAAAGCAAAATTTGAAATAATTTGTATGTACAGTAAATTGGCACATTTATATCGCAAAAAAAATGAATTGAATTTAAATAAAGTAACAAAAAAAAATATTCTCTCGTAGTATAACAATAACCAGTTTCAATCTTGTGAGATGCCAAATGACTCATAAATCATATGCTTAACAACATGCTGGCGTATCTAGATTTTCGAAATTATGGGATATAGTATTTTTATTACAATCTTTGAGGACAAGGATTTTCGAAAACAAACATAAGCACACTTTTAATTTAATTTCAACAATTCTTCTGCTTAAAGACGTAAATTTCAGTATAACTGCAATATCTTATAGCTACAAAAACTTAGATAAGCACGAATGTTATGAAGAATACGATATTTACATACTATTCCGATTTGTGCCCATTGTTCAAAATTAATATTGAATATCATTTTTGGAAAATATTCAGTTTTCTCCGTATAATAATTTGGTGCGAACTTAAATGACATAATATATAGTTTATTCTTTAATCCAGTCGTGATATCTATACAATATTTATCATATTTAACTGTTAAAAGAACTTCTGTATTCATTAAAATACCATCAGTCATTCAAAGAGTATAAAACACGTTTAATGTTTTATGAAGAACTAGTGGGTATTCAAAATCAACACAATGAATGAAAAACCCATGGAATTTATATTTAACTATTTTTAATCGACGTTAAATAAGCATAAGTTATATATCTTAACATTAATACTAAAAAAAAAATTCAATTCTGTCGTGTAGTATGTTTTTTACGTGTTTTAAAACAAAGAAAATTTATTCGATCTGTCACTTATTAAAATATATGCATTTGAAATTGGAACATTTTCTGGAATAGACAAAAAACAAACAAAGGTAAATTGTCTTTTAAAAATAGAACAAAGGGGTTTTAATTGCTGTTCTTTAGAAAAATAAAATAGGGAAATCACTTACCATAGCTTGGGAATCAGTTGTAACAATTGGAGTCGCATTGCTTGCGAGGATCAGCAGACTACCCAGAAGGAAGAAACAGGGCGTCCAAGATATAACTTATGTACTTCCATTTTTAATTGTGAATTTGATGCAACGGCATAAAATAGTATTATTTGTAATGCTTTATTTTATGGGCGATATTTCGCATGTATGACTCTCGAGTTTTTCGTTTTGTTATTAAACGTTCCGAGAACAATATTTGCGTAAGATGCTTACGAAAAGAGTTGTAAAATCCAGCCTGAAGAATCGTTACGATCTATTTGTCAGCAAGACTTTAAGCGAACGATCGATTACTAACGAAATCGATTATGAACGGAACAACGAGATAAGAAAAAAACGAATATTTGCTTTCCAATAACAATATTGCAACTGTGAAGACAATTTGAAATTCGACTACCAAATTGATTTTTAATCACGTAAAAAAGTTCAGTTGTAAAAATTGCTCAAATTGTGTTTTTGATTAATTGATGAAAAATACTGTTATCCAATAAAAGACAGTGGTTTTTTTTAATATATAAAATTATTTCGTTTATTATTAAATTAAGTCACTATCGAAATTTTATCAAAATTGACGTAAAAAAAATACACATAACACTCGCGGATTATTCTGTCGAACTGGCGTACGATTTCGTCGCGAAAATTGACAAGTTTTCTTCGCTATCTAGCGAGGGAAAGATCGACGCGATTTTCAAAGTGTCTAACGCAGTTTGTATCCCGGACTTGTATTGCTACTCGGCGCTGTATGTGCGACGATATGCAGCGCGCTAACAACACTGACTGATGGTCTTAGCCTCCGAGCGTAATAATATATTACGAACGGCCGGGGGCGCTCGGCAGCGGCTCCCGAACTTTGCGCCGCTGTAGCCCATCGAATATTTTTATTTTTTTTACCTTATCGAATCACATACTCAGATAAGTGACGCATCTCCGTGGAAAGTTCAACGGAAAACTATTTGGGCTATGCAAGTAAGTTGAAAGGCTGGATCGCACTTGTGGACACATACAACTGGACGCTTATGACTTCCCAGAGATGAATGCTACTTGCTTCAATCCGTCCTTACACAAGCCCAATGGGCGTTCGGGATATTCTTGATTCCTCTTTTGATTCAACGTAAATTAAACTAAATATATTCATAGTATACAAAATGCATGCTAATCACATTGCATTTTCATTGTTTTAAGCACTTTGAATACTATATGCATACTTAAAATATTGGTTTGTCTAGTCTATGGCACAGTGGCTTACGTCGTTGACTTGTACGCGCGGACCTTACGGACTCGAATCCCAGTACGAACAACATTTTTCAATTTTTGTTCAAAGGCACGGTTTTTTGTGATGTCTTAAACACCCCTCCCACCCAATCATTGTAATCATATAACAATGGGGTGTAGTGAGGGTGACAATCCAACTACCAATCCCCACTAATCTCTTCAAAACTGTCATCTTTAGTTCATGTCATCTCCCAACGTGGAGCATATGGCATCTTATTATAGGAGTTAGTTACATGCTCAACCTCTCTTTTTCTAAAAGAGTAGAGATGTATGGATAAGACTAGAACAAAACTAGCGATCAGCTAGTCACTTTGGATACGCCCAGTTATTTTAGAATTAAAAGGGTGGGAGGGATTATTTCAACATCACACCCCTATTGAAAATTAAAAATTAAAAAGGTTGTAGAAAAAATTTAGTGCAAATTTAACGCAAATGATTTCTGCACTTTAGTTCTTAGAATTTTAATAATTATTCTAATCATAATTTGAAGGAGGAATTTAAATATAATATATATTTTTTAATAATTCGATTATACACATCTTATTGATTCTAGGCGGTAAAATATGCTAGCAATTATTCGTAAGCTATTAATTGCTTTTTCGATGAATTGATGGCTGATGCGGAGATAAATTAGAAGCGATACATTGTTGGCCGTAAGTTGGGTACTGTCAATCATGGGCGGTCAATTTTCTCAGAGAGCTGTAAAGACAAACTACTTACCCAGTCTAAAAACGAAAATTGCGAGAAAAAATCTCCATCTTGTTGTAGTAAGTGAATACATATATCACTTTTAAGGTGTTCACATTCAATACTTGGTGGGAAGGCATTATTGATTGAATTAGCATTTACTTGGTAGAACTCCATTGGCTTTCAATAAGGTCAAAAATATCAACGTATTTAGTTCTGCATTTTTTTATAAAATGAGTTTATAGCAGGGCTGAGGAGTCGCGTGAAAAAAAGACGACTCCGACTCCAGCTTAAAAATAATTAACGACTCCGACTTCGGAGAAATTTTTCAAAAAAATAATTTTAACTTATATATATATGTATACAATCAGATCATATTTAGTCAGCCAAGCATGAAATTTAAAACACTTTTGACTATTTTGTTTAAATACACATCTTTAAATATGTTTTTTTAAAAAAAATCGAGCCTCTCATTTTTCAAGACTCTGATTCCGGCCAAAATACCGCGACTCCGTCTCCGACTCCACAGTCCTGGATTATAGCTATTCGACGTGCACCGTCGTCAGAACTATGTTTAAGCCCACATAATTCTAACAATGGCGCACGCCGAAATGGTTTTAAACTAATTTTATAAAAAAATGTAGGACTAAATACGTTGATATTTTTTACTTTATTGAACGCCATTATAATTTTAAAAAAAACACAATATTCCTTCATGTAGTAGTACGTGTAGTTCCACCTTTAAAACCGTTTAAAAACCGCGCAAATAAAGCATTAATATGTCCCAGAGATACTCCGTGTTTTTAAGAAAAATAAGTTTGCCTAATATACGCTTGAATTCGATATTTTAATAACTTATATTGACTCAGTATAGATTGCGCTACACATATTCATCAAAATATTGCTTATATTCTATTAGAATACCAACTATTTGATTTTTTTTAAATGTCTTGAACATCCGTGTTCGCTTGCATATGTTCCGGACACCTGTGTCCGCTTGGGATCCAAGTGGTTAAAAAATTGTATTTTCGTATCAGTTGATAATGCTCGTCATGAGCGAAACTGGTGCAGTTGTTTTTAAATAAAAGTGAAAGTAGTACAAAGTAATATTGTGTGTTTTTAAGTGAATATTTAAAATCAATGTTTTAAATACAATTTGTATTTCCAAAAATTACAATGCGTTATCTTTGTCGGGTAGAATTACAAAAAAAAAATCAAAACTTGAACGTTGCTATGAAAAAACATACTATTCTATATTCGCTGATATCGGTGACCATTTTGGAAACCACAGTCGAAAACCGTGTCTTTTTGGGGGGTCTCGAGGAAATAGATAAACACGATTTTTTCCCACCTTACACTTAACTGAATCTGCGGTCAATTCTTTTTATTCTTAAACAAATCTATTTGGGAAAAAAATTGTCTTTGAGTTTTTCCTAGTTTTTGAATTCATTTTACACTCAACTTGAGATCGTTTTGCTGTCAATAGACTAAACGGTGCTAATCCTATAATATTTGACAAGTGAACTTCATGATGACATCTTATTATTAAGTCATTATCCACGGCTGGGTTTACTAATAATATAATTATTAATTTAAAGAAATTGCTAGCAAATTTATAGCCAGTATAGTTAACATCAATTTATTGGTCATTTTTCCTAACTTTACTTATTGTAGTATTGTATTACTTACTGTATATTTTTTATTATTGTTTAAATATATTCGCGATCATTTAAAAGCTATACATTATTTGAGGGTATTACATGCAAACACGGCTTATTTCAAAATGGTTAAAAAACTAAACTTGAATTTCATTCTGAACGTACATTTTAAAAGTATTTTTGGATGTCGTCAAGCCATTTTTGAGACTAATTTCTATAAATACTGTTAACATTTTTTTTTATATACTAACTTACATTCATGGTTCATGTTTCAACAACTTTGAAATGAGCCGGGTTTGCAAGTAACACCCTCATTTATGAGATCAATTGGTGGTAAATTTATAAGACCTCATACTATTGTGTATTGACCCTGTAACTTAATAACAACCAATTATCGTAAACAAAAAGTCCGTTAAGATGCTTAAATGGAAGTTTATATTGTGCTCTACGCTTAAAGTAAGTAAATTTGGAATATTTAATATTCACAATGAATTTGACGGTAAATTTGTGGAAATTTATTTTAAAAATAAAATAAATTTAATAACTTTGTTGTTCTACCGGCTGTGTTAAAAAAGTGATACACATTTTTACCAGTTAATTGGATATGTAAGGAAAAATCATTTTTAGCTCACTCAGGGATGGAAACGATAACAAAAGGGGTGGTTTTAGTAAATCAAAATCCGTTATAAAGCACCGTCTTGTTCATTAAACTGCATTTTGTTTATATACATACATGATTGGCAAAACAAAATACAAATATTTCCAATATTTCGACAATAAACATTATTAGAATAATTTAAAACTATTGATTGTTGACACTGATAACTCTAGCATTTAATGCTACTGAAGTGTCCAAAAGGAGCTTCCATCTTCGATAGCGTAATTATAATTTATGGTATATATATCAATTTTACTATGACACAATACGATTACAAAAACTCATTTACGAACAGAAAATAAGAAGAATTCATTTACGCAAATCAAATATAATATACAAAATTTTATTATAAAATAGCCGGTTCCTGACAAGCGTTACAATGCCACTCAAAGAAAGAAAGTGTTCGTGTTTTAATTGTGTTTATTGAAGTGCATGTTTTCTTTTTCTGTCTGTTTGACGTTTGCTGCGCATTGTATATTATACGACACACGCGCCACCTACTGTAGGTTAATTGCACTATAACTTCGCGCAAGTGCAAGCATACGTTGTCAAAATTAACTGTATGCCAGACGTAAAAACATTGATTTTTATATATAAGACATACTGTAAGTTAATTTTACTATGCCTATAACCTTTCCGGAAGTGCATGCAAAAAGTTTTTCAAAGTTTTATTACAATCGGATGAGCGGTGTAGCAACGCATAAGATACGAACAAACATTCATTTTTGTATATTAGAAGATAGAATTTATTATCTTTTTTAAATCGGCTTAGAGTGGGTTGATTCAGCAATCCACAGCCTTGAGCTTAACTAAACTTTATTCTGCCCTCGAGCTAACTCGGTTCTAATCTTTTTTTTTAAACGTAAAAACAGTTTTTAACATTTATATTACATATATAAATCCTTTAAAAAACGACTTTTATATAAGTTTTATGGATTGTTTTGATTAAGTTGCTTATTCGCGACGACATCGTTTTTTCCTTTTTGATGTCGCAAATGTATTACAATTCACTCTTTCAATAAAAATAATACAAACTGAAGCCTCACGACCATCAATGGTTAATAATTCGAGGTGTGGTGTTGAAATAATCTAATAAAACCATCTTGAATACATTTTAAACGATCTTTATTTCAGTTTATTTTTATTAAAATCTCCAATATCGTTTTTTTATGTTTATGTTTCATATTTTTCGGAAATTCGATTAAAGATTGTAATGCCGGACGAATATAGGTATTATTTCTAAAACAGCTGAGAGGTGAAGTGAGACAAGTGGTATTTTAAGAAAAGATGAGTTAGATGCGTTTTAACATCTACAAGTATCGTAAAAGTGAAGTGAGCTCAATAAATACACACCGCAATCGTGTTTTCTTCCTAAAATAACAATATTCAATCTTCCAAAACACCAACTAAAGACGTGATTGTACTTTAAAGTCCAACATTTTACTACTTGGTTCATTTCACCTCTTAAGGGCTCTTAATGTATAATAGTAATGACATTGCTGGTGAGGTATACGAGTGGTTAACGCTTGTGTACGATCATCTTATTCGATAGTGGCTTTTACGTACAATCACGTTTTTATTTGGTGTTTTGGTGGATTGCATATTTTTATTTTACCGATATAACTGAGGTTACATCACTTTTACGATACTTTAAGACGTGTAGAATAATACATTTTTTTTTTAAATTTAAAATATTACTTGGCTCATTCACTTCACATCTAATGGGACTATATTATGCGCCTACTACAAGTTTGAAAATATTTATATCAAGCACTTGAAGTTTCGTCTAGCTGAAGAAATTTTACCGCTCTATATAATACTTTAAAAAATTCAGATCTGTTTGGTCACATTTTGAGGCAAAAAGATCCAAAGACAGAATACAAAAAAAGGCCGATCGAGTAATTGAAAACCTAGCAGATATTTCGTCACAACAATTTTGAGACAAAAAAAAACATTTATTCACGTCGTTTATCATTACTTTTAGAGATCTTCGGTGATTTTCAATCTTACTCAATAATAATATTTACGATTTCATCTTTAAAATAATTCAATTTCGACCCGTAATACGCAAATAATCATGACCAACAATTTATAAACTTTACAAGAGAAATTTTGTTTAAAAATTAAATTCGAAAAAGGATTTCCTTAGTTGCGGTCAGTAAGTAGTAATAGAGTGTCCAACCTTTTTTGCCCTGGGATAGACTTTTCAACCATAAGTTTTCTCTTGATCGACTTCTAACATGATTCTTATAAGAAATTTTATTTAGTAAGGTTTTTTCCCTTCTTCAAGCTTAGAAATGTTTATTTCAAATGCGAAATACATATCGACTGTGGAAAGGAAAAATAACGTAGCCCACAGTTTTTTCACGAAAGCTTTTTTTCGATAATCACGATGTATCAAAATTTATTTATTATATTTTTTAGTTCAATTATATATTTTATCGAAATTTTCGGAAGCTTTCGGGATCGGCCAAATTTTGATTTGGAATCGACCGGTGGATCGCGATCTACCGGTTGGACACCCATGTGGTAATGCCTATTCTGATATTATGATAATATTATTAATATATAAATATGCCGCCTGTGTGGTCGAGTGGTCAACGTTGTTGACTTCGGCTACGGAGGGCCCGGGTTCAAATCCCGGTACGGACAGTTTTTATAAATTGATTTTTCAATCGATTTATGAATTTCTGTTCAAAGGCATGGGTGTATGTGATGTCTTGAATTCCCCCCTCTAACCCATCCTATCCTACGAACGGGGCGTATCGAGAGCGATTAGCTTACCACTAATCCTGCCCTAGCCCCTATCCTTCTATCCCTACTCTCTTTAGAAAAAAGAGAGGTTGAGCAACTGAGTAACAAGCAGTTCTCGTAGAAACACTTCTGTTGAGATAAACTCCATTAGGAGTCCATATGCTCCACATTGGGAGCGGACATGGTTTAAAAAAAAAAAAAAATATATATATATAAATATTATTATGTTTGATCAATATATACAAAGAAAGATCAGTAATTCTTTGAAATTTCGTCAATATTCCTCATTATATAAATGAGGTTATGTTGGGCTAGGCAAGTCAGAAATGGTCAGTATAAATTTTATTTTTGATCAATGTAAAAAATAGAAAGGTCAGTATTTTTCGGTTCGACCAGTAGCCGTGATCATAAAATGTAGTTTGGTTAGGATTAGTAAGCTAGAAATGGTCAGTATTAAGCAAATATTTTTGTCAGTGTAAATATATTTTTGGTCAGTATGAATATAAAAGAGATCATTAAAATGTGAGTAGATTAGGTTAGGTTACTCAGGAATGGTCGGCGTAAGTAGGGCATTCAATCCCGCACTCTTTTTTTGATACCGGGATTTTGGAATTCACATTGTTTTCAAGATTTGAGCTCTCAGGATTCCGGGATCAATCCTTTACTTACCATTGCTTCGGAAAATTCTGGCGAAAACAATGTCGAATTAACAGATTTTAGAATTATTGTCGTATGACCTTTTTTTTAGCTCATTTGAAAAAGTGTCGAATTAACCGATTCCAGAATTATTCTATGCACAGCAGTGGCGGTTCTAGGTACTGGGCTAGGTGGGCTAAGCCCGACCTGCATTTTTCACCCAAAACTTTAGATGGCTGAATAAAAATGAACAGCAATTCGGCCGCTGAACAAAATAAATACATTTATAAGCGTCACTAACCTTCCCCAAATGAATATAATATCTTTGTTTAAATTTTCCTCTATCAATATAAGACAATGGCATGTCTACCTACAATAATATTCTCGATTGTTTTTTATTACAATTTTAAGCTGAGCCGGCATAAAAAAAACAATAACCCTATAAATAATTCATAGAGAACATTCAACGTGACGTCAGTCTGGCAACACCTATGTACATGCTATTGGTCAGGGGCTAACGGCGTCCAGCCCGTAACCATAGACAATATTTCTTTACACTGGAACGCAATCTAGCACGATTCGATTTTGTTTGTATTTGTATGTACGGAAACGTCATCAAACACACAGGACTGTATTTCAAATTTACTGGCCTCTGTCATTCATCGGGGGCTAAATTGGAATAAGTCCATGGCCCATACAAACATACCAATATCTTTGTATTCTATGAAAGTGACAGGTATCGAATCTCAGTGACAGTTCTGTATTGCTTTTTTTACTTGTTATTTCACTTTGAAAGAGACA